>CM047812.1:94802054-95166147 GCA_026214975.1 Gentiana macrophylla
CCTCTAAAATGTATTTCAAGTGTTGAGGCAAGGGTTTCAACACTAAATCGACGGTGGCTCCTCCACACTTGGTCTTAATTTATCGCCTTAAGCCCAGATCTCCAAGCTTATCATAATGGCTCAAGCATCATGGCCTCCCACAGAGCATGTGGGTTTCATCCCCTTTTTCAAATCCGCCATGTCACCATGCCTCTTCCTCATTTTCTTTCTTACCATCTCCTGGTAATCGTAACTTTCCTTTCCTCCTTCTCAATCTCTTCTAAAAATTCTTCCACTCTCATCACCCAAGTTGCATGATTGTTTATTGAATTCTTCCTCATCCTAATCGCCCATGAACACTTGTTCATCATACTCATCGCTGAAATCGTCCTCAATAGCTAAACAAGTGTCACTGGATGCTGCTTCACCGCATTGCCCACATTGAACTTTACACTCTCATCCTCCAAATGTAGGGGTTATCTCGCCACCGTAGAATCTAGTAAGGCACGGGCGGTTGCAAGAAAAGGTCTTCCAAGGATCAAGTGGTGTTTTCTCATCATTGGTCATGTCCATGATTACCCAATCACCGGGTATATGAAGTTCTCAACCTTGACCAACACATCTTCTACGCCTCCTTGCATACTTCACACTTCTATCTCGCAAGTTGAAGAGAAATGGGTCTAAGAGTAATAGATTGATCCAATCCAAGAGATTGGAAGATTCAAGTAGACATCGATTGACTGATGCTCCCGAATTGCATAAAACATTGTGGAAGTCCCTGCTCCCGATAGTACACTTAAATTGTGAATTTACTGTGGTCGTGACACTTCACAGAAGTTTAGTCCGGCCGATTGCAGAGCATTCTTCATTCAACACTATGTGCTCGAGCTCTTGAAGCTTCTTCTTCAACTCACTGCAAGGCCTTTATAAACTTTGTATACTTTGGCATCCCTACCAAAAGATCAACTAATGGAATGTTTGCCTCAGATTCTTGAGCAAATCGATAACCTTCTTATACTCCTTATCGATCGTTAATGATGCCTTGTTCTTGCTAGTGGGGGTGGAGATCAAAGCAAAGTCCTCCTCTCAGCTGAAGGTCTTCTTTGTTGCCTTATGATTGATTGCTTTGTCTTCCCTATCTTTCCACCTCACATGCTTCCCTAACTCAACTTAGAATCCGACTTCTTTTCAGCAAAGATTCTCAACTCTCACATTTCTTTCGCACTTCCTTTTCACTTGGCTCAACAAATTGCCCCAAAGATCCTTCGAGGAGAAAGAAGATCTTCCCTCCCGCTCTCCGTCGCAGGAGGGGCTATTCGCTTCCTGGTTGGCCCGACCGCCAACCGCTTCCCACTCTCTCGATTTATGACATTCAAATCATCTTGACCATAGTTCCATGGTGCACCAGATCGGTGCAAGTATTCTCGTCATTCTCGACCACGTTAACCCCTCGGGGTTCTTCTCAAGAAAACTCGGCAGCTTGACCTTGAGGTCGACTTGCTTGTCGCCCCCAAATCATCCCATTTGCACCTCTAAATTCCTCATCAGATCGGGTCAAAGACTCAATGCATTTGCCAACCGAGTGTTGGCCGTGGCTTGCTCACTCAACTTTTGTTCTAAGATCTCAAATGATTGATTCGATTTTGATTTTGATTGACCGTGGATTATTGTTCCATGCCGGTCGAGAGTTGATTGAAAATTGTTTCGATTAGGCCAGGGCTCAAATCGATGGGGATTTGCTACCCTAGGCGGTCACCCAGTTAATTAAAACCTCGAGTGTTCGATTCTCACCCAAAGGTCGATAATTTTGAGAATCAATGCATTTACCTCCTCCGAATGCAAAGAATAGAGGACATTGATGGAATGTGTGCCCAATAGTATCGCAATTTTGGCGGCATTAACGTTGTTTTGCACGCTTTGACCTCGGTGGATCGGGTCAAGTCGGCATCGACATCGCGATGGCCTTGGCCATGGCAGCTTGTCACATACAAGACTTTGAACATTCATTGCCGCCACTTGCTTCAGAAGTGCGGCTAATCGAGCCTCTTGTAAGTGTGGTCTCATCTACCTCATACTTCCCTGAGTCAAGCTCTCTCGACCGGATGCACCTTTATAGGTAGGGGCATAATTATACTTTGCAATATCTTCAAACAACGCCCATCCTCTTCGTGTGTCTTTCTCGTAAATGCACCTCCAGCATAACTATTCACCATTCCTTAGTCAATTCACCAAACCACTATAGAAAGTGTTGACCAATCTTTGTTTATCCAGCCCATGGTAGGGCACTTTTCAAGAGAGACTTAAATCGCTTCCATGCATCACAAAACGATTCCTCTCGCTTGCAACAAAAGTGAATATCCGATTCGTAAGATGAGCCGCCTTTGCGTGTGTGGAAAGCATCGCTCGTAAATTCTTTCTCCAACTCCTCCCACTTAAGTAATGGAGTCGATCGTAAAGATTTATACCATTCTTTCGCTTCTCCCTTCAAAGTGAGAAGGGAAAAGTTTCATCCTCGTGGCGCCCTCGTGACCCTTTGATTAAAAGTAGTCCCGCACGATTCCGTAAACGAGTGAATGTGATCGTGTGGGTCCTCGCGGAGAAGCCATGGAATGTGGAACCTCTCACCAAGTTGATTAAAGAAGTTTTGAGTTCGAATTATCACCGTGATTTCGTGAATCACGATCGCAGGATTTACTTTCACAAGAGACGGCATGGCATAGTCCGCCAATGTCCTTTGATCTCGCCATTTCCTCAACTCTGGGCTTCTTCCTCAACGATTCTTCAGATCGCTTGCCTCGTCCGCCGATCCGCGAGTCGAGCCAAACGCCTATTCGGTCGAACGATGGTTCGCCTAGCTCCGGTTATATAAAAGTGGTCCCCGTGAGTTCGAAGTTTGCATAAACCACGCTCAACCAAATGTTTGGGTCAAAGTAAATTTTTATTTTTTATTTATTCTTTAATTTTTTTTTTTAAAATTAAGTATAATCCTTAAATTAGACTCAACAACTAAAAACTAAACTAAAAATGACTCAAACAGTTCAAAAAACGCAAATAAAATGTAATGTAATAATCGTAAGACTATCACGTATCGTAAACAGAGAAAAGAAAAATAAAATAAAATAACTCGTCGATCGAGAGGTCGTTCGGTCGAACCGAACTGAATTTTTTTTTTTTTTTATTTTTTTTTTTTTTTTTAAAGATTAGTACGCACCGAATTAGCGATCGTCGTAAATTACGTAGATCGAAACTAAAACTTTTCGTACAAGTCCCCGCAACGGCGCCAAAAACTTGTTTTATGGTTTTATGCAAAGTAGTGATAAAATATAATAAATAAAACCGATGTCAACCCCAAGTGCGAAGGTTCGCAGCTATAGTGATGAAACCGGTCATATCCGCAGGACTTGTAATGTAAAAATAGTGTTTTTGCTTTGATTTCTTTTGTAAGGTTGATGACTACGATCTTGGATTAAAAACAATAAAACAAAGAGTTTGAAAATTGAAAATAAAAACTAGCACGTAATAAATCTTTCCGTAATAATTATAATTAAACAACTAAGCACCGCTGATCCACCACCACCGCACCGAAATTAACAAGAAAGACGCACATTCGCTTGCAAGCCTTGGATTATTATCTACTAAAAGGCGTTTCCACTCGATTTAACACCGTTAACTAGTCCACCTCTCGATGCAACTAACGAATTTACAGAACAAAGATATGGATATAAAATCCTAATCTAACAATATTCTCCTCAACTTTCGCTTGTTAAGAAATATTATCACTCTCCATCACGGCAATCTATGAATTTATCACCATCGATGTCTAAATTCAATCAAAGATGCAACACAAGTATAGTCATACACATTGCACATAAACAATTCAAAACATGAAGGAAGAACAAGAAACTTACTAGAACTAATAAATGCAAAAATCCTTGTTTATTCCGGTGATGGTGGCTTCACATTGGTGGTTCTAGCCTCGGCCTTTAGCCACTCATCTTCTTCAAAACATCCTTATTTGTCGAATTGAAATTGAAAGAAAAATAAAAGAAAGACAATCTATGAATCTAATTTATTGCTAATTGCTATACTAATTTTCCGATGTTTCGGATGTCTGCATTTCGCCGAATGGATGTCGCTTATATAGGAGTTTGTGGTCGACATAGGGAAGGATCTAGAAAACGCTGTCGGGTTAAATTTCGCAGCCTCGGTAGATCGAACGCCCGTGCTCGGTCGATCGAATAGCACGGCTCGGTCGACTAAGCGCATCACTTGAGCGTTTCACACTGCGGTTCGTCAGAAACGTGTTCCCACTCCACTCTTTCGCGCCCGATCCGATTTATTCTTCAAATGTCGATCCGATTTCTTCTTTATTTTGAAATCCTTGATTGAATGACGTAAATCTTCTCAATAAATAATATCCCCTTGCATTTCTTTATTTTCTACAAAATTATTGTTACACCAAGTCATCGAGTAATAATAATAATAAAATGTGTAACAAAATAACATTTAATCCCAATATTTCCTCCTAATTAAATTATAAACCCTCAATGAACATTATATGAATTTATTGGTTAAAAACATGCTTTTCTCATTTATTTCCTTTAAAAACAAGGTAAATTGTTTAGTGATTAAGCTCTAAAAATATAGTAAAATATACCCTAAACATTAAACGATACATCAATCTCATTCTTTCCAACTAAACTATTAGCACTGTCGTCATCCATTTGGTAAGTTTCCGAATGAAATAAAATCCAAAATGAAGAGCATAACTCTAGAAAGAAACCTCCCAGTTTGAACAATCACGCTTCTTCGCCACCCTCCCATATGAGCATAATCCTCCCGCTCATCTTCCCGATTAGGAATCAAAACGCGGTGCACATTCTACTTGAGCAAACATGAAGCATGGAAATAGAGCTTGATGAATACTATTAATTACCTGAAATAAAGAAATAATATTAACTCAAATGAAGCAACTGAGTTTCTTTAATGGCTTCCTCCTTGTTCTTCAACTCTGTGAATTCTCAGCTATTTCGATTGCTGTTTAGAGTGTTACAATTTTAGCAAGGTATCAGAGGGAAGAGGGGTCGATCTGCAATTTTGTGAGTTAAAGTGAGAATTGGAAGAGATAAGAAACGAGGGAAAAGAAGGGAAAAAACATAAATTGAGAGCTACAACAAAGCTTGGTAATCAAATTGAGAGGTCCGCAAGAGGGGAGAGGTCCGCCGAGGGTTTTTAATCGCAAGAGCAGGCTGAAAGCTTGGTAATTCGCTGATAAATATGGGCAGAAGATGGGTTTAGGGAAATGGATTTCATTGTGCTGATAAGAAGACGTCTGAATTTTTAGGATGGGCTACACGACTGGAATGTTTAAGGAGATGAGGGTAATTTTGTCAGTTTGGTATTATTTTGTCCTTATAACTAATGATCTTTTTTGGATGTCCTAAGTGCCTAATTAAGTCCCAAAACACGTCCTTATAAACAAATAACACTATTAATAACAACCAACTCTAAAAAAAATAGACTCAAAAAAAAACGCATAATATAATTTATTAAAGGGGGAGTGGTTTAAAAGGACAAAAACAGGAGGAAAATGGGAGATGTTGAAAATATAAATCAAATGATAATGACAAATCCATTGTTTCATAACCTTTGGGTGATAAGGACAAATCCATTGTTCATAACCTCAAATTCACTCTTTGCTGCAGTGAAACTGACCCTAAATCTAATGTTTCACTATCATAGTGGAATAAATATATGTATTTTTTACCAAGAAAAATATTACACTGTCCTTTTTACACATTTCTATGTTTAAATTGTCTTTTTGATTTATAAACCGTTTATTAAATGCATAATGAAATTTATTTGGTTATGGTTGGGTAATTGGTCGAGTTCGACATGAACTAGTTGGTGTTTTTGGTATTTTTTTTTCAAGGAGATGTGTCACGACTCCAAAATCCCACATTGCTAGCTTGTGGGAATTGGGATTAGTATTTAAGAGTGAGGAATAATGGATTTGATAACTTGGGTTAACCATTTTGCACCAAGCGAGGACGACGGTCTAAGTGAGTTATCAGTCCATTATGCCCCAAGAATGCACCCAGCCCGCAGCTTTGCATAGCCATAATTAGTCGTGAGCCGACTCACTGACGGATCTAAGTGCCACACCCTTAGAGTTGGTGGGCCACCTCTAGATACCTTTGGTAGGATCTCAAGCGAGGACGCCACCCTTTAAGGGGGAAGAATGTCACGACCCAAAATCCCACATTGCTAGCTTGTGGGAATTGGGATTAGTATTTAAGAGTGAGGAATAATGGATTTGATAACTTGTTAACCATTTTAGACCAAGCGAGGACGACGGTCCAAGTAGTTACTGTGTCCATTATGCCCCAAGCAGCGCACTCCAGCCCAGTAGCTGGGCCTTACAGTATGACTTGGAACGGCTACTATGAGGGCTTCAAAATTTGGCTAGTCCGTATGAGGAAATTTTTATTTTTATTTTTTTTGTGATATAGGAATTATCTCGGAGTTGATGAGTATGATAAACATGCGGCTGGAATAAAAAATGATGATGGCTGAGCTGTATATCGATAAAAGAGGGTGTGGCAAAGGAAGAAACATGATCGGGCGAGGGTTCACCAATGTTAAGGCGTACGAACCCTCGCCCTGTCTCTGATACCATAAAGAAAATCAGAATACTATGAAAAATAGTAGAAGAGACAACATATGTTTTCCTTTTGCACCTTGGTTGTAATAATGACTAAACACTCGAACTTTACTTCCGTTGAATGTTGTTTTTGGAGACATCACTTACTTTCCTCGTTAATTAGTTGTATCGACATTGTTTGTCGTTTAAGTTTCCCGTTTCGTTTATTTTTTCGCTTCAACTCTGATGTGCATACGTAAGCGCCACGATATTATTGATTTAAATATTAACTTATATATGGCGTGTCGAGTGTTTATTTCCTGAAAAAAGGATCCGTATTCGAACTAGGCATCAGGTAAGGTTTGATTTATGACTTAATAAGCTTGTATGCTAAAAGAGTATATATATCCAGTCAAACATGTTCAAAATGGAGACATAAATGAAGAGAAAAATAAATACAATAGTAAGAGTCGATATTTAAATATGATAAGACAAAAGCAGAATATGAAACATTGCCCTGGCTGGGGATATGACATATATGATGACAGATACCTTTAATGCTTCCTGATGAATATCCACAATTTCACTTCAATGTTTTAGCTAACAAAACTTTTTTTCGCTGAGTGTGTTGAAGATACAAGAGACACAAGAGAGTGAAGGTTCATTGCGGCATTTGAGTGAACCCTAGTTAGTTAGTTAGTTAGTTAGATGTTAGTTAGAGTTAGTTATTAAGAGATAAGGAGATTACACACTCTATATAAACATGTAGAAGTGCACAAGAGAGGTTAATAAGTTCAATTAATAGTCTGATCAACTCCAAATTGTAAATGTTCATCTTCTTCTTCTTCAAATGAGAAAATAAAATTTCCCGCCAAAATCCAATTTGAATTCTGCAAATTGTTCTTGATCGATTATGTTGTTTCTAGTTTATTTTGATCTCTTTTGATCTTTTAAACAGTGTTATCACTGTTTTTATCAGAGTGGCCTAACTCTTTGCAATTCTTCTTGCTAAGAGTGATTAAAAGATGCTTGTGAGATTCTTCAATGAAAACATATCATCACGCCTAGCCAAATACTTGGTTTATTATGTGTCCATTTTCTCCGTTCCACTTTCATGCAATATCTAGTGTCTGTTACTACTACATTTCTTGATCGATCTTAAATGTCAAGTTATTTAGTAAATTTCCAAATCTGTAGTTTGAAAAAAAAAAGGAAATAAAAAGAAAAGAAATGACCAGTATCTAATTTGTATATTTTTAAGATGACTTTGCCAGTTGATAGTGAATTATTACTTGTATATATGAGTATGATATATAACACATGCATGCACAAGTGACGACGGTACCATCTCCTAAAGCGAGAGTATTGCACCTGTAGATCATAAGTGTCCTTTTGAGTCGAATCTCTTTTTCATTTTCTTTGCCTTCCATTTATGTGCTTAGTTTTACAATTGACATATAAGCTCTTTGCCTTATTAAAAAAAACAGAATTCCTTAGTGATGATGCTTAAAATCGCAATCGGGTAATTAAATAATTCGAATGATTCAAGTTAGGAAAGTAATATAGAAACAGATAAAGTCCCCATCGTAGTTCGGGGACGCTTTTATACCTCTAGATCACGGGGATAACTCCTCTCGTCAGAGTGGGGGAGTTATCAAGTAATATTCTATCAACTATAAGACATGGGATCTACCCACGCTTGTAATTGATTATGTCGCCATTGACTTGGTCTTTGTCCTGCATCCGTCTGAAGTGATTACGACGTGACATAGTGAAATCTCGCTCATCCGATTATTCGTCCAGAGGTTTGTTCGACCTGCACTCGTGAAATCATGTTCTACCAATCCGCTTATTCTTTATCGTAGTAGTCTTGATAATGGGCCCGCCGCCTGGGCTTGTAAATAGCCCGACCGATGGGCCTATATATCATCATAGTCCCCCAGATCAGTGGTGGTCGCTCTGCAGCCGACCCTAGTCTCGCAGACGCTTGAGATTCCGTCATTAATATACCACAAATCGAGGCCAACTTGTGCTTTTATTATAATAATCGTGGATTGAACCATCTCGCCGCTTCGCTTCTTGTCAAATAACTCCTCTATCTCAAACCATTTGAATCGCACTCTCCGCAAATGCAAGTAAGTCTCTTCTACGTGTTATTTCTTCTACTTTTTAATCTGCTATTTATTTCATGAGTTTTGAGCCAATACCGCCTCTAGTGATTTCAGGAGAAGTTATTTCAATCGCCGCAAAACTTCGATTGCAATAGAAGGTGAAGAAGTGAATTCCTCTTACCCTATTCCTTGCCCTGAAACTGTTATAAACCTCGATCATCCGTCTTCTTTAATTGATTTAGGGAATACTTCCACCTTTGGAGATAACCCTTTGTGTCTTCTGCCTTCTCATCTTCTTCCTCCTGGGATTTTTACTCCTACTTCGATTGTACACCAATATCCGGAGGATCATTCTGCTTTTTAGAATACCCTTAAAAGGGAAATCAATCGATTTGACAAAACCACAGCCATAATGGCTTGCCATGGTGTTTCTAGCAAGATGACCAAAACTGAATTGGCCGGTTTATTGAAAACTTACAAGATTCGTACCGATCCGTTTGAAGTCGCTCTTCCGAAGGCTACTGAGTACGCTTATAATCCGCCTGCCGGTTTCTGCACAGTATATGCTGATAAGCTACATAGTGGTCTTAGATTTCCTCTTCCCCCTGGTTATGTGGAGGTGATGCGGTATTATAAGTTGGGAGTTGGGCAAATTCATCCAAGCAGCACAAATTCCTTGTTGGGTTCATGATTTGGTGTCGCTTGAACACCACCCTTTCTCTCAGAAAATTATTTAGAACTTCTACCAATGTAAACTAACACAGGGTAGTGGGGGATGGTATCATTTATGTCGTAGAGCTGGTAAATTAAGTCAGATTATTCCTTTATCTGGGAAAGATAAGACTAAGAAAAAGTGGCAAGAGCACTTCTTCTTCATGAGGCACAACACTGAAGTGAATCTCGGTCGATGGAATACGTCTTCCATGAAGGACAAATTGGAAGATCACATAGACCTCGCTCTTGTTGAATATCTTACCAGCAACAAAATTACTTTGACCTTGGACATAATGAGTTCTGCGTTGGTGAATGCTGCCCAGCTTCTTACTGCGGTTCCTATTGGCTAGGTAGAATTCACCAAGGAAGAATATACAAAATGTAGGTTTGAATTTATATTTTGCTTATGTTCTTGAACATGATTTAATTTTTTCTTTCTATACAGTGGCCAATGTAGATGACCTAATCGACATTGATGTCGAAGATGAAACTGAGGAAGTACCAGAAAATTTTGAGAGGACCGTGTCGACTGTCCCTAGGGGCGGTGACAGTTCTGAACAGGAAGAGGTTGGGGGAGCCGATGTTTCTTTTGATGTAGCTGCCCAGAATACTGATGCTGCACTGGAGCCTTCTGTCCAGATCTTGCCGAGCGTTGCTGAGAATATAACATCAACGGATTTAGGAGTTCCTTCATCGATCTAGTTTCGCCTGATCATTGTACATCGAGATCTGGTCTCTCAAAAACAAGAAAAGGCACCGGTCTACTTCATCTGGGACTTCTGCCAGTGATTCCTCTTTTGATTTTGAGGACATGTCCACGAGGATTTTCTTTGATTCTGTAAGTAGTTTCTTGTGTGGTCTACTATTTTCGCCTTTAATTTTTGTTTTCTAAAATTCAGGCCTTATGCAAAGGTTATCACGTTGGGCAAGTCTTTATACAAAAGACTTCTGAATGGCTAGGGAAATTTTCGCCTCGCAAATGTAAAGTGGCCGCTTTAGAGGAGGCCAATACCAAGGTGACAAGTTTGGAGGAGGCCAACCATTCATTGATGTCTGCAGAGACCGTCGTCAGAAATTGAGCAATTGAAAACCGAGCTAGCTAAAAGTCGAAGGTTTATTATTCACTCAAGATGAGCAATTGAAAATTAGAGACCAAAGAGCCAGTTGAAGAAGATGAATGAGGAGAATCAATAGCATCTTTCCACAAGAACAAGTCAAAGTCGACTTTGACTTAAATGTGAGGAGGCAGATGGAAGAAACTCCCGCTCGTAATATCGCTCGGAAGGTCGCAGTGTGATATAAAGCTTCTCCCCAAACCTATGAGGAAATTCAAATCATCGTAGCTCCCGCTCCGCACAGAGGATATACCTTGGTGTTGATGAACCAAACTAATGGACCTAGTGATTAGCACTTTGCCTAATCACAAATTATATGATAAGAAAGCCAAGTAGATCTTCACTAAGCGGTATGATGAGTACAGAGTGGGGAAGATATCATTCGCAAGTATGCGAAGAAGAAATCTGCACAGTCTTCTGCTCCTCCTTCATTTTGATTTGAAACTTTGATAAATAACTTTGGATTTTGCTGCAACTTTGAGCAGCTTTTTATGTAATTTTGTTAACAACTCTATCTGATCTTTGTCTTCGATGTATGATACTTTGATCGTTAGCCACTTGAATCGGCTTTTATTTTGATATTTTTCAGCTTACAACTTTATTCTCTTATTGCGCTGCAAAGAAGTTATGACTATTTATCCTTAGCTTCTTTATGTATACTGTTTATTCTGCCTAGAGGGCCCTGCGCTGCGAGTTTGATTTTTTGACTTTATATCGGGTTTTTTGCCCAGAATTTCTCTTGCGCTGCAAGGTTTGACATTTGATTTTTCTTTGGGTCTTCTGCCCAGAGTGTCCTTGCGCTGCAAGTTTTGCCATTTGCATTTTATGTTGGGTCTTCTGCGCTGCACATTTGACACTTAGATTTACGATGGATCTTCTGCCTAGAGTGTCCTTTCGCTGCAAGTTTGACATTTTGACTTTATATTGGGTCTTCTGCCCAGAGTGCCCTTACGCTGCAAGTTTGACACTTAGATCTATGATGGGTATTCTGCCCAGAGTGTCCTTGCGCTGCAAGTTTGACATTCAGATTTACGATGGGTCTTCTGCCCAGAGTGTCCTTGCGCTGCAAGTGATTACGGTCAAATTGTACCCGTTATTCTATGATCTTTATCCCCGATTCTAGTTGAAAAAGCATTAATGTAGGGATAATAAGCCGTAATATGCCTAATTTATATATACCCCGAGTTACGATTCGTTATTCTGCATTTCGATGATTTATTGCATTATTTGGTATTACAAACTATGTTTTTATATGATAAATACAAATGAGCATTATGGACGGACTATGGAGAAGGAATCAAAGATCCGTGACAATGCATAGCCCAAACAGAAGGTAGAAGACAAAGCCCAAGAGAAGTGAAGGCTCGGTCGACCGAGCCCACCATTCGGTCGACCGAGTGGACTTCAAGCCTCCAAAGACACCAAACAGACACTTAAGTCGGTTAAGGTTTAGGAAACCGATCCTTAGTCGGTTTCTAAGTCGGTTTCGAGCTCTATATAAACACATTGTCATTAGTATTATATTCATTCACCCATTGATTTAATCACTAAAAAGAGAACTACACATTGAGAGTTTTTTTCAAGTTAGTTGTAATGCAACAATGTAAGCCCTTAATCTTCATGTTTTATTTTCAAGTAATTAATTCTTCCAATTATGTTCTTATCGCTTGAATTAATTAAACATAGCTAGATGATGTGATTCTCGGCTATGACATTAGGAGGTGGTGACACCTTGTCTATGAGGATCCCATGACCTACGTCATAATCTAGATTTATTCATGACTCTATGTGATTTAATTACTGTGCATCTATGATAGTTTATATAAGTGATGTACGAATTGCTATTTAATCTGTTCTGTATGAGGAAACGCTGAGAGGTTGGTTCTAGGATGTAATTAGGGTTGAATTTGTCCGGGTGACTGAACAGAGTCGTTCGGTCGACCGAGCCTCTTCACTCGGTTGACCGAGCCCTAGTTTCATCGGGCCTCACCGCCACGCCTTTATGGTGGGTCTAACCTAGTTGAATTTACTTTCTCAAGAGGTATGGCTACGATGCGTCGCTCGTCGATTTTTCATTAGCGTATTATTAGGAAATACCAATATAAGACGCCTAGTTCGGCTCACTTAACGATCTTTCGGGACTTTCAAAGAAGATCTAGATTAGTTTTGTATTAGGAATTGTCGACACCTAGTCATACGTGAATCGTAGATTAACAAGAGACTTACCAAGTAATTGTTAATAGGACGAGGGCTTGAGCGATCGTTTAGGAAGTACGCCTAACCATAAGAATGTTGCCTAAGCGAGGTGTACGGTTAATATCGGCATCCTTAGAATAATGAGCGTGTGAGTTATATGAGATGGATACCCAAAAGGTGAAGTCACGTAACAATACCACAGTGATCTAGTAACTTAACCGGTGCTAAGTCAAGTTAAGGGGATGACTCCCGTAGCCAATTAAATATGAATACAGCCAGATTGACAGTTAATGAGTTAGGTTATCTTATATAGGTTGTCTTGGTCCAAACGATACGTTGGTAATTGGAAGGTTAATTACGTGTGTGTCTTTTAAGCTTGAGTTTGTTTATTTTATTTTGTCTTTTATGTTGGTCTTAGACCGTTGTTCAATAATGAAGTAGGTGAGTTAATTATTTAAACCTAGGGTCCACATTTTGATTCCCTGAGGGATCGACCTTGATTCACCATCGCTATGCTATGATGTACCTAGTGCTATTGCTAGTATTTGGTGGTCAAGTAAATTAAATTTATAACCTGATCAGACCGCAATCAGCAAGTTTGACACTTAGATTTACGATGGGTCCTCTGCCCAGATTTCTCTTGCGCTGCAAGTTTTACATTTGGATTTACGATGGGTCTTCTACCCAGAATGTCCTTGCACTGCAAGTTTGACACTTAGATTTACGATGGGTCTTCTGCCCAGATTTCTCTTGCGCTGCAAGTTTTAACGTTTGATCTTTCGGCATTGTGCCTTAGTTTCTAGGTTTCAACATAACGTAAAATATCCACACATATAATAAAGAAAATTAATAAAGATATGCATTCAAAGGATATTAATTGCAGAAGATAAAAATTGTTCTAAGAAAAATATTTCCTTAAATGAATGGCATTCCAACTTCGAGGAACTGTCTGTCCAGAGGCCTTAGCCAGTTGATATGATCCTTTACCATGTAATTTAATGATTTTGTAAGGACCTTTCAATTTGGGTCCAACTTGCCACTGACCTCGCTCGCTAGCTTCATTCCGCCTCAAGACTAAATCACCATCTTTAAAATACGCACTTTGACTCGAGTTGTAGTATTGAGCAATCCTTTGATTGTACTTTGCCATCTCAGACAACATGATGTGTCCTTTTTGTGTTCCAAACTCATCCTTGATGTGCAAAGATGTCAACTTCCTCGGGTTTTCGGAAAGTACAATTGGCCCCGGGAGATTTATGCCCAATTTCTTCGGTATCATCGCTTCACATCCATATGCTAAAGAATATGGAGTTTCGTGGGTAGCAAGATTTGGCGAGTTCTCAGATGCCCATAAGATGTTTGGAAGATGGTCCACCCAATAAGATCCTTCTCTGCCTCCAGCCTTTTCTTCAACCCTTGCTTTATTTGCCTGTTGGTCTGCTCAACCTGCCCATTGGCTTGAGGATGGGCCACTGAGGTAAAGTGTTAGGAGATTCCTAGGTTTGTGCACCAGGTCTGCACTCCTTGATCTTCAAACTGTGTGCCATTATCAGAGATGAGGACTTTAAGAATACCATATCTCGCATGACGTAATATTTTTCCACAGAATTTTCGTATTTGGTTGGTGTGATGGTTGTCAAAGGTTTCCGCTTCCACCCATTTGGTGAAGTAATTCATCGCTACTACCGTAAATTTGAAATTTCCTGGTGCTCTGGGTAACGGACCCACGAGGTCTACTCCCCACTGATCAAAGGGCCATGGTGATACGATTGGTGTCATCTCTTGTACAGGATTATGTGATAAATTACCATGCACTTGGCAGGCCTTGCAAGTTCTGACTAGCTTCTCTGCATCTTCTTGCATTTCGCCGAGAATATCCAAAGAGTCTACATTTTCGGGCCAATGCTCGTGCTCCTAAATGATTCCCGCAAATTCCAAAGTGAATTTCTCTCAGCACGTAATCCCCGTCTTCTGAGGTGACACATCTTAACCAGGGAGCCGCATAGGACTTTCTGTACATCACATCGTTGAATAGAGCATACCTCGCTGAGAGTCTTATCAGTTTTTTGGCACGTACTTTATCTTCAGGGAGTACTCCATTTCTCAAGTACATTATAATTGGATCCATCCAAGTTTCTACCTGTGTTATAGGTTGTACTTCAACTTCATCACAGCTCTTCTGTTTTAACTATTCAACCAACACCTTCTTGTTGGACAGAAAATTTGACCCTAGCTTAGATAAAGCATCATCCCTGGTATTTTGGGCCCTAGTTATTAGTTCCACCTCCACCATTAAGAAGTTTTGCAATTTTCTTTGTGCAACCGCAAGATATTTATTCATGGGGCCTTCCTTAGCTTCGTATTCTCCTTTGATATGATTGGTTACAAGCTGCGAATCAGTGTACACTTTCAGGTTCTGCACACCTAGTTTCTGTGCTAGGTTCAATCCAGTTATCAAAGCTTCATATTCCGCTTCATTGTTAGTGGCTTGAAATTCAAAGTGAAGAGCATATGGGAATTCTTCACCTTTTGGGCTAATGAGTAGGAGACCTGCTCCTGCTCCTTCTTTGTTTGAAGCTCAATCTACATAGAGTTGCCACTGTTCAGCCTTTTTCTGCTCTGCCTTTTGCTCTACAGCTAATGCTTTTTCTTCTGCCAAGAAATTGGCTAATGCTTGAGCTTTAATTGCTGTTCTCGGTTTGTATTCGATGTCAAACCCTGCTAATTCAACTACCCACTTTGCTAATCTCCCGGACTTGTCTGGTTTATCCAAAATTTGCTTTAGGGGTTGATTTGTCAACACTATCACTGGATGACTTTGAAAATATGGTCTTAATTTCCTTGTGGCATGCACCAGGGCAAGAATTTTTCCACCTCAGAATACTTGATCTCAGGGCCTTGTAGGGATTTGCTCACAAAATATACAGGCCTCTGTAACATACCGTGTTGTTTTACCAACACATCACTTACTGCTTCGTTGTAAAATGATAAGTATAAGAATAATACCTCACCTTCCTGAGGAGGAGTCGTGGTTGGCGGTGGATCGATATGATCCTTTAAATCTTGAAAAGCTTGTTGACATTCGGCGCCCACTTGAATGGGCTGGCCTTCGTGAGGATTTTAAAGAAAGGCAATGATTTCTGCACAGATTTTGACAGGAAACGATTTAGCGCTGCCAATCTTCCTGTTAATCGTTGGACATCTTTAATATTCTTCGGTTCGGGCATTGTTTTCAAAGCTTCCAATTTATCAGGGTTGGCCCTGGCACATTCTTTGGATATCATATAACCAAGGAATTTGCCTGACCTTACTCCAAAAGTGCATTTCTTAGGATTCAACTTCATTTTAGTCCGTCTCAATACTAGGCAAATTTCTGCCACATCTTTCAGATATTGGTCAAGAGTCCTGCTCTTGATCAATAAATCGTCCACATATACCTCCATGGATTTACCAATCTGTTGGTTGAAAATTGTATTAACCGCCCTTTGGTATGTAGCCCCTGCATTCTTTAATCCAAAAGGGCATAGACACATATTAGTAGGAACCAAATTCAGTAATAAAAGCAATTTTTACAGCATCTACAGGATCCATCAAAATCTGATGATATCCCTTATATGCATCTAGGAAAGCAAAAATTCATATCCAACTGTGGAATCCACTAGCCTATCAATTCTAAGGGAAGTGTAACTATCTTTGGGGCATGCCTTGTTTAGATCCGTGAAATCCACACACATTCTCCAGCTGCTATCTGGCTTCTTAACCAGACCGGATTTGCTAGCCATTCAGGATATATAACCTCTTTAATCATGTTGGCCTGCAACAGCTTCTCTACCTCTTGCCGGATAGCCTGTATCTTTTCTGGAGCGAAAGATCTTTTTTCTGCTTTACTGGTTTACTGGTTGGGTCAATGTTGAGCATGTGGACAGCCAACTCTATTGACAGTCCAAGCATATCACTTGCTTTCCACGCGAACACATCTTTGTAATCTTTCAGAATCTTGATCAAAATCGTCGCCACCGGTATCCATGATCCTACACTGACTGTGGATTCGGGATCAATTTCATCTAACATTACCAACTCCACGGGATCATTAGACTGCCAACTTTTCTCTTCCTCTAGAACAAGATCTTCCATTGTCACCTGCCGCACTTTCATCTTTCCACCGACAGGGTGGTGTGTAGCAATTCTTCGCAAAGATCCACATCTCCCTTAATAGTAGCTTCTCCTTTGAATGTTGGGAATTTCATACTGTTATGTGTTGGTGATACCACTGCTCTGAGATCGATCAATGCCGGTCTACCCAAAATCACATTGTATGCTGATGAAGCTTTTACCACCACATAATTGACTCGCCGAGTCCCGCTCTGTGACCCTTGTCCGAAAGTGGTTAATAACTTTAGCATACCCAATGAATGAATAGTGAGGTCCTGTGAATCCAAAGAGAGGAGTTGACACAGGGTCAACTCGAGTCGTTAATTTCATTGCCTGGAATGCACAATAATACAACACGCTTATTGCACCGCCTGTGTCTTCACATGCATTCTTCCGACTGCATTCTTTTGTATAACCGCTTCTATTACCAATCCTTCGTTACTCACAACGGCTGGTAATGCATCTCTTGGGCCGCATCAACGGTTCCCATCACCCTTTGTTTCTTAGCTTCTCTCTTTCCTCGCTCTACCACCCTTTTCTTGTTGGATGCGACCTTGTTAACACCTTTGGTCCTCCAACAATCGTATTGATTGTATTAATCGGGCATTCTCTCTATGCCTATCAACATCGTGAGAGACGGATCTCGTGTCTCCTTTGATTATATCTGTCTTGATTGTTGTTTGAATTTCTTAAATTCCTTCCTTACCCTAAGGTTATCTCCTTGCGTTCGATCGATGCATTAATCAATCTTTCCTTCCATAGCTGCTGCATCTATGTCTCTGATCAAGTCCCTGCACTGCTCAGAGTCATGTCCAATGTCTTTATGATACTTGCACCACCTTGTATGGTCTTTTTTTTTTCTCTGGACCCTTAGTAGGAAGGAGGAACTTTGGCAATTCCTTTTTCTCCATTATTGCGTAACTTGATCACGGGATCCATTTAGAGGAATAAGGTCTCGCTCCCGCAAAGCACCTTTTTCCCTAACCTCTCGTAAATGGGAGCAAGATTACCTGCCCCAAATCGATTTTCCTTTCTTGTCGATTATCATCGCTTTTTCCTTTTAGAATCCCCGGGATTCTCTCTCTTGGCTCATAGCCTCTTCTCCTTGGCAATGTCTCTGTATGCAATTTCCGGACATTCTTTCATTGTGCTTGGATTCTTGCCGCTTAGCTTGGCATGTAAACGCCTCTTTTTCGACACTGCCACGAAGGACGCCACTAAGAACTTATCATCCAGATCCGCTTATCCGAGATGATTCTCCATTGAATCTTTTGATGAACTGCGCAGATCGTTTCATCGTTTTTCGTCTCGATGGTCAACTTGTGTATGTTCGGTTTCTCCGAAAGGCCTTACAAAGAATAAACGATGCATGAATTTTCTCGTCGAGCGGGGAAGTCCGGTATGGATCTGGGGCTCAACTTGTTGAACCAATCTCTTGTTTTTTCTGTGAGAAGAGTTGCAAATGCCCCGCATTTCATCTCTTCTCGTGCATTGTACATGATTCATATCTTTGGATGTATCTTGATGTATATGATCATATGGATCCTTGGTACCATCATATGACTGGATTTTGGGAATTTTAAACCCTGGAGGATGTTGAAATGCATCAATGTCTTCGAGAAAAGAGACACCACCTAAACTCATCTTTATGTAGAGGTTTAAGGATAACATCCAACTCGCTTGTCAATAGGGTGACTTAAACTCTACATCCGTGGAATCAATCAAGACTCAAATTGTGTGATGGACGGTGAGAAGTGTATTCAATTCGTGCATCAAGAGGGTGGAGTTCATCGAGCTTACTGTCGCCAGGTGACTATCAAGCAGGTGATAGTCTCATTGAGTTCGAATACAAAGCAGGTCCCACATCCGTTAATTCATTATGTGATGCCTATACAAATGTCATTAAAAGGAGGACACGTGTAAGGGTATTTGGGCGATCGATAAAGATTCCTGGCGGCTAGGGTTGTGGATTTGTGCCTATAAATACAGCTTGTTGTCTCATTATCCGTGTGTGTTGAAATCAGAAATTCAAAGGCATAATAAAATATCTCTTTTTACGCCCGTGGTTTTTTACCTCTCCCAATCGAGGGGTTTTCCACGTTAAACTGTGTTCTTCTTGTTTTCGTTATCTCCTTTGATTGTTTATGTTTGATTGCTTCTGTTTCTGTTTCTTGCATCTGAAGTTATCTCCATCCGTTTTATAACACTGCTCTAGCATTATCACCACCTGGATGAGTAACAAACACGTTTATACTGGATTCCGCATCATGTCTTCCTTTTTTATTCAGATTATGAGGAGGGTTGTTCCCAAACTTCCACACCTAAGTTTCTCGGCTTTTACAACTTCCTCAAAGATGGCTTTTATCTCTCTCCTTTCAGATTTGCTAAGTTTTCCACTAACATCCTGTTTAATTGCGTTAGTGTGTCTTTGGTTTGTCCTTCTTCCATTTGGATTTTCTTCCTGCTTGTTGATTGTTGTCTTCTGGGTTCTCTTCCCTGGTTTGATTTTCCTTGTCTTGTTGATTCTGCTTTTTTTTCTCGCATTTCCTTGATTTTTTGTAAAAATCTCTCACTAACTAGAATCGGCCCTCCTTCTAGCGCCAAATGATGATGCTTAAAATCGCAATTGGGTAATTAAATAATTCGAATGATTCAAGTTAGGAAAGTAATATAGAAACAGATTAATTTTGTATGAATTTGGACTGAACTCTTCGAGAGAGCTGCCTACGTATCCAATCCAAGTACCGAATCGGAATCAAGTCCCCCTCGTAGTTCAGATTGCCTTTTATACCTCTAGATCACTGGGATAACTCCTATGTCAGTAGTGGGGAGTTATAAAGTAATATTCTATCAACTATAAGACATGGGATCGTTATTGACTTGGTCTTTGTCCCGCTTCCGCCTAAAAGTGTTTTTCGGACAGACATAGTGGAATCCTCGCTTCATCCGATTATTCTATCTAGAGGTTTGTTCTCGACTGCACTCTGGTGAAATCATGTTCTACCAATCCGCTTATTCTTTATCGTGTAATCTTGATAACGGGCCCGCCCAGCTTGTAAATAGCCCGACCCGATGGGCCTATATATCATCACTTGGCAACCTTCATATACGGACAAAGGAACTAATGAGACTCGATTTTTGAGAAATTACTAGTACATCCTTATATATTTTTATATTAGCATAATTTTGGTATATATATGTTTTAGTCACTTTTAAAACAATGCAATCACTAGGGTGGTGGTTTAGTTTGAATATATAATGCATGAGGACGGGTTA
This sequence comes from Gentiana macrophylla, assembly GCA_026214975.1. NCBI lineage: Eukaryota > Viridiplantae > Streptophyta > Magnoliopsida > Gentianales > Gentianaceae > Gentiana > Gentiana macrophylla. Next base: position 94,822,241 of record CM047812.1, read on the forward strand.
CGATCCCCTCTAGCTGCATTGTAATTTTTATACCATTTTGCATCTTCACTTTGTTGTACTAATAGAATGTTTTAAAAGAAGGGTCAACTTGTCAAAAACATTTTGCTTCTTCAATTATATATATATCTATATACACGAGAGTGGCTACAGTCCAGTTGGTTAATGGTCCAGTTTTTTAATCTCTGCCGTTGAAAAACTATATACATAATGATGTACGTTGGATCATATTTTTAGTACACCATAATTAACATGCACAATAACACACTAAATCAGTCTTTTTAACCTGCTAAACCGGTAAAAACACATTCACCTAAGAGGCTAAGGTTGTGTTGACGTAATTCTTCCGGCTTTGCCCTATAAGCAAAACGCGCCACCATGTCTACCCGGGCCACCGGTCTCTTTTCTCTCGCTCCATGCCGTCTATCCTCCATTCCGCCGCCAATCACCACATACTAGGGCGCTTTATCGGCACCATCTTACAGCTTTAGGATTGTCTTTCATCAAAGTGTCATAGGGAGGATTCCCACGAAGATTGTTGCCGGATTTCATTCAAATACTCGCTTCGCTCGTGTTTTAATTTCTGCGTTCTTGAATTTTTGCTCGCTTATTTCGTATATTCTTCGTGAATTTGCTCGATTTACGCTCGCTCGCTTTTACCTTCATGAATTGTCACAATTAGGTAAAGTTCAGAGCTAAAAGAATCGATTACTGGTTTTGATTCCGCAATTTAAATCATTTGCTCGTTTCTTTCATATTCTTCATAACTTGCTCGCAATCTGCTCCTTCAGTTATACTTGCATGAATTCTCACAATTAGGTTAAGTTCAGAGCTAAAAGAATCCATAACTGGTCTTAATTCTGCAATTTGAATCGTTTGCTCGTTTCTTCATATATTCTTTGCCTTCGCTCTAGAGCTGTATGTCTTCCTCGGCTGATTGGTTTTTCTCAATCTCATTTGCTAAATTGATGACCCTGTCTCGGGGGATTAGGTAGTGATTATTGAGGAATTTATTTAAGTTTAAGTTCTTCAGGTTGTCGTTGCAAACGAAACTTTTGGGAGCCTGGGGGAATGGTCAGGCAATTATCCTTGGACCAGTTTGAGAATGAGAGTAGACGAATGATCACTCCGCAAAATCCACTATTAGATTGTTTCGGAAAACAAGTATTATCACTGCTTTATGTATGATAAGTTCGATAATACTTATCGGTGATAATCCAAATCGTTTCGAATTTCTTAAACGACATCGAACTAATTTTGTTTCCTCGATCCGATTTGGATAATGCCTTGTTGTTGGAATTGATAATTGGTGATTGAAGTCGATTTTTCGCAATGTGTTTGATGATAACTTGATTTCTATTTGTTTAGCCTCTTATGATTACTTTACTTTCTGATTGGATCATAATACCGATCCGTGTATGTGCTGAATCATTTGACTCTACGATTCTACCTCTGTTTAGCTTGTATCTTTTCACTAAGGTGACTTTTCTTGGAAGTATAAAATCGGTTCTATGTTCTTCCTTCCTTTACCGATGATATCATTGCCATGGTGGTGTTTTTATAGTTTTGGTTTTTTGAGTTTACACTGATTTACTGCTTGTTTGGAATGTACGTTTGAATTCAATATATACTCACACATATATTAGTTACTTTTTGCCAATGCCGGTTACCTGGTGCCTTTCCAAATTGCATGTGTTGACCTTGATGAATTTTATTAGGCTTGCACTTTGAATCAGATCTCAAATAGATGGCCTGACGGTACCGTGATCTTTTACTTATTTACTTGATCCATGTATGAAGAAGCACATGATGGGACTAGGAACCAAAATAATATTAAAAATTAAAACCATATTTAGTTTGTTGTTAGGATTTTGTAAATGAAAGAATCGCCTAATTTGCCAAGGACAAACAAAAGTGATCCCATTGAAAAATCGACAGATGCGATCGGCGTGTTGAAAGATTTTAGCTTGGAAAAATTAGATGTCACAAGATGTTTAATTGCAGTTGGTATGGAACACAATAACAGTTATCATTCGTTTAATATTGATTTAACGGTGCATGAGTTTACTTTATAAGTACTGTTGTGCTGTTTTGCTATTTTTCCATTTTGCTATCCAATTTTTTGTGTTCCATTTGTGAAAACACCCGCCCATATATTTAGTGAATGATGATCTCTGTGACTCTATGTAGTTTAAACCAGTGAAGTAAGGAATGCATGTTGTGTTTTTTAAGTGGTCCTTTTTTTGTTTAAATTATTATACAGTATCTCGTGATATGATGGAATACAAAGTGATGGAGGTAGAAGAATCTGAAACTTCTAAAGCATCGTAATTTAAGGTTTGTGTGTTGATGATGTGGATGTTGATAAAGTCCTCGAGATGCAATTCAATTCTATTGAAGACATTTGAACTATTTTATAACCTATACGCAAGGTGTGTTAAGTTTTCTATAAGAAAGGAAGATGTTTTCCGTGACACGATGGAACTATAAAAATGAGAAAGTTTGTTTGTCATAGGCAAGGGTTTCGTAGGGAGAGAAATTCGAGTCGGAGGATCGTAGTGAGAGAACCACGCCCATTGACGCGAGTTGGTTGTGAAGCGACTTTCCGGGTTAGGTTAGATGAAGGGTTAGGAAAATTTGTAGTGGATCGATTTCAAGTTAAGGAACACAATCATGAAATGGCACTCGTGTAGTGTTTCTTTCCTTCGTTCTCATAGAGTGTAAAAGGTAGTGATATAGCTCAAGCACGCACTATGCATGAAGTGGGGGTGGCGAACTAGTGATATAATGAAATTGTTTGCACACCAAGCCGGTGGCTATGACAAGGTTGGGTTCACTTTGAAAGACTTATACAACCATTTGTATGCCGAGAGATGCGCAAATTAAGGATGGGGATGCGGAGGAGCTTTGGGATATTTGTCTCATGAAGAAAGAAGACGATCCATTGTTCTTTTATAAATATGACGCGTGGATGAGGAGCAACGGTTGTGTAGGTTATTTTGGGCGGATTCAAGGTCCCGAACAGATTACAATTGCTTCGGCGATGTCTTAGTATTTGACACTACATATAAAACCAATGCTTATAGAAAACCATTATTCATGTTAGTGGGTATCAATAATCATTACATGACTACCGTGTTTGCCTGTGCTCTATTGTCGGATGAGACTACAGATACATATGTTTGGGTATTAGAAACTTTGTTTGAATGTATGGATGGGAAGAAGCCTTTTTAATTGGTAATTGACGGTGATCTTTCCATGCGAAAGGCAATAGAATTAGCTGTTCCGGATGCCCGCCATAGGCTTTGTAGCTGGCATTTACAAGGTAATGTAAAAATCAATGTGAACTCGTTGGAATTTGTACACTTGTAACATTAATATTTTGTCAAGCATTTACATTTCATGGATTTCTTTGCACGGGCCACTATATCATTATTGAATAAATCTATGCGACATTCGCTACACCTTAATCCATGAACTTTTAACTGTGAATCGTAAATTGTAAAACTCCAATGATAGAATCGAACATTGTGTTTGGTTGTCACTAACCGGGGATTGATTGATTATATGTGACATTCATTAAACCCATATCATATCCACTACTCATTGAATCATCAGCCTTGGACCCTGAAACTTGAACCCTAAACACTAAATCATTAACACAAAACGCTAATGTGGATTATATGTCTGTCAATAAATAAGGATTGTTTGATTATTTATGACATTCACTATAGTTTCCATGATCGAATGAAGCATTGTGAATAGAATGATCAACCAACACATGGTTTCTAATTGTGAATAGAATGATTCTCCATGACATTCACTAAACCCTCAAACATCGTTCATTATAATAAGTATTTTACAAGGCATGAGAGAATCATTAATCCCAAATTCACTTATCATCAGTATACACATGAGTTGTTTCGGAGTTATTACAGATGCAATGAATTGCATTTTTGAAATTCACTAGACGCTTAAAATGTATAAATTTTTAGTTTATGCATGACGATCACTTATCATTGAACTATCACGCTCACGGTTCATGATTTTTGGATAATACTTCAATTTATTAGATTTAGGGCTTTATGAAATACCTATTTCATGTTGAATTGAAAATCAAATCATTAAAGGTTATTCATTGTGCCGCTAATCTATCCTTTTGGTCAAATACATTCAATTTTTTTTTAAACTGTCACAACGATTTGACGACTATTTTTATCATTTACTAAGCCCTTATACTTCGTTCATTATAATAATTATTTTACAAGTAACGAGAGAATCATTTATTCAAACCAAACAAATCCTAGATGAAAAAATAACCACAGCCAAATTTTCTCCCCTTTGAGACCTAGAACGGAAAAATGGAGCTCATAAATGAGCTCCGAATGATCCAATTAGCTAGGAACCGGTCAAACTTCACAAAATAATAGAGCCAAATTCGATCAATCGTCACATTTATTTAACCGCCGTGTTTCTCCTTTTGAGACCTCGAATGGAAAAATAGAGCTTGTAAATGAGCTTAGAATGAGTCAAATAGCTAAGAACCGGTTAAACTTTACACAATAATAGAGAAAATTCGATCAATTGACAGCTTTGGATTAATGCGGATTGTTGACCGGTTTAATTACGGATAAAAAAGCAACCATACATACATATATCAATATATTATATATTCCAGATCGAACTTAAGCCTAGTGATGCTACTTGAGCCATAGCGATTCCAATTATTACCTGCGTACCATTGGCGAATCTAGAAAAATATTTCAGTGAGGTCACCCGTCACAAAAGTGTAGTAACCTTAAAAAATTTTCGGGTTAGGCGAGTTATTAGGTCAAATAAGTCGCCATATAATAATTTCACCTTATGTTAAGCCAAATAAGTCGCCCATTTATTTCACTAAACCCTAGACACTTCACTTGCACCATTTTCAATTAATACTACATTACTCTTGCTTCATTTTTCAACCATCCCCACAAAGTGGTAAATACTTGTGTGAGGGGGGTAAATACTTGCGTGAGAGGTGTATTTTGAGGTGAAGTGATGTGTGGTTATGATTGCTCCACATGGTATCTCCACACGTATGAAAAGAACACATAAGTATTTCCCCCGTAGCATGTGTGTACATCTATCAAAGATCATTGTAAATTTAAGTCACCAAATTTTTTTTAACTTTTCCATCTTCATATTTGATTATTCTCTAGTTTCTTTTCAACCATCGGACCAGGAAAATTTTCCAGTGGGGCCAGATTAATAAAAAAAAGTGAAAAAAACATGCAACACCCAAGATTGGGGCCAGATTAATAAAAAAAGTGAAAAAAGAATGCAACACCCAAGATTTGAACCAGTAACCTTACGGTGTTTAGTAAAGCTTTTAACCAGTTGAACTAAATAGATAATTACACAAAAAAATTGTCTAAAAATATATACATACATAGTTTTAATATTATTAGAGGGATATATTAGTAACTTGCTGGAAATTTGAGTGGGGTCCACACCCGCCCTAAATTATCATCATTTACAAAAGAAAAAGAAAACAAAACTTGACCATAGTTACATTTCCTTGTTAAATCCATATGTCAAAGTGACTGAAGGTATAGGCAATAAGTTTGGAAGAATTTCATTGAGCATCTTTCAATATGAAATGACAAAAGCACATAATATAATGGCCATAAGAAGTCTTTACAGAATTTGTTCATATCACTTCCCACCATCTTGTAGTATAATGCATTAAGAAACTGTTTTTGTGAAGAAACCGGTGGATGTATACAATGAAACCGTTTTTATCCACCTCACATAAGAGGGGTGTGCATAAGCGAGTTATATGCATCACACTCATCCACTTGATATACAATAGTTGCTACAAAGCGTTATACCTTATTCAAATCTTGTCACCAAAGCACATCTAATAATCATGAGCATCTTGATTGTCAAAGGCTTTTTTGTGTTCAAAGAGTCTTGATGAAGTCAATCCATTAACTCTTCCATCAGTGCTCTGTTGACATTGAGAAAAGGTCAAATTTAATAATAGATGGTCCATATGTTTGTAGAAGAGACAAGGGCATTTCACGTGAAGATTCAAACAGAATACATGAATTTAACATTTATTAAGCCACATCATTAACAACATCACTATAATCAAATGACTAATAGTTTATCTTTTTTACAACAAGTTTCAGTATCTAGATACCAATCTATGATAACCAAAGAAATAACTGGACTCTTAATCACAGAAACTACGTCTTTCTCGTGCCTCAGGACTAAGGATTTGGCTAAGCATCATTTGCCTTCGCTCATCACCTCCTCGTTAAAATCAAAACATACATATATCATGTGTATCAATTTTCCACATATATAATACCGAGATAGCTAACATCGATGACTAAGGAAGTGAAAAGAAAGTCGATAAAGTATGATATCCACCTCTTAGCATCTTCCTCGGTCTTTCGTTTGGTCTACATTTTGATGATTTCCTATTTTTCATTGCTTTAATTAGCAAAACTTAATAAAAAGAATTCAATACAGAGCTTAATTTATTAATGGGAGATACTTACAAAGAACAAAGACTCGTCTACCCATTTGCTCCTCCATTCTTCTTTGCCGGATAGCTTCCAGTTCAGGGTCAGCCTACGAATTAATAACCAAGTAAAGGGGGCCTTATTCAACTACTAAAGTTTAAGCATGTGACTTAAGGTCATAGGTTAGCTCTGAACACAAACCATGAACAAGAAACTATGCAAAGCTTCACATATTAGAAGCAAAGTTCAAGCTCTTCTCAAACCCCTCGCACATATAGAATGCTAGGTAGCATCCGATTCCATTTTCCAAATATTACTTAAGAAATTCATCACTCTAGCCTAGAAAGAACACTCGAACTCTCTCAACCCACAAAACATGACCCTCCAAGCTAGAATTTTGTTTTCACGCATCAAAATCTTAATAGAAGATAACTACTAGCTACGAGAAAAAGCAGATAATCATCTAGCATTCTCCAATCGATGAAACAAAAAAAGGGTAATAGGAACTACGAAACGAATTAAATAAGACATTTTGCTACTGAATTCTTCTTGTAATACAAATTTCAAATTTGTTCCAACATTTCAGCCAAAAGAAATGAACTTTAACAATTCAACCATTAACAGCTAGCTCCAAGCAAAGGAAACAAAAAAATCTAATTAAAATTTTAAACTAGCTCCCAGAACGAAATTCAACAATTTGCACAAAAATAACCAAGATCGGAAAAGCAGATATTCAATCAGACAGAAACAATGAAAGACCCAGTGACATATCGATGAACAACACAATAATAATAATAAAAATGAACTACCTTAGCTTCCGCTTCGGCGGCAAGGATTCGTCGGGCCCACTGAGCGCCTTCGATCGCCCCTCCCTTTGACGAATGGCCTCTTGTTTTGCTTTCCTCTCTTTATCTGGCTTTTTCTTTTCTCTCTTTTTGCTCCCTCTCCAACTTCTCTCTCGCTGAATGATTTTTTTTTTATTTTTTTTTTAATTTTTTTTTAAAGGACGACCGGTCACCTGTTAGACAGGTTACAATATTTTTTATGGTACACAATAAGCTACCGTGCATTAAATTAATCCAACAGTTGCTATTATTTTAATATTGATCTAACGGTTAACTGGACCGTCCAGTTTTCTTCTACTGACTGGACTGTAGTATTTCCTACACATGTATATTGAACTATCAGTAGTTTTATTGTGGTTATACCATTTTGCATCTTCAGTTATATTACTTATATATATCTTTATACTATTTTGCTGATTCACCATGTTATTCTTATTGTACCAATAGAATGTTTTAAAAGAAGGGTAAACTTGTCAAAAACATTTTGCTTCTTCAATTATATATATCTATATACACATGTATATTGAACTATCAGCAGTTTTTTTGTGGTCATGCTTCACCATGTCGTTCCTGTTCTACCAATAGAATGTTTTAAAAGAATGGTAAATTTGTCAAAAGCATGCATATATATTTTTTACATGGTAGGGTCCATCTGTTTTTTGTGATTTCTTATTGGTCCTAGATCACCAAGTTTTTTGTGGTTTAGTTTGAATATATAATGCATGAGGACGGGTTACGATCCCCTCTAGCTGCATTGTAATTTTTATACCATTTTGCATCTTCACTTTGTTGTATTAATAGAATGTTTTAAAAGAAAGGTCAACTTGTCAAAAACATTTTGCTTCTTCAATTATATATATCTATATACACATGTATATTGAACTATCAGTAGTTTTATTGTGGTTATACCATTTTGCATCTTCAGTTATATTACTTATATATATCTTTATACTATTTTGCTGATTCACCATGTTATTCTTATTGTACCAATAGAATGTTTTAAAAGAAGGGTAAACTTGTCAAAAACATTTTGCTTCTTCAATTATATATATCTATATACACATGTATATTGAACTATCAGCTTTTTTTTGTGGTCATGCTTCACCACGTCGATTCTCTGTTTCTACCAATAGAATGTTTTAAAAGAATGGTAAATTTGTCAAAAGCATGCATATATATTTTTTACATGGTAGGGTCCATCTGCTTTTTGTGATTCTTATTATTTGGCCCCAGATCACCAAGTTTTTTTGTGGTTTAGTTTGAATATATAATGCATGAGGACGGGTTACGATCCTCTAGCTGCATTGTAATTTTTATACCATTTTGCATCTTCACTTTGTTGTATTAATAGAATGTTTTAAAAGAAGGGTCAACTTGTCAAAAACATTTTGCTTCTTCAATTATATATATCTATATACACATGTATATTGAACTATCAGTAGTTTTATTGTGGTTATACCATTTTGCATCTTCAGTTATATTACTTATATATATCTTTATACTATTTTGCTGATTCACCATGTTATTCTTATTGTACCAATAGAATGTTTTAAAAGAAGGGTAAACTTGTCAAAAACATTTTGCTTCTTCAATTATATATATCTATATACACATGTATATTGAACTATCGCCATTTTTTTTTGTGGTCACGCTTCACCACGTCGTTCTCATTCTACCAATAGAATGTTTTAAAAGAATGGTAAATTTGTCAAAAGCATGCATATATATTTTTACATGGTAGGGTCCATCTGCTTTTTTGTGATTTCTTATTGGCCCTGTAGATCACCAAGTTTATACTTTGCTCGTAACCAAATTAAAATTTGCGTTGAACTATTGCATAAGTTATTTTTACCATTGCAATTTTAATATTATAATTTGCTATTTTATTTAATTGTTCATAATTTGAAACTTCAAACTTTATTACACTAATTTTAAAATTATCATTATATATATTTTCGATTATTTTTTTCACTCTATATAGTAAATTCAATTTAAACGAAGAAATATGATATTTTAGTTTCGAAAATAAAAATTATTATATAAAATATTCATGTGATTGCTCTAAGTTAAAATAATGATGTAAAACATTCGATTTTAGAGACATTCGTTATTTAACTTTCCGAGTAATCACATAAGTTTATTAACACTAGCGAATATACGTACAAGACGAGGGTGTGAGGTTCTCAAAATTTTCTATGAAGGTAGAGAAATAATATATGGTGAATTTTCTACTTCTATAAAATTTAAGGCAACAACTATTTTTATTTTTATCGCAAATGCAGTTTTATTAATCGATTTTTTACAGATTTGATGGAGAGTTATACGCCGTGAACCAAATCCCGTGATCCGCCACTATATATATAAACAAACTATTTATCTTTAGTATGGTTATTTCTATAACACAAAAACACTAAAGTGGGACATGAAAAGAAAATGAAAGAACCGTGTCCAGGGCAAACCATTCTCTGTTTTTTTTTAGAGAGACAGTGAGAACAAATTAATTAAGATTCTCAAATCTCTTTGAATCGGTGCAATTTCACAAGAATTGCAATTTCTGCCACCAAGCAAAAGTCTATGTTCTATTATTCATAAATATCAGGGACATAACTTTGAAAGCCCTCAATTCCAATGCTCATATATATGTACCACAAGTATAGTTATTTCTATAGCGCAAAACAATAAAGTGGGACATGAAAAGAAAATAAAAAGATCGTATCCAAGGCAATTAGGCAAACCAATTTTTTCTTGGAGACACGGTGAAAACAAATCCATTAAGATTCTCAAATCTCTTTGAACCACTGCAATTTCACAAGAAGTGCTAGTTCTGCCACCAAACAAATGTCTATGTTTCATAAATATCAGGGTACGGGTTCAGGGAGCAAAACTAGGATCCCGAATCTTATCGGGACGGGTTTGGGTAGGAGTGTTACGGGACGGATTTCGACCCGATGCCACCCTTTATTTATACTACTCAAAAATCCATACTATGTACGGGATGTCAAGTTCATATGATATTAATAAAACAAGAATAAATTCGTGTTAGCTTTTCGACTCACATCCTCGTCTAAAATAAAAAATCATCTTGCTCTTTCCAAAAAAATAATAATAATAAAGAAAATAAGAAAGAAACATGTATCAACTTGAAATAATATTGGTGTGTTTTACAGCAATTCAATTATGGTAATAATACACAGGGCGGACCCTAGTGGCAAATCAGCAATAAAAGACTATCCATTTTTGCCAAGTGAATCACCTATTCTTCTCAATTAGAGACTGAATCACAGAGACGTCAAAACTGAAAAGAAACAATTTTTTCGAGTTGGAAGAACTTATACCTCCACGGTCTGCATGCGGTGGGGAGGTTCTTGTGTGGTGTCTCCACACGGTGTGGAGACACGTGTAGAGACATACACACCACACAGTTTAATTCTGTTTTTAAACTGTCACATATCACTTCATCTTAAAATCCCTCTCCACACAAGTATTTTCCCACGCGGTGAGCCTTCCACTTAATGATTCCCCCAATCTTTGAAACAACATTTTAACAGATTGTTGGTATTTTGACAAATGCCAATTGTTGGACTACCACTCCATTGTCACAATACCACTCCGCGTTTCCGGCGTTTTTCGCGTCTCCATTGTTTCTGGCAGCCTTCTAAACCCTAATCGGGACCCCTTTTTTTTATTACCACGGCTCGGGAAACCCAATAGGGGATTTGTGTACCCTCAGATCGTGCACATTCATGTGGCAGGGGTGAAGATCTGCGTTTTTCCGGCGAGAACCAAAATTGCCTTAAAGTGGTATATCTATACTATAATATAAAGATGAGCTGTTTTAACCCAATTACCCGTAATTTTAATGCAAACCCGTAAAATGACCCGGTTTATACCCGCTAGAAGGAAAAAAAAAAGGAAAAAAGAACAGCTGTAAAATATGAGCATAATCTATACTGTTAATATATCAGTATTGTTAAAACAGAAAAAGAATAAAAAAAATCACGGAAGCAATATCAGAATCACGGAAGCAATTTCATCCAAATTTAACATCATTCAAATTTTGATTTTCTTAACGAATAATATTATATAATCGACCGTGGTGCCTTTTACCTCTGAGAAGAAAAAAAAGGAAGGGCGATGAAATCTGGGTTAAGTGATCGATCGATCGATCTGTTTTCCCAATCAGGTAACCCGTAATTATACTATAACCTTTTTTAATTTATACTGTAACCTTTCTGTGGATTCTTTATTGCCGATTTCTCTGCCCATCTCCATTCTGCTTATACTTTATTGTAGATTAATTTGGGTTTCGTTTGTGGATGAATATTTTATTTAAGATTTTGGTTTCATTCGTTGATGAATATTTTATGATTTCTTACAGGTTTGAACTTTGAAGAGGCATTTCATGTTTTTGTATGAAGGTTGCCTCTTCTTACGACAAGTTCCTTATCGCTTCATGTTGTCATTGTTTATTGCATTTTCATTACGATTACGTGTTGTTGCGCAGTTTTAAGGATTTCCAGAGACAAAAACTTACGGAGACAAAATGGTAATTTGCTGCCGAATAAAGGTACGGAAAGAATCGGAGATATGCTACTTATGAATTTCTTAATCCTTTTGTCTTTTAGTTTCTTTATTATTATTTCTCCAACATATTGAATCAAGATTTGGGTAAATGTTAGATTTTCTGTTACTGTATTGCTGTTTCTCAGATTGTTGTATGAACTCATGTGATTTTCATTGTAACCTCCACTTTCTATCTAACCTTAAACGTGCGTTCGGATATTTTATTCGATTTTATGATGGATATTAAACTCAGTTTCAATAAATTGAACTTTACCGAGGTCATACGCTTTAATATTGCTTTAGTTGTAATACGTGCTAAAACGGTATTGGGTAGATACATACTAAGTTCTACTTTTGTTTTGAACTTGAGCTATAATTTGAAGAAACTCGGAAGAAACATGTTTCATCTTCTAATGCTACCATTTTGAAGATTTTCAACAAGATCAAATCCAGAATACCAATATCTATATCATCTATATCTTATATGTATATGCTTGAGAAATTTGAGTGATAGTAAAAAAAAAAATCAAACACAACACGCTGTTTATCCCACATTGCATCTTATACATAGAGTAAACCTTTATCTTCATACAATAATTGGACCCTTGGCACTACTTTTAATCACTACCCTTCTTGCTATATGTGGACGATATTCCTATACCAATGATCTACATTCTCTGTTAGTGCGCAATGCAACACAGTCTTTGTTGAATTATTCTTTCTTACATTTTTGTATGAAGATACACAAAGTTGTCATTGCTCTTATAAAGAACAAACTAAAATTTATTGACTTCAACCTACTTTGTTTAATTTACACATTATTATTCACCTCACTTTTCTGAGATTTAAGGTTGGCATGGATCTTTAACCAAAAAGTCTCGGTAAGCAAAAAGTCTTAGCCCCAATTTCAAAATTATCTCAGTCTGTTTATATGAGCGAAATACATGTCGATATATCTTTTCTTCTATCCTGTTCACCAACGCATTTTAATTAGCTATGGCAAACAGTCCGGTGCTAGGTTATGTGCAAGGAATCCTATTTTAACTTGCAAGATATCCTGCAAGATTTCTTATTCTGACTTTTGAAAGGTGTTTAGACAATTTTAGATCTGAAATGATATTTACCTTCTGCCTACATGTTTGATGGTTTTTTATAATTACATTGTGCCTACATGTTTGATAGCGCATTTTTTTTCCGGTCTAATTTCGTTTTCAGTTGAATCAAGATAGGTTTTTTTTTTTTCAATGGAGCATGTATGTATTTTGAGGTATGTTTTGTTGAGTATGGCTAATAAGCCACATCTACAATTCCATTTTTGCAGCTTGCAGCTTTTGTTGGGGCCGTTTTATCTTTAATGGAATAGGGAGGATGTAATAAGAGCTGTGAAGGACGCCTGGACAACTTTTTAGTTTTGCTGCACGGCTGCTTCATCATCTTCATACGTAAGAATATAAAAATTGAAATGTTTGCATCATATTTCTCTGTTTTTTTATTTCAACTTCAAAAAGGATCATACGTTGATGTGAACCTCTATAAAAAGTGTTCACATGTGAAGTTCATCCGATGCTCTACCCGTGGAAAATGTTGTCCCAATCTTTGAATTTTCTCTTATTCATCTATATCTATTTATCTTCTTGGCTTTTTACTACATGTCAGGTTACAATGCAACGAGGTAGCACTATGATGTTATAAGACTCTGCCTCCAAAGTTAAGGAAGAGGGTTGGGGAATTACGAGAGCTGTTATGGTTTTGAACTTGATCATAGTACCTGATTTTTTATTTTTTTTTCTTTGAGTGAGGTGGTGAGGTTGGCAACATTATCATAATAGCCTCATCAAATCGAAGCTCATGGTATGGGTGACAGGGATGAGGAAAGCGTTGATGGTGTTGTCGATGTATCAATTAAAGGAGAAGGTAAAACTATGCAGAAAAATAAGATTAAATATTAAGGATCTTTTAACATGAAGAAGTGAGTTGTTTATTGATAGCGGTCTTCTTGAAGTATGTATCTTTCCTGCTTACATTGTCCATCATCTTCTCTCACATAGGCTGATCCTTGCTTCTTTGTTTTTTGTTTACTGGATGTAGGTCAGTGGGGACACTTTTTTCATGTTTTTGTGAATAAAAACATGGTTGCAAGTTGCCTAAACCTTTCCTTTGGTGACCTTCAGCCTTCACTTTTATTTTTCAATTCATAATCTACAGTAATGTAAGCAAACAATAAGCGAAAGTTACATTTTCATGTTAACATTATGCTATCCTCAAAAAACCTCTTTTTTTTTTTTGGATTTTTACATGAATTATGTGAGCTTTCTCTGGTAGACTGTTTTCTTCAAGTGTCTTATTTCATCAATAAGTTGCTAGCTGCTTACTCTTTTCTACCCCTTTTTTGTGGCTAAGAAACATTGTTGCTTTACTTGGCAGCTCACATGGAAGCTGGGTTTTTTTTTGGGATTATGACAGAAGATTGACTTAGACATGTTCTGAAGGTATATTCGTATTTTTAAAATCACTTCTTGCATTTTCTATTATTGGAAATATTTGATCAGAGGACAAGATTGAATGTAGATTAGGTTATGAATTTATGATTTGGGTTTGTGTACCATTATTTATTTATTTTAATTTAGTTGTCTTCCAACATTTTGAAAGCAAAAACATATTGTTGATTGGGAAGGTTCCGCTTTATTGTCTATTAACGGAAACTTGATTTTACCTCAGAAGCAACACATTGCATCGGCACTGATGCTAAATGACATAACAGATTCAATCATTCAATGACTTGACCTATCTTGATGGGAAAATTGTATGTTTCATCAAGAACTCGCTATGGTGTCGGTGCAAAATCGTTCGCGTTTCACCGAAATAATGATGTAGATTGGAGATAAAAGATGACTCAAATCTTGACCGGTTGAAATTTCAAGTATTATTTAGGCATCCATTTATTTAGGCTTCTTCAATGTGTATCATGTACGTTGTCTCTCATATGGTAGTTGTATGTAATGTATTTTGAACAATGGTTTTAATAAAGCTATAGAAGAGAATGAGATGTTGATATTTTCTGCATATCTCACTTATTTGATGTGGTTCTTAGTGTTCTTATTAGTCATATGAATGTGATTGGATACCCAAAGGTTGGTGGAGGAGTTGGCTG
Organism: Gentiana macrophylla; assembly: GCA_026214975.1. Taxonomy (NCBI): domain Eukaryota; kingdom Viridiplantae; phylum Streptophyta; class Magnoliopsida; order Gentianales; family Gentianaceae; genus Gentiana; species Gentiana macrophylla. Next base: position 94,837,312 of record CM047812.1, read on the forward strand.
GCGTTTAACTCTCATAAAGTAATATGATCGGATACAAAATGATATAAGCTACAAAAGACCCGGCAATTACAACTATGGATTTAGAGATTGTCTAATGAAGAATTAACAAACCCACTTATTGTTGCTCTGTCTATTAGCAGTAAGCTTTTTTGTTTCTCATTTTAATGAAAGTACACAAATATTGATAGATAAATGTCGTATCTCTTTTAATTGATGACCAACTAGAGTCATTTAGTAGTAGTAATGGAATTAATCGGGTTATATTACGCGTACACTCTGACAAGAAAAAATGCTTCAATAACTTGGTGGTTGGTCTCATACAAGAGTCGAAAAAAATGAAGAAGCGACATAAAATTAATGGTGATTTTGAAGTGTCTTGACCTGACAGTTATTTAGCCAAGTCCTTTTTATCTGGCCAAATCTATGTTTTGAAGCTGATTCATGAATTGTGTTCAGTCCAAGATAATTATAGGTCTAAAGTTATTTTTCACCCCTCAAAAATAAATTATTTTTTACTGGATCAAATTGCATTCAATTGTTAAAGTTTAACAAATGTTTGGTCAAAATTGTTTTACGTTAAATCAAAGATATACTTGATTATGAAAAAAGATATATATATTTCATTGCTATATTGAAATAACCTTTTCTTTTGGTATAACATTCGTTTGATTTTATTTCATTACGATACCCATAAGCGTTTGAGATAACATTTCAATTTAATTTTCCTAAACTTATGTAGAACTGAAATAAATTCAAGTATAATAATTCTTTATAAACATTAAATGAAAACTATACTTTCAATAAGTTAATTTACATTACTCTGCATTACATGTGCAAGTTATTAACTAGTTAATGAATAAAATAAAGAATGGATGGTATATTGAAAAAAAAAAACCCAATTTTATTTTTACTGTATAGGCAAACTCCTTGAAATTATTATAGGAGTTAACAGGTAAAAAGAGAAACGGACCCAGAGGAAAAACATGAACACAAGCATGAACCGTAAATACATTTCCAGTAGATTCATTCCTTTTATACCATATGTGTGATTCCAAGTCAATTCATAATGATGGGGCTGCAACAATCTCCAAAAGATATATACTAATTTTTCAGCCAAAAGAAAATGTTCAGTACGCTATGACCTTTACAAGGTAATCGGGGGGATTGCCAGAGAGAGGGTGAATCTCTAGAACCAAGTTCATTTCAAAAACTACTGCCTCCGTCTCAAAATATTAGTACATTTATAGTTTTTCACACTGATTAAGAAATTTGGCCCTTGTTTGTTTTGGTTTGAGCTTTTTTTTTGTGTTTTTTAACTTCACATCAACAATCATTTCTTACAATTCTCCTACCAATCAATTCTTTAATTACAAATAAAAAAATATTAAATCATTTCTCACAATTTCACTTTATCAGCTTTATTACATTTTTTACCATGATTTTATTTTATTCATTATTCTATTTTATTTTAATTTCTTTCAACAATCACTTCTTTATCTACATAAATTTCAAAAAACATCTTAACTTTATAATAATCACTTCAATCATTTTTTATTATATTTTATTATCCACTAATATCTAAAAAAACCCCCAACAAATACTTCAATCCAAAACAAACGGAGCTTTGGTTAAATTGGTTATATTTAATTAATTTTGATGGAAAAGTCTAAAATGACTTTTGATTATTATTAATACAGAATAGTGAAAAATGAATAGGTAGATAATAAATAAGAGATAAAAGAAGAAAAATGTAATAAATACTTTTTTGGTTGTTTGAATGGACTTATATTATGAGATAAAAGTCACAAAACAAAAAGACTAAACGGACTTACATTTTGAGACAGAGGTAGTACTACACAAAAACACTGAATTGAGTTTTAGATCATCAAATAAAGCGAGCTTCTGACAAACACAAAAAAGCTGATTCATCAAAGACAAATAAACTACCGCTCCTCGAAATAGCTTCGCACGCCATGATTTTTGATTGGTCAGACCTTGATAACTAAGGTCCCTGCAGTCTGACAATCATAATTTCCCTTGATCACCTAAGTGATAAATGAACAAAAATGCTGACTTCGTGCGACTAGTGTAGCGTGGCCCTCAACAGGATCAAACTCGAAATCATAATCTACATCCCAACCGATAACCAACAACTCCAATGAGGTAGTGATACCCCTACAAACATACAATTATATAAAAGACAGATTTTAGCATACCGAGGACACCGTAAATCGCACCGATTTAATCATACATAAATTACTAATAATAAAACTTGATAGCTACACATACCGGGATAGGCGTTACTCAGATTTCAACCGTTTTCGTAGGCTCTTGGGATTTCTGTTCTTGATGGTTTACACTGGATCCCTTCGGATTTATATTTCATTCACACATCCCACCATATTCAAACAGTACATGATGGGGAGGGACGATTCTGCCCACAACAAAACAAAAGAAAATAAATAAATTACCATCATTAAGATCAACCTCATAAAAACTTAATGTTACCTACCTGCAGAAAGTGTCCGCCGGCTTACTCCGAGTAAAGGTGATGTTCTTGCAGATTCGGTCGGTATGAATGAGGAAGGATAAGGCACTAATGTCTTTGCATATGTGTACCACTGTGAATTGATATGAATCTACACTCACAAAATAAAACGTATAACAAACTCATTATACATGCTTTCCTATTAAAAGAAACCAAAGCAAAGAATATCATTTTAGAATCAAAAGAAATATCATAAACAAAACATATATACACAATGTTGTGACTGTGCAATTTTTAAAAAATGAAAAAGCAAAGAATTAAAGGCTGTCATTTTGCAACCTCTTCTGCGGTGCCCACGTCAATATGTTTGGCTTTCATCAGCAATAGTGTATTCACTCCGGTCAGCTATTCATACCATCGATTGTATATAAGAAATGAGGATTTAATTTAAAAGACTCGAAAAAACATCAATAAAACATACCATTATTATACAGGGAAAATCGTGTCGATTCATCTTATACATTCATTTCGAAGAAGTAGAGTATGATTCCAACTATATTCATCATCTGTACAGAATAACATGAGATGTATCAGAATAACTACAATTGCATCCAAAAGTAAATGCTATTAGAGAAACATACCCAAAAAAAAAAAAAAAAGACAATGACTTTGAAAATCAAGTGTTACAGAAAATGGTATATGGTACAGAGCCCTTTTTTAAACACGTTTTGAGACTTCAACTGTGTCATCAACAATGCCGCTAATTAACGAAAATGAGAAGCAGTTAATGAGCATTGAACATTAAATCCCAAAACAAAGCTAGCTATACCATGTTCCGTTTCAATTACATGTAATAAATATAATAGCAATTTCAAAGGGCAAATACATCACCTCCAACGGGAATTAAGGAGATTGTTTCTTGCTAGATCAAATATATAGTGAAGTAGCTGAAAAACTTAAACTTCTTGCTAGATGTAGAGAAGCACACATACACTAAAAAAAGGAGGCTTGAGAAAAAAAGATGAACAACAATAAACCAGAAGAAGAGATGTTTTTTTTTTTTTTTTTTTTTTTTTTGGTTTTCTTAAGGATTTTGGTGGTTGGGGTAGAGAAGATAGTAGAAGAGTAATGGTGTGGTCTTTTTGTTTTGTTTTTTTTGTTTTTTTTGTTTTAAAACACAACATAGGATTTTTTTTTTTTTTTTTAAATTTTTTTTTGAAAACACAACATATTCTGAGTGAGGTAGGTGGTTTATTTACTACCAAGAGTGGAGTTGGTGGGTGAGTACATTGCAATAAAATTTGCATAATGAATAATGTTTTTTTGTCTCAAAAAAAAAAAAGAATAATGTGTTTTTTTTATGAAGAATAATGTTATTTTAATCATAAATTCTTTTGGTTTTGAAAATATGTTATAATCATTTTAATACAATGAATGTCACAACAAAATGTTATAGAGCTTACTCTCATGATATGTCTGATGGCTCATTAAATAAATATACATAATAAGATGCCTTAATCACTAGAGCAGTACGTTAATCATAGTATATAATACAGGTAGGTGGAGTAATATATTTTTTTTTGTTTGAAAAAAGGTAGGTGGAGTAGTTGTTATCAAAATTAATGCAAAGTGACATTATATGCCTTTAATGTGTACTAATACACGTTGAAATAGTATGATGAAGTAGGAAAAACCAATTTTTTAGAAAGTGAAACGGAAAACTATTCAAAAAGAAACATGAAAGGATGGCCAGTGAAAAACTATTCAAAAACAATTAAAACGCACAGTTTAAATATAGAATAAAATTGTATATTTTATATTAATTGAACTATACGGGTGCTTACATACGTGTTGAGACACCACACAAGCATTTTCTATTATTTCTTAATAGGACGGTCCGTCAAAAACTATTTAGAATAAATTTGACATGACATATATATATATATATATATATATACAAATATATTTAGTGGAAAATAAAATTTGAAGTGATATGTATAAAATATGTAAGGAATATGTCGTTTTCTAGGATGATATCATTACGTAGTGCAATTGTGATGTATGTGAAAACCGGAATGTCTTGGTTGGTGATACAGCGGTGAGGTGGGGAATACTTAAAAATTGTGTAATATGTTATAATCAAAAACCTTTTTCCGAGGATAGGAATTCTGTGTGTTTAATCTATATCACACGCTTCAATCCACAATTAAAATGACTTGACCTGCCATAGGGACCGGAACTTAAAAGTATCATGGTATCAGTGACGGACATGCATGAGTCTTTGTAATACGGGACAATAATGTGAAAAAACAGAGAAACAAACACTTCTATTTTTATTAAAAAAAACCCTTTTTTCTGTACAATTTATTCAGTCAATCGACAGCCTCCCTTATAATCGTGAGAGACCAGCTTTTTCTTAAAAATAAAACAAATACAAACAAATAAACTTTAACTTAAATTTTGTATTTTGAATAAACACATGTAGTTATCTTATCATTATGTAGAGAGCCGGATTGCCTTCAAACTCTTGTCCATCAATCATGTCTTGAAGGTGCAGAACTCAGTTTTAGCTCGATTAATTGGATAAACCATGACTTCAAACACAGCCTTATCTCTCCAAATGCTGCAGGTATATCCAATATTTTTTGAGTTTAGCAATTTTATCTGAAGTGTGCTGAAGCTGTTTGATGATATGCTTGAATGAACTTGGACGTATTTTGAGTCCTTTGTGTCTTTGTGTATGTATCTGGTCTGAATTGAGTCCGAGTATGCTAATACGCCCCCCTCAAACGAGGCTAGGGCTTGTGGTCAGGCCGAGTTTGGGCCTAATATACTGGAATATGAGTCTGGGTAGCGACTTAGTGAAGATGTCTGATGTCTGACAAGTAGTTGGGACATGTTTGGTGACCAAGAGTCCTCTCGCAACCTGCTCTCTAACATAATGGTAGTCTAACTCTATGTGTTTACTCCTGGCATGAAAGACTGGGTTAACAGTCATGTAGAGGGCACTTAGATTATCACAGTAGAGCACCGGTGTGGGGGAGGTAGGAATCTTCAATTCTTTTAGAACATAGGTGAGCCAAGTTAATTCAGCTGTTGTATGAGCCATGGCTCTGTATTCTGCCTCTGAACTTGACCTGGACACAGTGGGCTATTTCTTGGCACACCATGAGATGATGTTGGGGCCTAGGAATGTGCAATAACCTGTAACTGATCTTCTTGTGAGGTGGCACCCTGCCCAATCAGCATCAGAGTAGGCAGTGATGTGTAGGTTTGATGATGCCTGTAGGGAGATGCCCAGGTTTAGTGAGCCTTTTACATATCTGAGTAGTCTGTGAGCCTTCTTCATGTGATCTTGAGTAGGATTTTGGAGAAACTGAGACATGTGATTGACTGCAAATAAGATATCTGGCCTGGTGAAAGTGAGGTATTGAAGAGCACCAATGAGGCTTCTGTAGAGGGTGACATCTGGAAAAGCTGGGGAGTCTGGCTGGTCTTTGAGCTTGGTATCCATAGGGGTCCGCATAGGCTTGCACTCAGTCATCCCCATTTTGTCCAGAATGGTAGTTGCAGAGTGAGACTGACTAAGGTGTAGGCCAGTGGTTGTGTGCTGGATTTGCACACCTAGGAAGTGGTGGACAGGTCCCAGATCCTTCATATGGAATTCTTGATTGAGGAGATGCATAAGTGACTACAGTAGCTGAGCATTGGATCCTGTAAGAAGCATGTCATCCACATAGAGCAATAGCACTAGGGTGACCTTGTTAGTATGATAGTAAAATAATGAGGGGTCTGAGAGACTGCAAATAAATCCTTGTTGAAGTAAAAAGCACTAAATCTGTCAAACCAGGCCTTAGGGGCCTGTTTTAACCCATATAGTGCCTTAGTTAACTTACAAACATGGTGAGGATATTGAGCATTAGACATACCTGGAGGCTGTTCCATGTAAATGGTTTCTGAAATGTGACCATGCAGAAAGGCATTTTTAACATCTAGTTGTTTGATAGGCCAATGAAAGGCAAGGGCAATACATAAAGCGATCCCGATAGTGCTAGGTCGAACTCTTTGGAGAGAAGGTTTACGTGTAGTCGAGGCCATCAATCTGTTTGTAGCCTTTGGCAACTAACCTTGCCTTCAACCTGTCTAGAGTGCCTTGGGGTGTGAGTTTGGATTTAAACACCCATTTGCAGCCTATGACATGCATCCGAGGGGTTCTAGGAACTAAAGTCCAGGTCTGGTTTTGGTCAAGGGCAGCCAATTCTTCTTGCATATCAGCTGCCCATCCTTCATGTTTGAGAGCTGACTTTACAGATTTTGGATCTTTGGGGATAGTGGTATAGGAGACAGTGAGGGCATACTTAGGATTAGGTTTGAAGATTCCATGTTGTGATCTAGTTGTCATAGGGTGAGTAGGTTCATGGGTAGTGTTGTGTGGTGAGGTGGAGTCTAATTCTGGAGTTGTGATGGTGGTGTTTATGTTTGAAGATGAACTTTGGTCTTGTTCCAGGGCAATGGGAAGATCTGGACTGCTGTTGGTGGTGTCTGTGCTTGAAGTTGATGTTTGGTATGGTTCAAGAGCAGTGGGTGTATGTGGACTGTTTGTGATGTCCAATAGGGCTTCTGTGCTAGTGTTGGAATCAGGTGAGTCAGTGATGGAGTCCACAACTGAGTAAATGAAATCTGGTGGAGTGGGAGTTTCTGATGGGGGATATGTGGGAGGTGGAGTGGTGCATTCACAAGTGTTGGAGCTAGTAGGGGGAAGCCAGGGATCTATGAGGTTAAGGACATATGTGGTGTTTGTAGGGATAAAACTATTGTGATAAGGGAACTGAGTTTCATCAAAGGTGACATTTCTGGAGATGTAGAATCTTTTGGTAGGGGGTGAAAACATTTGTAACCCTTATGTTGGTTGCTGTATCCAACAAAGACACAGGGTAAAGTTTTGGGATCAAACTTATGTCTTTTGGTATCCGAGGTGTAAGGGAAGCACTTGGAGCCAAACACTCTGAAACTGGAGTAGTCTGGTTGTTTATTAAACAGTTTATGGTATGGGGAATCAGGTTGGAGGGCAACATATGGTATTCTGTTCATGACATACACGGCAGTGGAAAAGGCTTCAACCCATAAGGATAAAGGAACCTCTTTGTGAAACAACATAGTCATACCAAGCTCCCTTATAGTTACGTGGTGCGTTTCTATCATGCCAGGATTATTTCGGGGTGTGAGGACATGAAATTAAGTGAACTATGCCTTGTTTTGTGAAGTGAGTCCCTAAGGCTCCGTTTGGCTTCGGACTGACTGGATCCATTTGGATCTAAGAAAGAGAAAGAATTATAAAATATAGTGAAGTAATGATGATAAAGTTGAAAAGTTGTATTGAAATTTGTGTAGTTAAAGTAATGATTGTTGATTTGAAATATTATATTGAAAAAGTAATGGTTAAATAGTGTAATGAGTGTATAAAGTGATGGATTAATATTATTTTATTTGTTGATGTTGATTGATTGATGAAAGAATTTATAATAAAATAATAGAATTAATAAAATAATAATAAATAAGTTAGTGGGGTGAATAAAATATTGGTTTGGGATCCAAATGGATCAACCATCTGTGTGGAACTTCTTAATGTTTTGATTAAATTGTTTATGCACATATGATTCAAAAGCTATAAACACATCATAAAAATCAGATTTATGTTTTAGAGGAACCAACCACACATATTTAGTAAAATCATCAATAAAACTTGCATAATATCTGAAATGACCTAAAGATTGAACAGGGGCTGGCCCCCACAAATCACAATGAATTAAATCAAAAATACTGGAACTAAAGTGTTCTGACTGACTGAAAGGAAGTCTGTTTAATTTGCCAAGTTGGCAGATTTCACAGATGTGTTCCTGTTTATTTGGTCCTACCACCTCAATGAGGCCTTTATTCTTCAAAACTTGAATGGTTGGAAATTGAATGTGCCCTAGTCTCTGGTGCCATAGTTCAGTTGAGCATGTCCTAAATCTCTGAGAAAAATGTACTTCCAGGCTCCTATGTATCACATACAGGTTCCTTTTAAGGTAGCCCTCCACTAGTACCTGTCCTGTTGTCTTTGCCTTAAGAACACAAGAATTATTAGTGAAAGTGCAATCTGCAAGGAATTGTAGTGTTAACTGACTTACAGACAGGAGATTTTTTTGCATAGCAGGGACCAATAGTACATTTTTTATGGTAACAGTGTTAAGATAGTTTGTTATATGTAGCTCACCTATACCTGTTATTGCTAGTTTTGATCCATTTCCTATTACAACTGAGTTTTGCCCTTTATATGGAATCAGATTGTGTAGTATAGAGCTGTTACCTGTCATGTGGTTGGATGCTCCTGTGTCCATAATCCATTATGTGTCTGCTATAGTGTTATCCAAAGTGAGTGCTGAAAGTGCCTGTGGATTGCTGTCATCCTGTGCTTTAGGGTTCCACCAGCAGATCTTGGGAATGTGACCAGGTATTCCACAGTGTTGGCATGTTTCATCCCTGTACTGGTCTCTTTCTGCCTTAGACATTCTCTTGAAGACCTTCCTTTGTCCACTATTTGATGCTGAACCTGTTGATTGTTGTGCTTGAAATCCTCTTCCTGTTGAGGTGAATCTGGTGGAGTTTTCAGTTCTCTGTTGGGGTCTTTGTCCATAGAAAGCCATTTGAGTAAAGGGTTGTCCTTCTGTGCCTTTTGGAGAGAACCATGTTCTCCTTTGATCCAGGTTTTGTAACTGAGAGACCAATTCAGTGTAAGTTGGTCTGGGAGGTTTTAGCATTGTAGTTGTGAAGGTCTCATATTGGGGCCCTAGACTTGTCAACAGAAAGTAAACCTTTTCAGAGTCATGTACTGGTTTTCCAATTGCTGCCAGCCTGTCACACAATCCCTTAAATTGTTGAATGTGTTCATTGATGCTTTTTTCTTCTTCCTTCCTCAGGTATGTGATTTGTTGCTTGAGATTGAATTCTCGTTCCTGTGAGTCCTGGGCATATGCTCCATTAAGTGCATCCCATACAGCAAGGGCAGTGTTGAGCCAATCACCAGTGCAAGGGACTCTTATGAGAGTGATCCGATTAACCATCCTCTGAGCAATCTATCTTCCTTTTTCCACTTGGTATATTCAGGATTCCTTGTCTGTGTAGTAGATCCAGTTTATGTGCTTGTTGTACGGAATTCTGATGGTGCCGGTGTCTCCTTGTCTAGATGCTCGATCAAATCCTGACTTTCTGCCAGAGCTAATGCCTGCTCTCTCCACAGGGGATAGTTTTTTTAGGTAAGTTTTAGAGATATAAAATTTGGATACATTGAGGATAGGCTTGTCATCTTTGTTTATTGGTTGTGTGTGGTGATATATGATGGTTTATTATGGTTAAGAACCAATAGGCTCCGATACCATGTGAAAAAATAGAGAAACAAACACTTCTATTTTTATTAAAAAAAACCCTTTTTCTGTACAATTTATTCAGTCAATCGGCTGCCTCTCTTATAGTTGTGAGAGACCAACTTTTTCTGAAAAATAAAACAAATAGAAACATATAAACTTTAACTTAAATTTTGTATTTTGAATAAACACATGTAGTTATCCTATCATTATGTAGAGAACCGGATTGCCTTCAAACTCTTGTCCATCAATCATGTCTTGAAGGTGCAGGACTCAGTTTTAGCTCGATTAATTGGATAAACCATGACTTCAAACACGGCCTTATCTCTCCAAATGCTGCAGGTATATCCAATATTTTTGAGTTTAGCAATTTTATCTAAAGTGTGTCAAGTTGTTTGATGATATGCTTGAATGAACTTGGGCGTATTTTGAGTCCTTTGTGTCTTTGTGTATGTATCCAGTCCGAATTGAGTGCGAGTGCGCTAATAAATAACACGATAAAGGAAAATTTTATGAAGGAGTAAATAAAACACATAATGTAAATAGTTGTGGTTTAGGTGCTGGAACTGAGTGCCAACGTCTCGTAAAACATGGGTTTTAAATGCTGATGGGTATAAATAATTCCACCACCTCAACAGTGGGAGACAACCCACTGCGGCCATCCTCCGGCATGACAGAAGAGATCGCAAAGAGGGCGGGCACTGTGTCTCACCTCGCCGCGACCAAAGCATTTGCGGCCCCAGGCAAGTGCAACAGATCCTGTGGATCTCATCCAGGCAAGTCAAGAAGGGTCGCCAAGGGGACGAGGCAGGAAAAGGCTTGCTCCTTGCGACCTCAGAGAGATGGCCGCCGGTTGATCCAGATCTTTTCCCCACTTGTATCTTAGATATTTCGTCTTACTTAATATCTAAGTTAAACCTAGCTGTTAGTGAAATGTCTAATAGATTACTTATTCCCTAAGATACCCACCTCTATAAAAGGTGTGGTCATTGTAAACTAGAGGATGATAAGATATACACTACACTTGCAAGCCAAAGCTCTGTCCATTTTTATTCCTCCACACCGCCACCGCCGGAGTATCACACCACCTTAATACTGACGAGATATCCACCGATCATACACCGCAAGGACACTGTGACGATTTATACATCATCGATTGGCTCCGTTACGGGAAACGAAAGCTTCATCACCATAACTCCACACAAAATCAAAAACGGCGATTCACCTGACCGGCTCCATCATATAGAAATCACATATCGAGTTGCCGGGAAGTCCGACTCAAGGCGAGTCCTAATCACAAGTATAGTCATAACCTATATTTGGAAGCAAAGAGGCAGCTGGACCCCAAACTCTGAGAGGCGTTGTACAAACACATATACAAGCTGATGTCGCGGTAGAGACACAAGAGATTACGCAAGCGGGTGGGGAAGGATCACAAAGGGGAGTTCTGGCCCCTAGCGATGCCCGAAATTTGATAAATCAGAAGGCCAAGTCAAGAGAGGTCGTAGCAGCATTGGATGGGAAAATCAGAGGATCATCTCGATCGCAGCAAAGCCAGAGATCAACCCCTAGGGCAGAGCCAGATCTCCAAGAAGATCCGGAGATTGCGGAAATAAGGGAATACGCGAGGTATGCGGAAACTATGTACCTAGCCAATTCCCGTCTGGTAGCAAAGGGCCAAGCTCCAATGTCGATACGACCCCCAAATCCCCCCAGAGATGAAATCGCTCCCGCGGCGGTGAATAAGGGTCGGCAGAGCCAGATTCACGGGATCGAGATAGAAGAAAGTGTGCGCTCATCAGGCCGCAAAGGACCCAGGAAAAACGTTGTGCAGAGACGGTTCTCCCAGATCGCGATCATCAGGAGGAAAAATCACACGAAAAAGGTTCGGCTTTCAAAAGGTTGGGTGAGAAGGACAAGGCCTCGGCCCCAAGTCGTCTCAGCCTTCCCGAGGGAGGATTTCTTCCCCGACGAGACAGGGACGCACCGGACGCCCGCATAATTATCCGTGAAAAAAGAGCTCGTCGGGAGGAGTCGGAAGACTGCGGGGAGTCAGAGCGCAGGCCAGAGAAGGCTAATACACAGGCGCTGTTGCGACCCAGTTTCGACCCTGTTTGGGCAGAACAGATGGAGATAATGAAAAATGAGCTCGCCGATTTGAAAAAGTCAAGGCCAGCCGAGAGAGCCGCCCCAATCTCAGGAATCGACGTGCTCGCCAAGAGAATTACAGAAACATTGCCTACCGGTCACGAAAAGGTTAGCTATCCCAGCTATAATTACTACAATGGAAATTCTTGCCCAAACGACTGGCTCACCGCTTTCCAAGGTCGCATCACCCTGGCGACCCAAAATAAATCTGCCTGGTGTATCGCCTTAGTCGGAAGCATGCAGGATAGGGCCGCCTCTTGGATACGTGGACTTCCCCGTGGCTCGGTAAAAAGCTGGGAGGATCTCTCCGAGAAATTAAATCGAGAGTTTGAATCGGCGAGTAGACCAAAGAAAACTATAGAGGACCTATCTGAAGTTCGCATGGGAGGACATGAGTCCGGAAAAGAATATTATGAACGTTTCACCAGAATATACGATCAGACAAGAAACATTCCGGATGATGCAGTTGTCACATGTTTCCTCACAGGGATCGCCAAGGGTCCAATGAAAACTGAGTTCAACCTGCGGCCCCCTAAAGCGGGTCTCAGGGAAATGTTGGAAAGGGCTCGAATGATGGGTGTTTAGGGCCAAATTATAGTGATTTTCATATATATTTTATGAATCAATTTCCCCCATATATGGATTATTTTCATAGATATCGGGCCTTATAGTCAAATATTGAGTAAATGAGGTTTTTAATGATTAAATATGAAAACGTATCGATTTTTATGTTTATTTGATGTTTTTATATTATTTTGGAAATTATTACGTTTTGGTATGTTTTTATATTTGTAGATACCCAATTAATGATGGAAAAGATGATCCTAAAAGGCTAAATTCGAGATGGAAGAGGATCAATTAAAGATATGGAAGAATAAAAGAGATAAGGAAAGAAATAAATCAAGATAAAGATGGAAAAATCAAGAAATTCGATTTCAAGTCAATATGGACGGCGTCCATCCGAAAGCGCGACAGCGTTCAATAGTGGACGGGCGTTTGGTGAAGTGGACGAGCGCCCTAGAAGAGATTTTACATTCGAGTCTCCAGACGCAAGTCGAACAGCGTTGACTCTCCGTCAAGGCAAATGGACGGGCGTCCATGTATTCAAGCGGCGTCCGCCGCCGCTTTGCCTAAACCGACTTAATCTTCTATTTAAACGGCCGTCGCCCCAACCCTAATTGAGGAATATTTTTCTTCACATCAAGAGAGCACACCCGCATCTTGGGAGTTTGAAGGCGGTCACCCGAGCCTTGTGCTCGGGTGAACCGAGGTTAGATTAGGAGTAGATTATGTAGCTTTTCTTTTCGTTTCCATGGAGTTCAACCATTGTATCCAAGACTATGTGAGTTCTCTTATGATTAATTTAATTCGAGTTTTTTCTTCATGACGTTTGATTTAGTTTGTATTTTTCTATGCGATTTGTATGCCATGTGAATTAGAATCGAAAGATTAGTTCACGATTGATGTTTATAATACGGAAGTTGCATAAACGTTAGATCACCATAGAAAGACAGGGTTTTTAGCCATTAATGATGACAAGTTAATGAGTTAGATTCCTAGGTTGTTAGGTTCTTTAAAAGCGAGAGTTAATTGAATCTACACCCGAGTTTTGTTTGGTAAATCAGTCTCAACACTCGGAAGATGAGAGATAGATAATTGAATTCACTACGAAAGTAGGCTTTCATAGCTTGAGAGATAAGTTCACTAAGAGATTAGGGATTTGTGTCTCGTGAAAGGGTGAAACCACAAACTGAATTAGAATCATGAGATTAACTAGAATTGAAATCACTTAGGTTTGTACTTTGGTTGTTCCCATGTTTCTTAGGTTAGATTTATTTTGATTGTTCGTTTATGTTTTTTCTGTTTTTTATGTTTTGTTCTTTCGTTCCTTTTGTTTATTCATTCTTTGAGTAACAATTGAGAGAGTTAATGAAATTAGATTCAACATCCCAATTCCCTGTGGATCGATCCCTTACTCACTTCGCTCTACTATCAACAACCCGGTATTCGGCCGGTTAGGAGTTAGTTTTGCAATTAGGTTAGGGTTTATAAATTTTCTTTTGTTTTAATGATGCAAAATCTATCCAACAAAAGTGGCGCCGTTGCCGGGGAATAGGTGTCATGTTGAATCTAGTTTTGTTAGTTCTCGATTTTGTTACGTTTTATTTTTGTTTTTAATAAAAGTAGCGTGAATTAAATTGAGAGTTTTTATTTTGCCGTGTTTCGATGACCGTAGGGTTAAGAATGTGCAAAAGTTTTTTACTCAATCTGTTTTACGTGAAGTTTGTGTTTAGTTGTTACCTAGTCTAACCCCTGTGCTAGAATTTTATGTGGTCGCTGCGTTTTTGATGTATGATGATCTTCTAAGTTAATTAGGGTTTATAGTTAGGGTTTTTCGTGATTTTCCTGCTTTGTTCTATGCAAATTCGTTGTATGGACGGCGTTGAGTAAGTGAACGCCCGTCCGATTCATAAGTTGCGGTGAACGCACGTCCGGGTTTAGGGGACGCCGTCCGCCCCGAAGTTTCGACTACGCTCGATTTCCGGATCCGCGAAGCGTCGCATTTTGTTGGACGACCGTCCGAGGAGAAATCACCAAGTGAACGGCCGTCCGGTATTTCAACGCTCGTCCGGTGCGTTTTCATGGCGATTGAGCGGCTGAAAAAGGTTGAACGTTCGTCGATCTTTGTGCTTCAAGGTGAACGTTCGTTTGAGTTAATGAACGCCAGTCCAGGTTCTGATTTTTTTTTTTCTTGATTTTATTTTCAATGCTTTTATTTGATGTGGATTTTTCATTCGAGCTTCTGTGGCTAATTGATTTTTACGTAGATGTCCTGAACTTATGTGATTTTATTTTTCCATCTATGAATCCATGTTAGATAATTGATCAATTCCTTATATATGATTCATCTAGGCATGTTATAGTCAATGTCGGTTCTCGTACGCTATAACTGTTCTTATCATTGTTAGTGTAGCTAATGTCGGTTCTCGTATGCTACATACTGTTATGATGAATCCTGTAAGCTTTGAGACTTATGTGCTTTCTTTTATTTTTATAACTCATTTGGGTAATAATCGTTGGTCTCCGTTGCTACCATCGGAAACCTTATGAGTTATATATGTTTAGTATAGCTAATTGTTGGGTTTCCATAATGCTATCACTTTTGACGAGTCTTAAAAGCGTCTGCTTCACATGCATGTAATGAACAAAGATTGTCGTTTATCGTAACCTGTCATTATTTGGTAGACGTTTATTTTATATATGCATGCTATGTTGCAATTAATGGGCTAGTTTTCTTTCTTTTATTTTATTTTCTTTTTGCATATCATTTAAATGCATTTCATTTAGTTGCATTTCATATAGTTGCATTGTTTTTCTATTTTCCTTTATTTTTCTTAAGTGTGGTCACTTTATCGGTTCCCGTAACACCACATCATTTATTTCTTTCTTTTATTTTTCTTGAGTGTAGTTAATCGTCGGTTTCGTAATACTACCTCGCTTTTTTCGAGTATGGTTCTTGTTGGCTTTCCATATACCATCACTCTTTTATTTTCTTAGGATTTTTTCATGTAGTTTGCATTTACATGTAATTGCACCTAGCCTACTATTTTGTAATATTTCATGTATGTGTTTTCCATCTTTATGTGAGCCTAAGTTGAAAAATCTCTTCGACCTTTCTTTTCCTGTGCTTTATATGTTTTACTCCCCAGCCCCGAGGTATTTCATGTTTGTTCAAGTGTGCAGGATGTTTTCGTTAGCAATTGTGCGTTTGACGATATCGCTTTTTCGGTGGATGGTCCACAATCTACTGGATTCGTCAAGCATTTCTGGGTGAGGTGCACCCATTCCAGGCTTGCTTCTTTAGAACTACAATCAACTAAGTTCTCTTTTCTTTTATTTTGCACAACATGAGGACAAGTTGCAATCTAAGTGTGGGGGAAGGGATAGATGGTTTATGTATCTACGTTCATTTGCTTAATCTATTAATTTTCTATGAAAAGTGCTTAATTTTCAAATTTTTTGTTAAGTCCCGAGTAGACAAAGGCATATCTTTGCTTGAGTTTATATCATTTTGCTATATTCTGTATATTTAGTAATTTTAGTTGTTTCACCCGACACTCTTTTTCACATGCCATAGTAAATGATGAGCTAAATGTTGAAAGCCTACCCCATTTTAGTTGGAGATTTTTGATGATTATAGCATGTTTCTTTGCTTATGTACAATCCTTGAAAAGTTTAGTAGTTTGTATTCTAGGATTAAAGTATGACATACTCTGAATATCTGTAAGTTTGAATGTGATAAGTGAAACGTGATTAAGTCTTTGCAATAGTAATAAATTGTTTACTTGAGGTGTTATGCTCAGTGGTATGTGCTACTAGAAAATAATCTTTTCCACTGCCAGCCAGAAATCTCTAAGTAAACATAATTGTAATTGTGTGTGTCGGAAGCTGGTTTATGATTTGGGTGAGGTAGGGTGTACCACGTATGTCCTATTCCACTATGATGACCAAAGCTCACGACGATCAGTTTATAGTTTGCCTTATGATTGGAGTAAGGTAGGGATTATCTTGAAATGTCCTATTCTTCTATGAGGGCAAAAGCTTATTACGATGTGTGTTAGAAAAGTGTGAAAAAGTGAAAATATTGAAATATATTATTATGAATTAAGTAACGACTTAGTTATAAATCGACCTTATCCCCAGTATAAACTGAAAGATATGTTGTAGGGATTATCCTCTGAGTCTGTCAGAAATGTTTTAGATATTCTCTACTATTTCTTTTTGGGATATGTATGTCTTGTAAAGTGCCTGTTATAGTTTTTGAATATTTCTAACTTAGATGGGAAACCGGGCTAGTTTTGGTTTGAATAACTTTCAAATTGTGGAACTTAGTGGAAGTTTATTATGGCTATGCACACACTCACTTGGGTGAACTTCTAAGTTAATAAATATGCTTCATATTTGCATAGATGTTTATTTATCTCGAGTTGGTTTTGTTTTGTTTTGCTCGGGACGAGCAAAAAGATAAGTGTGGGGGGTGTTGTTTAGGGCCAAATTATAGTGATTTTCATATATATTTTATGAATCAATTTCCCCATATATGGATTATTTTCATAGATATCGGGCCTTATAGTCAAATATTGAGTAAATGAGGTTTTTAATGATTAAATATGAAAGCGTATCGATTTTTATGTTTATTTGATGTTTTATATTATTTTGGAAATTATTACGTTTTGGTATGTTTTTGATATTTGTAGATACCCAATTAATGATGGAAAAGATGATCCTAAAAGGCTAAATTCGAGATGGAAGAGGATCAATTAAAGATATGGAAGAATAAAAGAGATAAGGAAAGAAATAAATCAAGATAAAGATGGAAAAATCAAGAAATTCGATTTCAAGTCAATATGGACGAGCGTCCATCTGAAGCAGACGAGCGTTCAATAGTGGACGGGCGTTTGGTGAAGTGGACGAGCGTCCTAGAAGAGATTTTACATTGAGTCTCCAGACGCAAAGTGAGCAGCGTTGACTCTCCGTCAAGGCAAATGGACGGGCGTCCATATATTCAAACGGCGTCCCGCCGCTTTGCCTAAACCGACTTAATCTTCTATTTAAATAGCCGTCGCCCCAACCCTAATTGAGGAATATTTTTCTTCACATCAAAAAGAGAGCACAGCCGCATCTTGGGAGTTTGAAGGCCGGTCACCCGAGCCTTGTGCTCGGGTGAACCGAGGTTAGATTAGGAGTAGATTATGTAGCTTTTCTTTTCGTTTCCATGGAGTTCAACCATTGTATCCAAGACTATGTGAGTTCTCTTATGATTAATTTAATTCCAGTTTTTCTTCATGACGTTTGATTTAGTTTGTATTTTTCTATGCGATTTGTATGCCATGTGAATTAGAATCGAAAGATTAGTTCACGATTGATGTTTATAATACGGAAGTTGCATAAACGTTAGATCACCATAGAAAGATAGGTTTTTAGCCATTAATGATGACAAGTTAATGAGTTAGATTCCTAGGTTGTTAGGTTCTTTAAAAGCGAGAGTTAATTGAATCTACACCCGAGTTTTGTTTGGTAAATCGTCTCAACACTCGGAAGATGAGAGATAGATAATTGAATTCACTACTAAAGTAGGCTTTCATAGCTTGAGAGATAAGTTCACTAAGAGATTAGGGATTTGTGTCTCGTGAAAGGTGAAACCACAAACCGAATTAGAATCATGAGATTAACTAGAATTGAAATCACTTAGGTTTGTACTTTGGTTGTTCCCATGTTTCTTAGGTTAGATTTATTTTGATTGTTCGTTTATATTTTTTCTGTTTTTTATGTTTTGTTCTTTCGTTCCTTTTGTTTATTCATTCTTTGAGTAACAATTGAGAGAGTTAATGAAATTAGATTCAACATCCCAATTCCCTGTGGATCGATCCCTTACTCACTTCGCTCTACTATCAACAACCCGGTATTCGTCCGGTTAGGAGTTAGTTTTGCAATTAGGTTAGGGTTTATAAATTTTCTTTTGTTTTAATGATGCAAAATCTATCCAACAATGGGAGTCAGCGAAGCGCCGTCCTCGGGGAGGGCGAAGCCCAAAGCAGAACAGCCTTCACAGAAAGAGGATCGCGCAGAGGAGCGTAAGAAGGAAAAAGGGCGAGATGCTAACCACGACCGCGAGACAAAAAAGCCTTATAAATTCAGCGAGGACAATTTTACCCCGCTCAACACTAAAGCATCTCAAATATTGTTCGAAATCCGCGAACATTTTGACAAGCCCAAACCTATGAGGGGTGATCCCGATAGTCGCGACAAATCCAAATACTGCGACTATCACAAGGACCACGGTCACATCACAGACGAATGTTTCACGTTAAGGCGAGAGATAGAAAGGTTAATCCGCGAAGGACCAGCGACCAAGTATAAGCGAGACGGGAACACTGGTGCCGGACAAGTTCGCCACCCCCGCGTCTATCAGAAGGATGTCCAGGTTATCCATGGGGATATCCCAAAGCAACAATCAATCGAAATCTCGGATGCAGGATTAACACGTGCGGCTTTGAAAGCGGTAGTATTGGGGAGAACGAGAAGGGAATCATGTTCACTAAAAGCGAATTGGCCACAAGCGAGGGCCCCATGGAAGTACCTCTTATTCTCAAAGTCGGAATAAACGACAAGCATGGTGTCAACAGAGTAATGATCGACACAGGGGCTGGTCGCGACGTCATCTATTTCGGATCGTTTAAAACATATCGGATTTGGAGAGGCTAAGTTGAAACCCTACCTCGGGGTGCTCGAGGGTTTTACCAACGACCTTTGTGCGGGTTAGAGGGCGGTCGACCTCGGCATCACTTTGGGTGACTACGAGCCATGCGAACCGAGATGATCACCTTTCTAGTCATTGATCTCCCTCATACTACAACATTATCTTGGGGATCCCAACCATGAAAAAATTTCAAATGGTGGCGTCCGTTCCCCATCAAAGGTCAAATTTCACATAGGGGAGGAGATTGGGGTCGCCATCACCGACCCGGATCTTTCCTCGATTATATGACAAAAACAGGGGCGACTCAAGCGACCCGAGTGGATGGTTTTGCCTGGTTCGGGATCAGTCGCCACGTTCAATGAAATGCCGGAAAGAGCAAAGTGGAGGTTGAAACATTGCAAGTTCGAGACGAGCCCGACTTCACTGCTGAGGACGAGTTGGTCGAGGTCATAATAAACGACAAATATCCCGATCAAAGGATAAAAATAGGATCGCGGACCACCGAGGAGAAAGGAAGAATTGATCGGGCTTCGAAAGCCAACATGGCGCGCCGCGTGGGAGGTAACAGATATGAGGCGTAGAGTCGAGGTCGCTTTGCACTATCTAAGTGCCGACCCCAACTTCAGCCGATCTGATAAAGAAAGAGCGCGATTCTCTATGGAAAAGAAATCGCAATAAAAGGAGAGATCAAAAAACTTCTGGCAGCAGGCATAATCAAAGAGCTTCAGTATCCCACCTGGTTGGCAAACGTAGTAATGGTAAAGAAACATAATGGCAAGTGGCGGATGTGTGTCGACTTCACAGACTTGAACAAAGCTTGCCCCAAAGACCCTTACGCGCTGCCTCGAATTGACAAAATGGTCGACGGGATCGCGGATTTGAAACGCCGAGTTTTACGGATGCATATTCCGGTTATCACCAAGTCAAAATGGCGAGATGAAGACAAAGAGATGATGACCTTTAGAGGCGGCAGGTGGACTCTATTACTACGAGATGATGCCTTTCGGCCTGAAGAACGCAGGTTCGACCTATCAGAGAATGGTGAACAGAGTTTTTAGCACACAAATAGGCAGGAACATGGAGGCCTACATTGATGATATGGTCGTAAAATCAAGTCGCCAGGATCACCTGGTGGACCTTCACGAAACCTTCGCCAATATAAGAGACCACTCAATGAAACTAAACCCTGCGAAATGTATTTTTGGAGTCCAGGCAGGAAAATTTCTGGGCTTCATGGTGAGTCAGAGGGGGATCGAGGCAAATCCCGAAAAAATCGAAGCCCTAATCAACATGAGCGAGCCCACCAGTGTCAAGGAAGTACAGTGGCTAAACGGCAGAATCACAGCCTTGGGTAGGTTTGTCTCAAAATCTGCAGAAAGAAGTCTGCCTTTCTTCAAAATTTTGAAAGGGGCGGGTACCTTCTCTTGGACAGCGGAATGCTCTCAGGCTTTTAAAGACCTTAAAGAATACTTGTCAAGCCCGCCGTTGTTAACCAGCCCAAAACTAGGGGATATTTTGTTTTTGTATTTGGCAGCCTCAGATAGGGCCGTAGCCGCAGTACTTGTAAAAGAAGAGGAGGGCTCGCAGAAGCCAGTTTTTTATGTTTCCAAGGCTCTAAGCCCCGTAGAAAGTCATTATTTTAATATTGAAAAGTTAGCTTATTGTGTTGTTATATAGCGCCCGCAAATTAAGGGCTTACTTCTCATCGCGACACCATCGTAGTCCTATCGAATGCATCGCTAAGACAGTTCTTCATAAACAGAGACTTGTCCGGTCGATCGCTCCGGTGGGCTATCGAACTTCTGTAATTTGACATCCGTTATGAGCCTCGGAAGGCTATAAAGCCAGTGCTCTCCTGCATTTCATAGTAGAAACAAGCTTCAACGAAGAAACAACGGAGCGAGTTTGCCCCAAATGCAACCAGGATAAGGTAGCCACAGAGGACGAGCAGCTTTTAGGCCAAGTCACCGTTGGCAACTCTACGTCGATGGGGCCGCTTGGTCACAAGGGTGCGGCGCAGGATAATCCTGTTAGAGCCGGGCACATCGGAGGAAATCGAGCGAGGCTCGAGATTCGATTTCACCGCCTCTAATAACCAAGCGAGTATGAGGCCGTCATCATTTGGTTTAAAGCTCGCCAAAGCCATGAAAGTCGAAAATATCTGGGTATTTTGCGACTCACGGTTGGTTGTGAATCAAATCAATGGCTCTTTCGGCATTCATTGCGTAAATATTACAAAGGTATATCAACCTCGTCAAAAAACTCAAAGCAGCCTTCGCATATTGCCGGTTCAAAAACATCCCCGAGAGGATAATCATAGGCGGACTATTTATCCAAATTGACCAATGAAGATGCGTCGATGCGATCCTAGCATCATGGTCGAACATCTCTTTGAGCCCGCCATTTCTCAAGTCGAGGTCATGGACTTCAACCCAGGAATACTTGTTGGGTCGACATCATGAAATCTTACATTGAGCTAGAGGAGCTTCCCGGTGATCCGTCGCGAAGCTAAGGCCTTAGTAAAAGGGTCGCAAGATATATGATTATGGACGATGTGCTTTACCGTCATTCATTCTCAAAACCCCTCTCGCGATGCGTGCGACTGAGGAGATAACGGGCATTCTAAGAACTACACGAGGAATGTGCGGCGGCCATCCCGCCAATCGAACGCTAGCACAGAAAGTACTCCTAGCCGGATACTATTGGCCGAAATTAGCAGAAAACGCCAAAGCATATACCCAGGCATGTGATGTTTGCCAGAGGTTCGCCAATATCCCCAGGCTACCCGCAGTCGAACAAAGCATAGTGGTAGCGGCCTGGCCCCTTCGACATGTGGGCAATTGACCTCATCGGACCTTTGAGGAAGTGGTCGCCGGGATGCGAGTATGTGGTAAATCGCAGATGGATTATTTTACTAAATGGGTCGAGGCTAAGGCCTTGGTAAAAACCAACACCAGGATATAACATACTTTTGCTCGATCAAATATGGACAAGATTCGGAGTTCGAGAGTTGTGGTTTCCGATCACGGACCTCAATTGTAGACGAATTCGACAAATTTTGTGAAGAAAACAATGTTAAACATTGGCAATCATCCGTATGTTACCCACAAGGAAATGGGCAAGTTGAAAATGCCAACAAACAGTCCTAAGTGTACTAAAGAAGAGCCTGGGAGAAAGCGGAGTCACCGCCGGATCACCTTCCGGCGGCTCTATGGGCACTCAGGACGCCGCAAAAATCACAACGAGGAAACTCCTTTTGCCTTAACTTATGGATCTCGAGGCTATGGCGCCGGTGGAAATGGCCTTACCAAGCCCTAGGGTCATTTTTTATAATGAGGTCAATAATACCGCGCACGTAAACTCGAGCTTGATCTAGTAGAGAGCGGCGCATCCAGCATACTGACCGTTTAGTCAATTATAAACAAAGCGGCGTGAAGCGTCATCACGACAAACGTATTCGCGGGCATCACTTCGCCGTGGGAGATTATGTTTTGCGAAAGAGACAAGCCACCGCCACGAGGCCAAGAAGGAAAACTATCGGAAGCCGGGAAGGCCTGGAGAGGATCGCTCGGATAGTCAAAAAGGAACTTACGTACTAAGTGACAACCAAGGTCGCGAGTACAACCGACCCTGGCATGCGGACAATCTGAAAAATATTATATGTAAAGCGTATGTATGCCCGCGCATTTAACAGGGCATATGGAAAGGAAATCGAAATAAAAGAGCCATCTTCGTTTATTAAGAAATACAATTGTTTCAGCAAATCTGCGGCCTACCATGCTTTGCGATCTCAAAAACGGGTTACACTATCTAATGAGTGTACTATAACGATCCGATGAATGCTTCGCACCTCGCTTAAGCTGCATAGCTTCGTTATTAATGAAGCAAAAGGGAAGCGACGATGTCGGTCCATAGAAACCGCAAAATTAACCGCTTCCCGATGAATCAAGATCCCCCAATCAATATCAACGCGATGATCGCGAATAGCGTGCAAAAGCAAAGCTTCGGCTTCACTAACAGCCTCGTTATCCGTGGACAAGAGGGCGCGCGAGTTGATGAACCTTTTCCACTCACGATTGCTGCGAGAAAGATCAGACGCAGGTCCCAGTACACGAGGTCGCTCATAATCAGGAAAGAGCTCGCGAAGGGCTCGTCGCAAGCAAGATTGTCTACTTGACTCATCGGCAAGGTTCCAAGCGAGCTCATAATGGGATAAGGGGTCGATAGCTGGTATACCAGGCACCATTGATGGATTCGAGTAAAATGACCGCGACGCCACGAAGGGTAATGGTGGCGTCCCCTCGAAGCAACCGGACAAGATGGAATAGAACTCCTCACTATTGAAAGATTGGGAAGTATTGACGAAGGTGGTGCAACAAAATCGCCCACCCGTAAAAACGACTGCTGTGAAGAGAACCGTCACCTCGACCTTGTTCTCGCTTTAAACCCCTCTCCTTCGCAGCTCAACCCACTCAAAATAGCGCGCGAAATGATCTTTAGCAACGTCGAGGCGAGTAAAAGAAGAAAGGGATACATCACGAATAGGACGAGCTTTCCATATCCGAACTCCTGGCCGCTTTCCCCTGGGTGAGACATAGCGTAAAAAGTAAAGGGGATAAAACAATAAAGAGGATAATGAACAAATTGCGAAGAAAGAAAGCAAATTCAAGATAAGGCAAGAGGCGAGAATGAGTTCCAAGGTACTCCCTTTTTATACTAAAAGGAGGATATAACCAAGGCAAAGCAGAACGCTGGACCATAAAGAGACCAAAATTTATGGCTACTGATTACACGACACCTATTTATTGGGTCATAACTCTGCGTTAATGACACGGTCAAAGGTCGCTCGAGAGGCTAAATTTTCGACAACACCGCTCATAGGGCGCATGGAAATCTTGACAGATTGACACCGCAGCATAGCGACCATGGTTAGGACAAGACGACGACGTTTCGTGACCGCGTACTCCAACAAATTATGTAAAAGACCTCGCACAAATCAAGAGGACCGCATACAGAGGATAAAGTAATGCCTATCACAGCCTCGCTAAAGACCGCCAGATAGTCAACACAAATCAGGGACGGAAAAAATCAAATCTTATAAATAGAAAATGCAGAGAGTAAATTGTCAAGATATTACAACTCAAAATTCAGGCAAATCACAAAGATAAATAGTCAAGGTTACAAGTCAAATTTTTAAAGGGCTCGCAGGAAAATCCAAAAATCTAGAGATCACGAGGGGTAGGTGGGGTGCTGATGAACTCATCGCCTTGCTCAGAGGACGGCGGTTTCTTCAACGCCTCAAAGTTCAGAGATTAACGGAGAGCAGGATCCCAAGCAGGCTCGCCACGACTAAGCTATTCACCAGACGAGGTAATAAGCTCATTGGCATATGGAATCTCGGGTGAAAAACCACTAAATCAGGATGACCTTGAGTGCGTATTCACCCACCGCAAAGATATCTTCCAGAGTAATGTGCTCTCCGCCTCGGTCACCCAGATGCAATGAGCTAAGTGACTAAACCCCGATCAAAGCTATGCTCCATGAGGTCAAGGAAGTCATCCGAATTCTTGTAGGCGGCGACGGCCCAGACTTGGCCTCCTCAACGGCCTCGGCGCTTTTCTTCACGACTTCCTCTCTGCAGCTCTCTTCAGCTTCTTCAAGAGCCTTTCTCAAGAAATCTTTAGCAATCAGATCCGCCTCGGTGAGCTTACCCCTCAACTTAGCGATCTCCTCCTGCGCCCCAATAAAATCCTTGGTCAAAGTGGAAACTTCTCATTGATTTCAAAGATCCAGTTTAGAGTGCTCCTCCAAGATTGATCTCATCTTTTCCACCTCGCTTGACAGCATGCCTAGCTTTCTTTTCGGCAAGAACTCTTGCAGTCGGTCACGCCTTCAGGCTGCGCCATTACCTTTATCATCTCGCCTCGCGCCTCTCAGCGGCCTCGAGCACCCTATTCAAACGAGCGCCGAGCTGGGGAAAGCAAGGGGGAGTTGGCCAAAAAACAAAAAATAAATTTAAAAAAAAAAAAGAAAAAGAAAAAGGAAGAAGAGAAGAAAGAGGTGGTCTTACCATAGAAGCAGCAATCCCAAACTGGCCGCTCAAATCTCTGATTTCGGCGATCTCATCTTGAGGCGGAGTATTATCTTGAGCCGCAAAGCGGGCTAGTATGCCCCGACCAATCTCAACTTGAACATGGTCAGGATAGCCAAAAGGAATCGCCCCAAGAGGAATCACATCAGCAATTGCTTCACCAACCCGGCGAGCTTTGGATAGGTCAAGATCCTGGGTAAAGCTCGGATCCAACCAAAGGGCCTCTTTCCCAGAGTAACCTCGAGGCAAGGTTTTTTGTGGCGGTGTCTCGCATGGGCGTTCTTCTTCCACCGGAGCTTCAACCTCTTCAAGATGCACCGGGCTGTGAGCGGGCCGTTTGGGTGGGCGATCATCCTTCGCCTTCTCTGGTTGAGGTCGTTTTACGCCGTGCGACTCTTTAGCAGAGGGATGAGTCTTTTTTGAGGCACCAGCCTGACCTGGGCTCGCAACAAGGGCAGAGGAAGTCGCAACAACGGCAGAAGAGGTCGCAGCTTCCGGGTTATATGTCTCGGCGACAACCGAGGCATCCACAGTTCGGGGCACTTTCCCTAGAGCTTTCTTTGAGCCTCTCCTGTCGAGCATTGGCCGCCTTTGGTCGCCTCCGTATTAAGCTTGTTTCTTTGAGCCTGCGAGCATTTGGATCCATACCTACAAAAGGAAAGCGGTTTAGAACCCAACAAAACAAAATGAACATATACAAATAAATACAAGTGGACAAAGAAAGTTACAAAGTGGCCTAAGTAAAGGATCGCCCCACATTCGGACACTCGGAGGGAAAACATTTGTTGATATGGCAATCCCCAATCCAGTCCGGATCGCAACTCAGACCCATTCGTACCAAGGGCACGGCATTCCCCTACCTACTAGGCCCGCCATACATACAAAAGGCTCGGCCAGGTCAAGAAGTTCAACCAGCAACATTTCTCCGAGATGGCGCCGCCCATCAGCCCAATTAACGTCATCACCCCTTTACATAGCGCCGCTCACTCACTGTGGGGTCAAGGATTAAAAGCGTGGATTTGCCTCCGCGGACTCTCGCCGGGAAAAGGCCAACCTACCTTCGACTCGATTTTCGGCACCCTTTGCGCCTCATTTGTGAAACTTATTGGGAAGCGGGAATAGTTGGCGGGAGTTCGATCCTCGAGGAGATTTGTCCAGAACGATCGTCCCACGTAAGAGATAAAATTGCCCCCAATAAAGTTAACGTCGGCTCAATCTTCGAATCCGCACATAAGCGTGAAAGCCATCAATCTGGATAATAGCCCCGACGGCAAAATCGTAAGGAAGCGCCTGCATCTCCTCATGAGATCTTCACAAAGAAAGGATCGAAAAGGCGGTCTCGAGACCGCATGCAAATGATGGAAGTGGAGGATACGTAATCCTTGTGATCCCCGGGCTTAAATTTGTCGGCCTCTTCTCATAATCGAAAAAGAAAACCGATACATACCGGTGTCGATTCCAAATATACGATTTATGGTCCTATTGAGATCGCCGCCCTTACGGGTCGGGACCATTTCTTCTCAACATCCTTCTCATACGCCGTCATGATCCCAAACTCCCGTGATAGCTTCAGGATTGTTAGGTCGAGAGTTCTTCGGCCGGGTGGCGCCGCGCGGCTTCACCAATCATCATGGTTTGGCTCGCAATTTTCTTCTTCGCCTTTTTGCGGGCACCCAGATATCCTTCCGAGGCAATTCAGCATTTTCATCCTCACCGACCCCATTAACTCATGAAGCTGCGACGCCCCGAACATAAGCTTCGTCGTGGTCGGGAGCGCCGCTAGTACTTGGGACCGCATTTGTCCTTCACCGGGACGCGATTTTTTTGGCCCGTGAAGCGATTTGAGATTTTTGAGCCCGCTTTCTCTTTAAGGGCTCTCTACGCGCGCGGATTTTGGCAGAGATAAAGGCCTCCAACTCAAAAGGGTCGGCATCCATAGTAGCGACCTCATCGCCAGATAATCTCGCCAACACCTGCGAGTACTTTCCACTTTCACCTCGCCCGAGTAGATCGCCGATCGAGGCGCGCAGATAGTATGGGGTCATCCTCAAGATAATCATAAATCTCCCTTTCCATGAGAATCATCGCGAGAATAATCATTCCCGACATCCTCGCAAAAACAAGGAGGAAAAAGGTGGAGCTTTCGGACTGGTATAATAATAAATTAGCCCGGAAGGTGATCGCACCCACTTCAATGCCGCCTCCTCCGTTTTTGCAAGAGAGATCGCAAATAAAATTACAGAGGAAAGCAGGGGAGCGGGTGAAACCCCAATTTTCCCAGGAAAGCTATAATCTATCCCCAGGAAAAACCCCCATTATTAATCAGAAATAAATCGAGGTTGCATCCCCGTTGCAGAAAGAAAGATGAAAATGATGCCTATGGAAAAATAACGCAGGGATGGATGAATAAAATAGTTAAAAGAGAGGAATTCTTACCCAATTTGCTGAGGAAAAGAGGTTCATCCGTGTGAAGACTGGGAAATGCTCAAGAAAGTGGCCGGAATCTTCAAAAGAACCACCTTGAAATCCTAAAACCACCAAAGAAACGCCGCTGAACCTTCAAAGCTCCGCCCGCAAAACCTTAAGAATTCGATCGATAAACAAATGAAGGAAATAAGGAATGCTAAAAGTGTGAGGAGGTTGAGGGTGAAAGCCTTATATAGGCAAGGGGCCACGATCGAACGGTTGGGAACCCTTCATCCGACGGTTCAGATTAGCGGCGATTATCGGTTCGAAATTGAAGGCGCCCCATCAATGCTCACGTGCAACCGCCTGGCGATTGCAAAGCGCGCCGCATTACTCAGCAGAATGGTACCTGGAGGACTGACGTCAGCCACGATTGACGATCTCGCCCCACCAAACAGAGTTACTTTGAGGTCGCTTGCTTTAAAAGCACGGCCCTAAGTGTACAAGTCGCATCCGACGACGAGGTCATAAAAAGTGTTGATAATTACTCCATCCTTCATATCCTCAGGGAATACGGAGTAGGGGGCCATTGATGTGTATAAATAATTCCACCACCTCAACAGTGGGAGACAACCCACTGCGGCCATCCTCCGGCATGACAGAAGAGATCGCAAAGAGGGCGGGCACTGTGTCTCACCTCGCCGCGACCAAAGCATTTGCGGCCCCAGGCAAGTGCAACAGATCCTGTGGATCTCATCCAGGCAAGTCAAGAAGGGTCGCCAAGGGACGAGGCAGAAAAGGCTTGCTCTCTTGCGACCTCGGAGAGATGGCCGCCGGTTGATCCGAGATCTTTCCCCACTTGTATCTTAGATATTTCGCCTTACTTAATATCTAAGTTAAACCTAGCTGTTAGTGAAATGTCTAATAGATTACTTATTCCCTAAGATACCCACCTCTATAAAAGGTGTGGTCATTGTAAACTAGAGGATGATAAGATATACACTACACTTGCAAGCCAAAGCTCTGTCCATTTTTATTCCTCCACACCGCCACCCGCCGGAGTATCACACCACCTTAATACAGCCAGATATCCACCGTCTATACACCGCAAGGACACCTGTGACGATTTATACATCATCAAATGCCTTCAACATTAGAATTAAATCACCCAACGTTCTACTACGTATTGTTAGTGGATTTTAAAACCCATTGATGTAGCATGCACCAATACATTTTGTTGCAGTCATTCGCACACCCAAGTGAGAAAATGTGAGGTCAATGCCCTCATTGATCGAGATTCGAGGAAAGGTGTAGTTTTGTTCGTAAAAAATTGTAAAAACATTACTCCATCTGTTCCAAAATAACTCTTACGGTTGTCATAATCGTTTGTTCTTTTTTATATGAGGCAATTAAATTTATATCACAGTGTTTATGGTTTTATTCATATTTCTACCCTTATTTATTAAGGAATGAGAGAATAAAAACGACATTCCATTAATTATAGACTAGAGTTTTTTAGTCATTTGAAAATTCAAATTAAAACATTAACTCAATTCCTTAATAAGTGTGTTTTTATCAACTCGCACTGCTTATTTCAAAGCGAGCGAGTACTAATATATATCCTTGATCGATCTTTGGATTTTTTCCGTGTCCGTGTCCATATCTCGAGAAACTTTTAGATCCGCCATTGTATATTCACCCGAATCCGTTCATTTTCGAGTCTTAACTCAACACTATAATTAATGGCGAGTTTTATTGGCACCATCAAATTACTATTGACACCTTTTTTTTCATTTACATTTTGGCACCACCAAATCACTTTTTGACTACACGTTAGGGCGTTAGATCATCGACGCTTTTTTTTCGCTTCACAATGTCAAGCATTGTTAATCGACGTTTTACATCAATGACACATTTATAAGTGTAAGATTATTGTCACCGACGTTAGGATTGAAAATAAACATCGCTCGCCAAATGACGCCAGATCGCAAAACGCGCGCCACCGCTACCGACGTTATGCCGCTTTAAAATAATAAAATATTGAATGGTGTCAAGATTGATTTATAAGGTCTTAAAAACGACCGCACGCCGTGAAGAGGCGTTTACATGATGCCAATGTTCGTTTAATTAATATCAACTTTATGTTCGGATTCAAACATTTTTAACGAATTTATATAGCTAACTTTGCATTTAAAAGTTGGTACGATTTTGGGTCAAATACTGAAAGTCTGAAACTGATTTAGGTTGTTGATACATTAAATATAGAATGAGTAATGACACGGTCACAATTCCATGTGTCATACCGAAATACGCAACAATCATCTACACCGTTGATTGTTAAAAGTTTACATCATGATCAACACTGCAGATAATCGTTGTGTTATCATTATGATACAACGGTCGTGGCCGTATCATTATAATTCAAAAGTTTCCATACCTAGCTCTCCCATGCCCTGCATGCCACCAGGTCCCATCCCCTCATTATTTGTCTTTGTCACTTCATGTTCTTTTTCTTTCTTACTCCCGGGAAGTTTTTGCATACACCGTATCTACGTGCGGATAGCCTTCGTGGCACACCACACACCATACGATTTCATTCTGCATTTAAACTGTGTGGTTCTGATCATGCCACCTCACATATACACGCGTAGGTACGTACTACCCAAAAATTTCACCTTACTCCCCCTTCTATAATTCATATGACGTAAAAGATTCTCAATTCAGATTAAACTGCTGCTTTTCTCAAAAAAAAAATGTTGACCGGTCTTCACTCACATTATTATTCAAAAGTTCCATACCTGGCTCCCCCCATGCCTTCTCACGGGAGATTATTCTGAGGTGGACTTCATACGGTGCGGAGATACCATATGACAATTCATACACCACACATTTTTATTCTGTATTTAAACTGTGTGGTTCTGATCGTTTCACTCGTCACTCCACCTCAAAATCTCTCACCACACAATAACTTTTCCCTCTCACCCTCACCCCCTCATTATTTGTGTTGTCACTTCCTGTTCTTTTTCTTTCTTTCTCCCACTTCCAAAAAAAAAAAATGATTAAGACACCACTCTTTATCACACACATCCCCGATGAAAAATTCTATCATAGGGACTCCCTATTAGGAAACTGTCTACGTGGCAGGATATGGACCACACAATTTCCACACACTGTAAGATCGCAGATTCCACCTCAGAAAGCTGTGTAGTCAGATCCTCGCCACGTAGGCGAGATCCTCTACAGTGAAATCCTACAAGATAACGCACTCCATCCCCTATTGTGTGTTTGTATGGTCTGGATTTTTTTATATTTTTTTTAGAAATGAAAATATATGGTTAAAAAGAGAGGTTTTATGGTACAATTGTTGTAGGAAGATTATACCAAATGACATACATTAGAGCCTCTCATTTTTACTTTCTTTCACATAATACACTTTTATCGTGTGTGGAATGTTAGAAATGAGTGATTGTAATGTATGTCACTTGGTTAAACCTTCTTATAACGGTTGTATTTTAAAATTTCACGGTTAAAAATAAATGTGTGCACATATTTTGTGTCAATATTCGGTGCTTCTTTCACTTTCCCTTTCCATAATTCATATGACTCATATGACGTAAAAAGATTATCCATTCCCATTAAACTACTGCTTCTCTAGGAACACTCGCAGTAAATCTCTTAAATGATTTTCTTCATCTTTTAATATATGATTTTCTTCAACAACAAAAAATTTCTGAATATCGAGCTTACAATTTTTTTTTATATGTTTAGAAAAGATGATTGTTATATGTGTTCTTTGGGTAGATGCTAAAGTTGATTAAAAAATTATGCAAGTTAAAATGATTAATGCAACCGAACAGTTTAATATATTAGTATCTTATAGATCATTCAACATTATGTATTTTTTGAGTGATTAATGTTGTTTTATATATAACAAGTATTTGTATTGAATGTATCTTCTTGTTATACGCCTCAATAATAAAATATTACCATCGTATGATTTTATTTTATTTTTTTTATCTTTTTTATTTTTAATTTACCTACCATCGTATGATTATATATATATATATATATATATATATATATATATATATATATATATATATATATATATATATATATATATATATTGTGTGAGGGTGTGTGAAAATATGTTCTTTTAAATATAATTTGAAGTAACTTTAATGTTGTATTTATCATAATACATAATCTGTAAGTTGAGATCTTTATTGCAATTGATTAATTTATAGAGTACATTCAAAAATCTGAAAAAGGTGGGGTTTGACTCTGTAAAATAAAGAATCTGTTAATGTATTAATTGATCTGAAAGTTGCTTAAAAAAAATTTGTTGAACCCCAACATCAACCTTGTGTTTGTTTTCCTTGAAATTTTTTTTGGGGTTTTTTTATATCACTTTATCAATGATTTTTTACAATTCTCTCACTAATCATTTCTTCAACTATAAATAAAAAATATTAAATTACATCTCACAATTTCACTTTATCTACTTCATTACTTTTTTTTTATCATTATTTTATTTATTATACTATTTTATTTCAATTTCTCTCACCAATCATTTCTTTATCTACACAAATTATAAAAAAAAAACATTTTAACTTTATAATCATGTCTTCAATTATTTTTATTATATTTTATTATCCACCAGCATATAAAAACACTCCAAAATAAACTTTAACCCAAAACAAACCCTTTGTTCCACTGGATGAGTGGAGATATTAATCAATTCTGGGTGCATTTAAAAGTCATGAGTTTGCATTTTATACCAAAGAATTGAGAAGAAACCCTTTACAGGGTTGAATTTAACCTCCACCCTCCAAAATTTTAAGTCCTAACTGCCTTAAACACCCAAACTCCTTACCAATCATAACTTTTCGGTATTATCAATTTTAGTCTCAAACATTTGCAGTTATCAATTTTGGTCCTATTACTTAAGAAAAACACATCGTTTTTTTCGTCTTATACGTTTGCTGTAACGCCCCAATTTTTGTCAGCACGCATAAAATTTTTAAGTGTGATAAGTACCATAATTTGTTACATAAGTAGCTACTAGAATATATGTATATTAGATTATTAGGAAGGAGCATTTTATTCTTTCTTCTGGGAGTACAATAACATTTTATTCAAGATGATGTCAAGCTACTTTGTGTTATAATAATCGGTTTCTTTTTGGTATATAAACCTCTATGGATAACAAACAGATACTGTGTAAATAGGTTACATTGAATGTAAACAAATTATATAAATACATGTAATGCATGTAATGGAGTTGGATGCATAGATTGGTAATTGGTGGGTTTATTAGAAGGGGATCAATGATATAATTGGACGGTGATAGCAGTCGGCTACCTTAGGAGAAATGTAGGTTTAACTAATTTAATTAACTTGGTTTGACGTTAATATTTAGTCATTTCAAATATTAGGCGACGATGACATTGTGACACGGGGAGATAATGCTAACTATGGGTAGAAGGGAGGAACCATTATGTTATGTAAAAAATTACGGGGGATTACAGATCTCTTTTAATACTATCGATCAACAGAGTGAAACGACCAGAAAAAAAGAAGTTAAGTTAGAAAGCCGTATGATAGGTGGTACATGCTCTTTCATTTACACCAAGCAGGTGAGTTCATTTTATTTTTGATAAAGCCAAAAGTATGTTTTATATTATTTTCAAGTATTTTATGTATATCGAATGAATTTTTAAACTCGTAAGTCATTTTCAAATGATTTCTTTAAAATCAATAAACGACTGATTTGAAAGCTGGTTCACATTTTTTTTTATTAAATAACACTGATACTTGGAATTGATGTACGGATAATACTTGTTCGCTCACTCGCTCGTGGCACGAAAGTGTCAAAGCTCAGTGGCTAGGGGATTAGGGTTATTGCTCTCAGGAGAACGGCTAGTCACCGGTCTCGGGCCTCTTGACTGAAGTCTTTCCGACAAAGCTACTACATGACCTTTTCCCCGAAGATTCATGCTACTGTACCGGAAAGCAAGGGTTGATATTTCTGTTAAAACGGACCATCGAATTACTCCTACGTGTACAAAAAGACAAAACAATATTGTCTTTTCTACACCCGATGATCGACCGATGATTCATTTTAACCGAGAATCATGCATTAGATTTTTTCGAATTAATAATATTCCCATCTTCTATGTTCATTCTATCCGAATCAACTTGTACGGGAGTAAAATGCATTGATAATTGAAAGGGGCCGGACAACTTTAACTGTATGAGTACAAGCTCCACTAGGTTTAACCTGGCTACTCAGTGGGGAGATGCGGTTTCGAACCCCACTAAGGCGTATCCCGTATTCGCGTATCCCGTATCCACGTATCCGTATCCGTGCATCCTAGGGGAGAGCAGGCTTCGAACCCCACTAAGGGCGAATCAATGAGTTTGTTTCCTTTCGTATCTGGAAAAAGAAAATTTGTGTGAGAAATGCATTTCATGGGCCGTTCTTTTTTTTTTTTTTCGAAGAATGATATGAAAGACAAAGTTATGATACAACGAGTGTCTACCACGCCAGATTTACAATCATTGATTATTATGTAGACTCATTGATTATTATTATATCTATCATGATCAACTGTGATGCATACAAGTTTTGCGATATTCGTTGTGTCGCGATGGTTATATCTCAGATCATTACTATTTTCTTTTGAAGAAGTATACTGTCTTTGTGAATCACTTTTCCTATCATCTTACTGTAAATTTATTGGAGAGCGTTTTGGCGTTTTGCTGTAGGAATCTAATCATATCATCTTACTTGGCTCGGGTATATGCTATTACTTATATCCAACAGTCTTTACCCGCATTTCCATATATTATAAAACCTTCTTGCTGTATAAACTGAGGATGCCATCAACAAAACTTGATAATATAAACAAACAAACAAAAAAAGTTAAATAAGTAGGTGAAGATTTTGAAGATTTTCAGCATCTTTACATCTTCACCGTCCAACTTCTCTGAAATTCTTTAAATAAGTAGTTGTTTAGGTTTCTGTTATCACAAATGGTTTTCTCTCACATACTCACTCCCTTTTTTCACCCATCCCAAAGAACGTTGTTTCTGGTGCTTCAACAGGGTGAAAAGGGCGGTGAAATCTTGCCGGAAGAAAACACCGGTGAAATCTTGTCGGGGAAAATTGCTGAATTTCAACCCACAGCCGAGGTATCATAGCAAAGTTGTCATACATTTGTATCAATGTTTGTGTTGTATTGATGTATCTTTGTGCATTTTTATTTATTTTTGTTATTCGCATTACCATGACAACATTTTTTTACCAGCTCAAAATGTATATAATATGATTCCTTAAACCCAAGGTCCTAGTAGCTACACACTTGGAGATCTTCAATTATTTTTCTTTTAGTTATTCATACTTTGCTCAGCTGCAAAAAAAAAAAAAAAAAAAAAAAAAAAAAAAAAAAGGAAAAAAAGAATGTCATTCGTCCTTGCAATGTCAAACCAAACTATGATCAGAGTGAGTGTTACGAAAGCGCTCTTTAGCATTTTTTATTTTTTCTGTATGTTTTATACAGATGTTTAACTACTTAAAAATGTGTATTTCCCAGGCTCGTCTTCAAACAACAACAATGAACGCTGTGATTGTTCCGAACCATGTGCCGTCTGCACAATGGAAGCTCATGTTGGGGTTCATGGGTGTCTTAATTGTTCTTTCTCTAATTTGCTCGGGTGAAATATTTTTGTTGACACTGTTGTCAAGTAAACCGCACCGCACCACGCTTATAGCCCTATCTATATGGGACTTGGTCACTGCGATCATTTCCTTAGGTATGACAATAAAACGACATCAAGTGAACAAGAACCCATTAATGTCGTTTTATTGCCATACCTAAGGAAATGACTGATGCAATACACTAGCTACCGGCAGAGATCAACTACATACTTTATTCACCACTAATTACTTATGGCTCCGGCTCGATCCACTCAGACCAGCTCCACTTTGATTCCATGTTTCAGCCTCCTCTTCCATCTTCTTCATCCACTTTTTCAACTCGGACTTGGCCTTTTTCTTAGACAATCCAATTTCTAAGTGAGCTGCATCTTTACGATCAAGTTTCGCGAAATCCCGGGGCTTGAACCGTCCGACTATCTTCGAGTTCCTGAACTATAAGTAGGTTGGATATGTATCCACGGGAAGCGCATCAATGGTGTTGTGAACTCCTTTTGCATTTCTTCCAATGATTTCGGATTCTCCTCGCAAGTTGTGTTACTCAAGCTGAAGCATTTGACCACCACCTACAATTAGGTACGTAAAAGTGAAATTATACACATTGTAAGTAATTTTAACTTTAAGAAAAAAAATATATCTATTAAACTCACTAAATGTAGGTGAAGAAAATACCGGTGTATCCTTCTTCAAGCTTCCGAAGAAGGCATCAACTTCAGCTTTTGATTTAGGCTCATGCAATGCTGCCATTACACTTATAGGAAGTTTATTTTGTGAGACAATACAATACCGAAGAGAGAATGCCCAAATTAATAGGAGAAGTTGGAATCAAAAAAGGTAATGAACGTCTTGCAGAAGAATGGACACAGCTGAGTAAATTTACTTGATGTCGTTTTATTGTCATACCGAGGAAATGACCGCAGATGACCAAGTTCCAAGTACATAGGGCTATAAGCGTGGTGCGGTGCGGTTTTGACAAAAAGTGTCAACAAAAAGATTCCACCAAAGCAAATTAGAAAGAACAATTAGGGCACCCAGAACCCCAACATGAGCTTCCATTGTGCATTCGGCACATGGTCCAGAACAATCACAACGTTCATTGTTGTTGTTTGAAGACGAGCCTGGGAAATACAACATCTTTAAGTAGTTACATTTGTGCATAAAACATACATAAATTTTTTGTTTTTGTTTTTGTTAAGAGCGCTTCCGTAACATGCACCCACCCTTAGCCATTGATCATAGCAAGAGTACAAGGTTATCCCAAGTAAAACAAGCAGAAGAAGAGCACAAATGACAAGTAACCATGGCCGGGCAAGATGGGCGACCGCCCATAGCCCATGATATAAGGGCCCAAAGCTTATATGTGTTGGAATTATGTAAAGATTATATAAAAGAGCCCAAATTTTATATTTTAATAATAATGTATTGTAGTTTAGTGGAAAAACGGTGGTATTTGTTTTTAGTGACTCGAGTTTGACTCTGGCCAATGACAATAAACAATTTTTTTTACTTTTTTATTTTAATGATGTTTGAATTTACTGTTACACCCTTTGTGCAATAATATTCCGAATGAAAAAACTCTATCAGCGACATCCTCTTTCATGTATTTTTTATTCTAGTCATCTAATGCATGTGCTTAAAAGAAACTTTTCCCAATTTAATCTACCATATCTAATCACTCTTATTTCTCCTTCCACTGCCCGTTGTACGCACGGCACATAGGCACATGCATGTTGCACGCACGGCACATGGGCACATGCCCGTTGCACGCACGGCTCCTGCCCGTTGCATGCACGGCTCAAGGCCTCCATTCATGTATTTTTTTTACATAAAACTAATTTCAATAAAACACGATAAAGAACCATAAGCAAGACAACAATTGATTAGAAGATATCAAACAATAAGAAAAAGCAACATAAATAATGTCACATTAAAAAAAGCCTTTATTATAATCTTGTCCCGGATCCATTAAATGTTAGGAACGGCCTTCACAACAGCTGCTGCCGTTAACTAAAAATAAAAAACACAAAAAATTAGTTATGTGATCCAAAAGAAGAAATGTGTTTTTTTTCCAAAATCAGGAAGGAAAAAAAATAAGAAAAACCTCTATAAATTAATACTCTTTAAATTAATAACCTCTCTAAAATAATATTTTTCTCCGGTCCCGACTTGGGCCAGTTCAAAAAATGACCAATTTCGATAAGATAATAAGATAATAATTTTTAGAAAATCCTCAGATAGATATACAAATCCCAATAATATCATAAATTAACAATTCTCCATAATCACAAAAATATATATATTTACAATTTTGTAAAATATGATTCTATTGTTGTCTGTTTTTTTCTTAAAGATTAAATCTGCTTGAAGCTCATATCTAATCTTACTTATTGCATCCAAAAGTTTGGGTGTGGTGCTTTCGAACTGCATCAAAAGTTGTTAATTGTGTTTTGACGCGTTGAGTGCTTCTTTACGTGTAAATGTGCTCAAAGGTGTTGTATCGTCTTCAACATCATCTTCACATTATTTTCAAGAATGGTATTTGCAATTTCTTCTAAGTGCCCTGACCTCGAACGACGCTCGTCATTTTCACCGGATAATCTAACAGGCTATTGACATCCATTTTATTGTGATAACCTAGATCATTAATCATGACCTCAAGTTCATGAATGTCTTTTCAGGAGTTGTTGGTTCATTTAAATTGCTTGAAAGTTCATTTTTTAATCTTGTTTATATACACTAGTAGTAGATACGCTTATCACTATTATAAACTCGAATATTTTTGTTGTAAAAATACAATGAATCAAATTAATGTATGTATTAATCGAATCTTGTATGTACGAAAGACATTGAATTTGTAACTAATATACATTAAATTAAGTATAATACATAAATTAGTACAGTTCATTCTATTTAAATTTATATAATTAAAATTTAATTTTGTTTGATATTAAAAACTCTCTATAAATTAATAATTATTAATTTATCGATAAATTAATACCTCTCTAAATTAATAAAATCTTTCATCCCAACTATATTAATTTATGATGCTTTAATTGCATTATGAGGGTGGAGAAGAAATGGGGAAGGAGAAGAAATGGCTTGGTTTGACATGACTTTGGGGGGATGGGGTGGGGTGGGGCTGAACAAGTTTTTATTTTATTTTATTTTTATTTTTATGCAGAACTGAGCAAGTTGTAGTTTTGGGTTGGAGTTTTTGGGAGTTTTTTTTTAGATAAAGTGATTCAAGAATGATTAGAAAGTTGATGGGGTAAAATAAAGTAGAATAATGATTGGTGTAGAGATTATGAAACGACTCATTGGTGAAATAAAGTAGAATAATGAATAAAATAATGGTAAAAAAGGTAATAAAGTTGATAAAGTAAAATGATGAGAGATGATTTAATATTTTTTATTTGTAGTTGAAGATTTGATTGGTGGGAGAATTGTAAGAAATGATTGGTGATGTGATGTAAAAAAACTCCTAAAAACTCCACAAAACAAACGGAAGGGTAGATCTTCAACTGTGCCTTCTTAACATAAAAATAAAATAAAATAAAAAAAAGAAAGAACTGTGCCTTCTTTTATAGAGTTAGGTGATGGTAATCCAAGAAATAATTTTTTCAGAGGGCCAAATTTTGAAAAAAAAAAAAAAAAAAAAAGGAAAAAAACTCAACAGTAATGTCTCAAACCAATGACCTTAAGATAAATAACAAAACTTCTAACCAGTTGAACTAAATGAATAATTATTATAGAAATTGTCTGAAATAATATATATACACATTTTTATTATAATAAGAGGGGTATATTAATAACTTCACCCGAAAATTGAAATGACTACGCACCCCAACCTCAAAAGTGGCTGGGTCCGTCCCTGGATGGTACGTGTTAGTTGATAAGGACTTTAAGACAATGAGTGACATTTTATTATTCTATATCATTGTTCATAATTTAGGATCCATTAATTATGATGTAGGATCCATCATTGTGCGGTTTATGATGGGCAGCTGGTGTACATATGTCGCGTGTGCACTTCGGCTCTCAGTGCAGCGAGAGAGTTCATGCAGGCCACTCAGACGCCCAACGTAGTGCAGAGGGAACAGTTGCAGGATCGTTGGGAGCGGCGGCCTGCTGGGATGATAAAATGCAATGTTGACGCCTCAGCCACTCCAAACGCTTCGGGGATAGGGCTCATTTTTCGAGACCACCAGGGTTCTATTCTAGTAGCTTATTCCTTCCACCTAGATCCAGGCATAAGCGTGGCGATCTACGCCGAGCCGAGGCGATCCCTATGGCATTAGTGGAGGGGCGGCTCTTGGGCATTTTAGTAGTTGTTGGTGAGAAGCGATTATGCAGTTTGTGTACAACGGTTGCGGCATCGTGGGGACGATTTCTCCTCCGTTGGGAGTATATTACAGAATTGCATTGTGGAGACGACTCATTTTTCGTCGGTTGGTTTCTCTTTTGTTAGGTGCACCGGTAATGAACTGGCTCATATTCTAGCGCGCCTAGGTGCCGACTCTTTATGTGTTATTGCTTGGGAGCACATCCCCAAACTCAGAATTACAACTGTTTTGGCGCATTTAGTTGATTAATAAAACTGTTTGGTTACTCAAAAAATTATGATGTAGGCTAATGGTGATCAATAGTGTAAAATTATATTAAACAATGTTATAACCACAACAAAATTGATATAACCTATATTTTTACAACACTAGTAAAATGCACGTGCGTTGCACGTGGTGCGTTTTTAATGTATGATATTGTACAACAAACATAAACATATAAAGAAACGTGAACATTATACTTTAATAGTTAATTTATATGCTTTAAACAGTAAATCAAATCAATTCAAATGAAGGAAAATAAAACAAATCACCTGAAATCTAAATAAAAAAACAAATGTAACCCACTTAGTCTTTTTCTTGTTTGATTTTGGTTAACCTAATTTTTCTCTTAATAGTTCCGATCGGCTCATCATCGTCGATATAAATTGGGGTTGTGTGTTCGTCTTCTGCGGTTGTAAGCTGACTTTTGTCGTTGCTTGCATTAATTTTGGCCTTCTTCGTTTTCTTCTTTGATTGTACCGTTGATGCGTGTGCAACTTTTTGCATCTCCTCTGCTATTAGCTTTGGTATGGCATTGATACCATAAGTATATTGCAGGCTCCCATTGAATCTAAAGATGAATTTGAATTCTTCTGATTTATCTGGCGTACTTAGTTTGTCGTAGTATTCAGAATTCTCGTTTCCCCGTGTATGTATGTTCATCATATCTTAAATTAGTACCACAAAGAAATTACATCTAAAGATTTTATTTTATAAAGAAATTTGGCTATAGTACCTTGCAGTTTGCCTTTATGTATTCCGATACATCGTATCCAACATACATGTTTGCATTCTCTCCGAACAAAGTGATATCTACAGTTTGGTCTTCAGATTTAGCCGTCAAATTTACTCTATACCTGATGCCCATAAGAATATTATTGTTAGTTGTACATTTTTAATGATTAAGGGTAAACACGTTAATTTACATAACCTTGGTGCTTGTTTTGAGCCAATGTCGCCACAGTTTTTGCAAATCCACCCATCCAGTCCTTCTTGCACCGATTTTGTGCAATACATGCATGAGTCGTACCAAATTTTTGGAATATTGTTGACCTTTATCACTTTTACTCTAAATTGGTAGTACACACCCTGTAAAATAATGAAAGTTATACGACATAATATGCCTATTAAATGATTGTATGTACAATTGAATTGTTTGTTATTTACCTTAGAAAGTGATTGTTGATTGAGGGCAATATCGGCTAGCTTTATCTTCGTTGGTTGGTGTATTTTTTTGGTGATACTCACTTCGTGGAACTTTTGTTTGGAAAAGCAGGATACGGAGGTAAGGAAGTAATTAAGAAGGTCACCGGTGCTGCAGTATGTTAAGGGCTAGAAATCCATAAATTTACATACCTTTGTTGCTTTGGAGTTGGAGGTAATCATCTCTTTGTTCATCTTGTAAATTACCGTAGCTTTAAGTCAAGAGTACGTAACTGTGTCTGATTTGTGAATGAGAATAGAAGTTTTTGAGGTTATGGCAACTTATATAGATTCTTTGATATGCAACCGCCGTTAAACTCCTAAATTGGATAGGAATATGTTCAAGGTAATCACTAATCAGTGGCTAAATACGATTTATTTTGAACCCAACAGCGTAATCAGAATCGGTTAATATCTCTTTGTAAAGGAACATTGGGATCATTTCCTTCTATCCAAATTGCAGCGACTTGATCTGCCGCGGGAGAATTGTACACTCTTTGATCTAATTGCACATCTTTTACAATGTGAATCTGTAAATCCTCAAGTGAATCGTACTCCTTCAACTTCCTAAAAAATTTAGCATAAGGATTTCGTTCTAAAACTTTCATCAATTGTTCTAGAATAACCTCTTTTAGATTTGAATTTGGAAATTTATTCATCCGATTTTGCATCTCATTCTGAGTGTCGTAGAAATATAGTTGAAAATACATTGGGTTGTTATCATCTGGTCTAATATTTGGGTGCATAATTTTTCTGTTTTGCACTTGACTCCATAAAATTCTTAGTGTTATCAGCCACTAACTCGTTTGGTTCAGTGGTACTTTGATTTTCGTATTTTTTGATTATGTTCATCAAGAATAACTTCAACTTGACTTTCATCATTTACATCTGTGTTAATAAATGAGATTTAATACACAAGTAAAAGAATACAATCAAAGAATTAAATGTACGGTATAATATTTAAAGTGTAAATTACATCCAATTGATCCTCTTTTTTTTCTCGATTCTTTGACTTTTTGAATCTTACGGCGGCGTTGTTGCTCTGTCATATTAGCATATTTTGATTTCTTCACCGTTTCTACAAATTGAAACAAGGAAGAATATGAAGAAATGTTGTTTCAATAGTTTTTGTCCTGTCTTCCATTCAATTCGTATATTGAACCTAATTCACATACCATTGCTATTCATGACGCTTCTCTCAATAGCTTTCTGTATTCTCCTGGCTTCCATAACACATTTTATCTTCTTCCGCCGTTGCTCTTCGCTCATTTTGGAATATTATGTATTTTTATCTTCTTTTTGTCGAACAATTTCGAGAATTTTAGAGTACATTCAATTAGCATATATCGCTTGAATTAGTAAGATTTTAATGCAATATATAAACATGTATTTTATATAAAAAGTCACGTACCCTATTGTTAAATGTTGTTTGCTAACGTGTAGAATAACTTCTGTAGGATATATTACTAAGTGTATTTTCTTAAACTTCTTAAGTTTATGCCTCAATGTGGTTTTGATGTTTATCATGATCTACATGTATATATGTAAACTTCTTTTTTACTTAAAACAGTAATGATATCAACCTCGTCCAATATATAAGAGAAATAAATATGTGGATATAATGAGAAGGGTATGTGAAATATATTATGATACATTTAGTGACTATCATCTTGAAGGAAATACTACAATCCAATAATACAAAAAACTGGAGCATCCAGTTTGCCGTTAGATCAATTTTAAAATAATAATAACCGCTTGATGTATTTGATACACCATAAGATATCGTGGTACTGCTTTTACCTTTTAAATATATGTTCCCGGTCATCCCAAAAATAATTACTCCTTGACCGATCAGCCTGACCGATCAGTCTGTGTACTACCATTTTTACCATTTAAAATTACCAGCTCATCTATAAGGTTTATCCTGTGGCATTCGATCCTCTTGCTTGCTTTCCCAAATCAAAGAATCCGACTCCATTTTTTTTTATGAATTATATAATTTGATTAAATCAATCTTAAATTGAACATAGTTCTTCAATCAAAAATGGGGGAGGGCTAAGGACAAAAAAATCAAAATGGGTCTAGAAGGACGTTATTACATGTTTTGTGATTAGAAAGGACAAATTCATAATAAATGGACAAAAATACCTTTT
The DNA here is from genome assembly GCA_026214975.1 of Gentiana macrophylla. NCBI lineage: Eukaryota > Viridiplantae > Streptophyta > Magnoliopsida > Gentianales > Gentianaceae > Gentiana > Gentiana macrophylla. Next base: position 94,880,789 of record CM047812.1, read on the forward strand.
ACACATTAAACACGCAGAATAACACCGAGAAAATGTAGTAACATCCACTTAAAACATACTGATAACACCCAAGAAATAAGAAGTAATAGTCCATAAAATGTCAGAATATCCAATGAAAATGTAGTAACACCCTAAAACCAAGTAGTAATAATGACTTAAAACAAGTAGTAACACTCTTGTAAAATGTCGTAACATCCAATAAAAAACAGTAACAACCCATAAAAAGGTCGTAACATTCATAATCAAAGAGTAACAACCCGTAAAATTTACAACAAAAAATGTAGTAACTTCTGCAACTTAATAGTAACATTACTAAACCCTAAAGTTTCTAAAAAAAAAACCAAATTGCTGCAAATCCACCTTCCGCCGCCGTCACCTCCTTCTCCGCCGTCACCCTCCTTCTCCGCCCTCCTCCTCCTCCGCCCTCGTATAAATCGTCACCACTCCTCCTGCTGCAACACAATCGTCACCACCATCGCCGCAAAAAAAATAACGAACCGCTTCAATCTTCCATGTTACTATTTGATTATGAATAACGATGCAAAAAAAAATAACAGAGCACCTTTGGTTCAAGTCGACACAAAGAAGAATCGATCACCGCCCCATCTATGGCGTAAACCACTCACCGCCATCAATTATTGCCGCCGCCATCTGGGTCATAAAAAAGAAGAGCAATAGCTTCTGAAATTGCAGCCATGTCCGCCTCCTCCACCATCACTTCTCCCACCGCCACCGCTGTTGATGCCGTCGCCGCTGCCTCCCACTCGTCACCATCAATTCATGGGTTGAAGCACCGATCAATTTTGGAACTCAAGTCCCTGAGCTCTTCTGAACAATTTGGAACCAAAATGGGCTGACCTTTTCTTTTTGAGAATTAGAAGAAGAAGATGCAGCTGGTTTTCAATTAGGTTTAATTAGGTTTTGTCTGCAATTTTGTGAGAAGAAGCAGAAGAAGATGCGGCTGGAGAAGAAGAAGATGCGGCTGGAATGATGATGGAAGGATTAATTAGGTTTAAGTAGGAAAAGGGTATTTTGGTAATGTTAATTAAATTTTGTCCTTTCTAATCAATCATTTACTTGTAGCCTAATAAATGTATTAGTTTGTCCTTTTGGACAATAATCTATAAAAAAAAATAGGCTTGCTACGACAAGTCAATTACAGTAAATTCTAAGGAAACTTATTGAAATCCCAAATTCTCAGAACCAAACAATCCATGCTCTCCTACGATTGCAATGAAGCCTTCGTTGCCATGATAACACTAAACCAAATTGATGTGATTGTGGTATCATTAAAATGTCTCGTAAAAATGTATCTCTGCAAACTAAAGTCCATGTCGCCCATGCCCATGCCCCCTACCGTCACCGATAGGCCATAGCCGGAGCCGCCTCATCATCTTTTTTTTTTAAAGCAAAGTCGATGGATTTTTTATTTTTTAATTTTACAGCAGCTTAAAGAAAAAGAAAAAAAAGAAAGAAAGAAAGAAAGAATTAGGTGTGTTAAAATACAAACTAAACAATAATCCAACGAATATAGTTATTTACATATGTTTTCAACGGTGTAGATTAGACAATCGAACCATCCCTTAAATTAAACAACCTGACTATAGCCTTTCTCTCATCTTGAATATCATCAAAATAGAGTGCATTACACATTTGTTAAGTATGGCATTATAGTTAAAGAAGAAACTAAAGAAAGTCTAGTAATATAATGAATAGAATACAAGACATACCTTTCACATTATATGTATTTTGTGCAAACTAATTCTCTTTTGCCATTGATTCATTGCGTTGATGTTCTTCTTCGATGAATTTGTCGTGATTTTGATTCCTTATTTTCTAGATTGTGATCATTCTGAATGACTCCATCTCCAATTCCGTCACCTACATCTTTGGTTCATAAAATACAAAAAGAATTATTTATATATGTTATAATTTTAGCACACGTATTGACTTGAATTGGGTATAAAACAAAACACACTTAATTAATGCTTACTCTTATTAACTTTAATATGCTTCAAACAAACTCGTTCATATTTACAAAAGAACAAGACGGTTGGCTGAGATCATTAAAATTAAAATGATACATACTGCAAGTTTGATCCATGATGACGCGATTGATAGATAGATGAATGCATACGGAGAGGTACGCAACAGTCTTTTATTGAAGTATTGTGAATGGTATTCTAAATGTTTAGGTTATTTCTTACTAAACTTTGATGCTCTGTTGTGGAATGACACCTGCAAGTTTCGTTTCTGTCAACGTGATATGTCTTCTAAGTCCCAGTTTGTCTAATTCATCTTGGATGAAGCCTTCTTTGGGCAACAAACCTCTGGGTTTTGCTAGTATTAGTAGTTTTTTTGTATTATGTATTTACTACTCCATGGCAGTGCATGTACACTAAAGTTTCTTAATGTGCATTCCCGATTTTTTTTTCCTTGTATTTTTGACTTCTTGCATACTTTTGGACTGTTCGATTCAAACAAATAAGAAGAGAAACAATGAAACAAATGATAAAAGTTTTGAAGGTGTGAATTACCTGCATTTGATGACCTTCTCTTCTTCCTTCTTTCTATTGCTTTTTCAATCTTATGCCTGACGTTGCTGCTCAGTCATTTTTGCATATTTAGATATTTTTCCCTTATCTGCAACTCTAAACAAGAAGAAGAAAATATGTGAATCTAATACCACCCTTATAGTACCAAGAAGATAGTTGTTGTTGAATGCTGCCCTTATAGTTCACACAGTTGCTTTTACAAAAGCCGTATTTTCATTTTACCAGGACAATGTTTTCAAAATGTGTATTGTTTTCTTATGTTTCTTGTGAGAAAAAAGATATAAACATGCAGCAAACAATATAGGTGCGGTGCAGCCACATTCCTATTCTACATGGATTGTCATACAACAGAGCACTTGAGAATGTACCTAAAATTGAGGAAAAATCATACTGGAAACAGTATGTTTATTTATGGATTGTCTATGCTTTCTTTGAGGAGATTGATACAGGGGACACTGATTGCGCTAGGCAAAGCCTATATTGATTGCATTAGGCTGATTCCTCATGACAAGTTTTCGTTATCCAAGATTTGGTTGTTTGCAGCAATGTTTGAGATAAAGCAATTACAAGTAGAGAATACTGTATGAGGAAAATACTTGATTATGCAATTAGAATATAATTGTTCCCAAAAGCTAGTTAAAAATTATTTGGAAATGGAGGTTCATTTAGGAAATGCATGTGCAGCAATTAATGTAGGAAGCTTTATACTGAAACTCGTGCAATGGTCACCGGATAATTCTCATCAAGAATGAATTCAGAGTGCTCAATTCGAGAATTCCATTAACGAAACAGAGAGAGCAAGATTCATTTTTGAGTTTGCGGTTACACAACCAGCATTGCAGAATTTAAAGTTGCTTTGGAAGGCTTATACCGATTTTGAGATATCACTTGGAGAAATAGAACTTACAAGGGAACTTCATACCAAGATCTTGAGCAAGAAGAATCATCTGAATGTTTGTATAAGCTTTAGCCATGTTTGAGGCTTATGGGGTGCAAGAGATTTTGAAGAAAACGTGGTCAAATCAAGATGCCTTGAGGAAGCTCGAAACTGTTTAATAAAGGCCTAAACAGCATTCTCACAAGTGAATAAGAAAAGAATCAGATTGTTGTGATGATTGTGAAGGAGTGGGTAGAGGTGGAAAGAAGGTTTGTGGAATTAGGAGATTGTGGTATGGCCTATGATAATTGATCATCATCTAATTATGGTTGAAGAATACACCAGCATGTGATTGTGTACATGGAGGAGCCCTTTGCTATTTTGCTAGCCCTTTGCATTATACTTTTCTCATAATGTATTGATTTTGCAAAGCTGTGTTTTTCCGTAGATGCCTTTTCTAAAAACATGTATGTGTTGCCTGGAGTGTAAGACTTGGTAGATAAACATCCCCCCACAAGAACAGAAACACCTCGTACATATATATTATTTGAGACACAAAAGTTCATAAAACTAAAACGGATCAAAAAGAGCATAAACAATTCGATTAAAGTTTACCTTTTTGTCGGTTATTTTTCGGTTCAACTTCAATAGTTGCTTGCAACTCTAAGTTTTCCATTCTTCTTATTATTGATGATTGATGATGACTGATGATGAAGATATATTGATGCTGTGAAAATATATTTAGAATCGGAATTGGGATTGGAATATTATAGGATATGTTCAAGGTAATTTGGATGGAATTGGGATTGGAATCGGAATTGTTATGTAATATTATTATTTCCTCAACAAAAAAAAAAAAAGTAATATTATTATTAAATTATTATTAGGATTAGGATTAGAATACTCTTCTACCTTTTATAGGATCAGGATTAGAATAGTGTGTTCTACCGTATACAAAATAATAATATTATATAATAAAAGTGTGGCCTGCCGTATATACAAAATATGTAAAATAATATAAATGGGGAAACACCGAGGGTAGGAAACACTTTTTTGGGGAAACACCGAGGGTAGGAAACAATTTTTGGGGGAAACACCTCATCGCATTTTTATTATGAGTATAGATATAGATTTAGAGTATCTCCAAGGGAACACCTCCAAATCATCAATTTGGTGTAACTTTTACACAAAATATTATCCACCTATTCCAACCGTTCACATTTAAAAAGAATATTTTTGGAATATACTATTTTTTATTTGTAAAGGATGAATAGTGTTCGCCGGTGGAATAACCCACGGCAAATTTGATGGTGAAATCACTCAAAACACCAATTTGGTATGAGATTAGCAGGACTATTAGAGTGAAGTTCTCTCATCATTTAAAGCACCAATTTGGTGTACCGTTGTAGATGCTCTTAATGGTGTATATTTATCATTATTGTATTCAATGATGAGTACATATTATAAGTAATCTCATATGTTTCTTCAGTATATTTAGTTGAGCACTGATAGAGACACAACGGATAACACAGTTAAATTTTCTACGTTTGATCATGATGAATGACACATTATTTATAATGTACTATATCATGATCATGGGTATGAAATTCGGGTGTCTCATTCGTTATCATGATCACGGGTATGAAATTCAGGTGTCTCATTCGTTATGACACAACAATTATGTCTGTATTCTTACTTAAATACATTAATAAACTATTGCTCTCAAGATTTGTGCTCTTTAATATCCACCTATAACCATTCACTAACAAGAATACTACTTTTGTTGGGGCAGATTGCCCACACTCTTAAATGTTAAGGAAATAAAGCAGCGCCTTTACAGACACCAATTGATTTTAGTACAACGGTAAGCGCTTGATCTTAACATGGAATCGCATGGATTTCTCTCTTTGTTGATTGATCAAACCCGGTATGAAATGTACCGGAGAACTGTATGGGTCTTCTTGTTCTAGGATGAAAACAGAGAGTAGTTTTTGTTATGGACTAAACTTAGATCAAGTCGCCACGATCCAAATATATATATTTGGAATCAAGTCCAACCGTAGTTCAGGCGGTTATCTTTTTAAGTGGAGTTAGTGGGTAGTCATGTATTATCACCACGTCTCACGTCTGTAATTAACCGCTCCACTATGTACATAGAGATCTTCGAACTATTCTCTCTTGACCAGGGACCTGTATTGGTCGTCGACCAATAGGGACTGATCCGTCGTCTTGACCAGGGACTGACCGGTCGTCGACCGCAGAGGGACTGACCAGTCGCTTTTGACCAGTGGGACTGACATGGTCGCCTGAATTATAGGGACTGACCGTCGTCTTGACCAGGGGACTGACCGGTCGTCGACCGAAGAGGGGCCTAACCAGTCGTTTGACCAGGGACTGACATGGTCATTTTGACCGATGACTCGCCCCTGGTCGTCTCGACGGCAGAGATCTCGACTAGTCGTTTTGACCAGGGACTCGCGCTGGTCGCCTTGACCAGGACTCCGCCTGGTCGTCGACCGATAGGGACTCGACCGATGTTTAACTCACATCCTGGTCCTAGTCTTTGTCTACCCAAGGACTGCGCCTGGTCATCTAATTTATCCACGGATATGCGCCACGTGGAGATATTCGGTCACCTCAATCAAAGCCCCGGATCTTAATCGATGATATCTTATTTTACAAGCGGATTAAGATCCAAGTTTAAAAATTCTTTACGTGTACCATGTAGGTGGTGTAACCACCGTTGCCTCGATTATCTCAAACGCCACCATAATTACTCGTTGTAATCTTTTCAAGCGACGCCTAGTCGAAACGTCATTCCTTTTGAATAAAGGCTATTAAATGATCAGTCCGAGACTCGTTGTACTTTTAAAACCCGACTGAGGTCTTAAGTTGGTCTCGAGTTTTCACACTTAACAAATCATTCTCTCTGAAGAGCTTAATGACCGTGTCTGAGAGACTGGCTTGGATTTAAGACACGACTGAAGTCTTAAATTGGTCCGATTTTTCGAGACTTGATAAATTTTCTCTTTTGTAAGAATTAATGACTCGACTGAGGTCTGTTGCTTTTAAGACCTGACCTGAGGTCTTAAACCGGTCTCATGTTTCAGACTGGATAAATTTTTCTCTCTTTGTAAGAGTTAATGACCTGACCTGAGGTCTGTTGCATTTAAGACCTGACCTGAGGTCTTAAACCGGTCTGATGTTTCAGACTTGATAAGTTTTTCTCTTTTTGTAAGAGTTAATGTCCTGACCTGAGGTCTGTTGCATTTAAGATCTGACCTGAGATCTTAAACTGGTCTGATGATTCAGACTTGATAATTTTTCTCTTTTGTAATAGTTAATGACCTGACCTGAGGTCCGTTGCATTTAAGACCTGACCTGAGGTCTTAAACCGGTCTGATTTTTCAGACTTAACGAACTTTCTCTTTTTATAAGAGTTAATAACAGAATTGTATCACAGCCAACACAATTTCATTCAACATAATTCAAAGAGTTAACATAGTATCTGTTAAGGGTCAAATTGTAGTGTTTTTAACGATATATTTTATATCAATTTCCCCCGTATATGTATTATTTTCATAGAAATAGGGCTTTATATTGAAATATTGAGTAAATGGTGTTTTTAATAGTTAAATCTCAAAACGTAACGATTTATGTGCGTAATTGATGATTTTATGTTATTTTGGAAATACGTTACGCTTTGGTATGTTTTCCTATTGTTGTAGATACTCATTGATGATGGGAGAGAGGATTTTAGAGAGCCAAATTCGTGATTGGAAAGGATCAATCAAAGTTATGGAAGATTGAAAGATATAAGGAAAGAAATCAATCAAGATGAATGTTGGGAAATCAGGATTCCGGGTAGTCCCGACTTCCGACGCAGTTCTTGATATGATAAAAACCGATTTGACTCTGGACCTCAAGAGAAGAGTTGTAGGGCTTGAAGAGAGGATTCTACAGGATTTTGAATCACTCCATTCCGACTTACGAGGCCCGAGATATGAGCGTTACAAGTTTGGATGCTGTTGCTGAAAATAGTGGACGGGCGTCCGGATCTTCAAACGGGCGTCCGGCACCTTTACTGTAGCAACCGACTTGATTTTTCTATAAAAGCAGCTGCGATTCCAACCCTAATTACATCAGATTTTTCATACGAAAATTACACAGACAGCAGCCGCTTTCTGGGAGCTTTCAAGGCCGATCACCCGAGCCTTGTGCTCGGGTGATCCGGGGTTAGATTAGGTGTTTATTTTATGTCGTTTCTTCTCTTCTTTGGTTCGATCATGGTGTTGGCTTGAAGATGATCAAACTGGAGCAGCCATGTGAGATTTTTCAGCTTTCTCTTATTTCCTTTCTTTGGATATTTTATGGATGAGTTTAATTTAAAGATTGTATTTTTCCTATGTTTATTTGTGTATTGCAATTTTATATCGAAAGATGATTGCATGATTTGATGCTACCGTAGGGACGAAAGTCGGTGTAAACGCGAGATCACCATAGGAAAGATTAGACGTTTGATCTATGTCAGTTTAAAGTTGATAGGTTGGATGTCAGGTTGTTAGATCTAGTAAATCTTGCACCTTGGTTTATTTTATGATGCGTTAATCTCCGTAAATCGAAAGATAGAGATTGATAGGCGAATTCATCTACGAAAGTAGGAATTCATACGTTTGATAGGTGAAACCACAACTTGAATTAAATCACTATAAGATAATCTAGGGAAGAAATTAATGGTTGCGGGATGGTGGATTATGGTTCGCTCCATGTTTGATCGCTCGATCGTTATCATGTTCGTTAGATAGATTTACCGCTTTCGTAGTTTTATTTATGCTTTTATCACTTTTATCCTTCCACGGCTTTGGATTAACAATCCTCTGTCGATTTATTTTATTTTTAGATTAGGATTAGTTATGTGTTTTAATAAAGAGGAATTAATGACGTTAGATTCAATATCCCTTTTCCACGAGGATCGATACTGTATTTATCCAACTTTACTAGCAACTACCCGGTATTCGGCCGGTTAGGAGGTAGTTTTGCATGGTAGTATAGGTTTATAAATTTTCTTTTGTTTTAATGATGCAAAATCTCCCCAACAAAAGTGGCGCCGTTGCCGGGGAATATGTGTCATGTTGAATCTGATCTTGTTATTTCTCGATTTTGTTACGTTTATTTTTCGTTTTAATAAAAGTAGCGTTTACCAAATTGAGAGTTTTTATTTTGCCGTGTTTCGATGACCATTAGGTTAAGAATGTGCAAAAGTTTTTTACTCAACTTGTTTTACGTGAAGTTTATGTTTAGTTGTTACCTAATCTAACCGTTTGTGCTTAAATTTGATGTGGTCGCCTCGTTCTTGGTGTTTAGAATTGGAATATTAGGGTTTCTTGTGTTTTTCCCCGCTCTGCATGCATTCTTGTTGTATGGACGAAGCGCTCGCATTCGTTGGACGCCCGCCCGCTTCTTCATCTGCAGTGAACGAGCGTTGGGAAGTATTGACGCCGTCCGCTCAAATATTTTCAATCTCGCTCGATTTAGAGACCGCACGCAGCGTCTATATTTTCGAACGCCCGTCCGGTCGGTTTCAAGCGCATTTAGCGTCGAAGGTGGAACGCCCGGCCGATTACGAACGCTAAGTGAACGTTCGTCCGGGGTTCGGTCCAGGTTCTAAATTTCTTGATTTTGTTTTCAATGCTTTTATTTGATGTGGATTTTTCATTCGAGCTTCTGTGGCTAATTGATTTTTACATAGATGCCCTGAACTTATATGTTTTTACCTTTCCATCTATGAATCCATGTTAGATAATTGATCAATTCCTTATATATGATTCATCTAGGCATGTTATAGTGGATCTGCCGGTTCTCGTAAGCTATAAATCGTTCTTATGGTTAATTAGTAGCTAATGTCGGTTCCCCGTATGCTACATACCGCTCCGATGAATCTTTTAAGCTTTTAAGACTTACGTGCTTCCTTTGTTTTTATAGTTCATATGGGTAGCTATCGCCGGTTTTCCGTATGCTACGCCCTTTCTCCATATGAGTTATATCTGCATTTAGTATAGCTAATCTGTTGGTTTTCCATAATGCTATCACCTTTGATGAGTCTTAAAGCGCGTCTACACCTGCATGTAATGAACAAAGATCATCGTTTATCGTAACCTGTCATTATTTGGTAGACGTTTATTTTATATATGTCGTGTTGCAAATTAGTGGGCTAGTTTTCTTTCTTTTATTTTATTTTCTTTTTGCATATCATTTAAATGCATTTCATTTAGTTGCCTTTCATATAGTTGCATTGTTTTTCTATTTTTCCTTTTATTTTTCTTAAGTGTGGTCACTGTCGGTTTTCGTAATACCACCTAGTTTATTTTTCTTTTTGAGTGTAGTTAACTGTCGGTTTCGTAATGCTACCTCGTTTTATTTTATTTTTAGGATTTTTCACGTAGATTGCATTGTAATGCATTTTCATATAGTTGCACCTAGCCCTACTATTTTGCAATATTCCATGTATATGTCCATCTTTATATGAGTTTAATCTAAAAATTCTCTAGACTTCCTTTCCGTGCTTTATATGTTATCTTCCCCTATCCCCGAGGTATTTCATGTTTGTCAAGTGTGCAGGAGTATTTGCATTAGCGATTGTGAGCTTTAGACGATTTATTTTCCGGTGGATGGTCCCACGACTATTGGATTCGTTGAGCATTTTCAGGTGAGGTCGACCCACTTCCGGAATAGCTCCCTTCGCATACAATCGGCTAAGTTTTCTTTTCTTTTCATTCTCGCACAACTTGAGGACAAGTTGCAATTTAAGTGTAGGGAGGGGATGGTTTATGTGTATCTACTTTCATTTGCTCATATTAGTTATAATTTTCTATGAAAAGTGCAAAATTTTCATAATTTTGTTTCATCCCGAGTAACATTTCAATTGCATGCTAGTTTTATAATCGGCACCCTTTAGTTGTTATCATGAGTCATATCATGTTTCGAGAATAGGTTTAGTAAGTCGATACTCACTTGAACTTCATTTCACGAACCTATTAGATGAAGAGCCAAATATAGAATAGTTTCCGGTTAGTTAAAGGAAAGTTAATTCTTGATACAGATAACACTTATTTAGCATTAATGAAAGTTAAGAACTAGTGCTATACTCACAGTTAGAATCTCAAGTACCTTAGTGTTTTGAAAACTTTAAGAGTCTTGAATGTGTTAGAAATATATTTGACCGAGAGTTTCCAAAGAGTTTGAAAAATATAAAAATATATATATCTATAAATAGAAATAAATGAATAGAATTTCTTTGCGGGAATTTTGTTTGTAACTATCACCTCGAGTCCATTTGGACACGCCCCAATTGGGAGTGTGGTTTACCTTGACAAGAAGTGGATTGAGTGATCTCGGGGGTTGCCTCTAATGTGTGGGAGTGTGTTATACTTTTGAGACGCGACGATAGGAAATATAAAATATAAAATATACGCTTTTGGAACACTAAGTCAAGTTGATCTAAACCCAGTAGAGACCCGAGAGGTATTTTCTTGGCACTAAGTAAAGAAGTTTAATTGTGAGTTGGTTACTATGTTCTTGGTAATTAGTTTTGTTAGGTAAGTGTTGTAGATAGAATGAAGTTTTCGTTTAGTTGACCGGATAATCGTTAGTGCTTGATGTATTATATCAAGAGAGGGTCGGTGGAAGTTTAGTAGGTTCTCGCACACACATCACCGAGTGAGGTCGATTGGTGAATACTAGCTTGTCATGATTTTGACTATATCTCGTGGTCAGGTTATGTGGATTCTTGATAGTATGTTCTTGTTTTGTTTTGCTCGACGAGCAAGGTTTAAGTGTGGGGGTGTTGTTAAGGGTCAAATTGTAGTGTTTTTAACGATATATTTTATATCAATTTCCCCCGTATATGTATTATTTTCATAGAAATAGGGCTTTATATTGAAATATTGAGTAAATGGTGTTTTTAATAGTTAAATCTCAAAACGTAACGATTTATGTGCGTAATTGATGATTTTATGTTATTTTGGAAATACGTTACGCTTTGGTATGTTTTCCTATTGTTGTAGATACTCATTGATGATGGGAGAGAGGATTTTAGAGAGCCAAATTCGTGATTGGAAAGGATCAATCAAAGTTATGGAAGATTGAAAGATATAAGGAAAGAAATCAATCAAGATGAATGTTGGGAAATCAGGATTCGGTAGTCCCGACTTCCGACGCAGTTCTTGATATGATAAAACCGATTTGACTCTGGACCTCAAGAGAAGAGTTGTAGGTATTGAATAGAGGATTCTACAGGATTTTGAATCACTCCATTCCGACTTACGAGGCCCGAGATATGAGCGTTACAAGTTTGGATGCTGTTGCTGAAAATAGTGGACGGGCGTCCGGATCTTCAAACGGGCGTCCGGCACTTTTATCAGTAGCAACCGACTTGATTTTTCTATAAAAGCAGCTGCGATTCCAACCCTAATTACATCAGATTTTTCATACGAAAATTACACAGGCATAAAGCCGCTTTTCGAGTTGAGGCCGATCACCCGAGCCTTGTGCTCGGGTGATCCGGGGTTAGATTAGGTGTTTATTTTATGTCGTTTCTTCTCTTCTTTGGTTCGATCATGGTGTTGGCTTGAAGATGATCAAACTGGAGCAGCCATGTGAGATTTTTCAGCTTTCTCTTATTTCCTTTCTTTGGATATTTTATGGATGAGTTTAATTTAAAGATTGTATTTTTCCTATGTTTATTTGTGTATTGCAATTTTATATCGAAAGATGATTGCATGATTTGATGCTACCGTAGGACGAAAGTCGGTGTAAACGCGAGATCACCATAGGAAAGATTAGACGCTTGATCTATGTCAAGTTTAAAGTTGATAGGTTGGATGTCTAGGTTGTTAGATCTAGTAAATCTTGCACCTTGGTTTATTTTATGATGCGTTAATCTCCGTAAATCGAAAGATAGAGATTGATAGGCGAATTCATCTACGTAAAGTAGGAATTCATACGCTTGATAGGTGAAACCACAACTTGAATTAAATCACTATAAGATAATCTAGGGAAGAAATTAAGGGTTCATGGGATGGTGGATTATGGTTCGCTCCATGTTTGATCGCTTGATCGTTATCATGTTCGTTAGATAGATTTACCGTTTTGTAGTTTTATTTATGCTTTTATCACTTTTATCCTTCCTGGCTTTGGATTAACAATCCTCTGCCAGCTTTATTTTCTATTTTAGATTAGGATTAGTTATGTGTTTTAATAAAGAGGAATTAATGACGTTAGATTCAATATCCCTTTTCCTCGAGGATCGATACCGCATTTTATCCAACTTTACTAGCAACTACCCGGTATTCGGCCGGTTAGAGGTAGTTTTGCATGGTAGTATAGGTTTATAAATTTTCTTTTGTTTTAATGATGCAAAATCTCCCCAACAGTATCACAATGCATAAAAAACTTAATAAAACGACAATTACTTGCCTTAAACATAAAATTTCTTCAGATTAACTGCATTCCAGCTCCTACAACTTTTTGCCGCTTACTAGAATCTTGATCTTTACTCATGGAATCCACTATTTTCTTATCCTTCTTATCTGTCCTGCAAAGCATCTTTTTTATCCAATATCTCGGTTATAGGTGTCTGGACTATATCCCAAACCGATTTGCGTTTCTTATCCAGTTTTATCTTCTGATTTGTCCTTCCTGTGATCCCCTTTCTCTACCTCACGCTTGGCACGGTTGGCTTCTTCACCTTGACAGTGCTTGAAGGCGATTGCTAAACTATCATCCATAGTTCTGGGATTTTTCCCATTTAACTTAGCATGTAACCTCCCTTCCCGTAGTCCTGCTATGAACGAAGCTATTAAGAAACGATCATCGATGTCAGCCACCTGGGTTGACTCAGCATTGAACCTTTTGATGAACTGCAAAACGGTTTCATCAGATTTTTGCTTAATGGTAAGCAAATGAGTGCTATTTCTCTGAAATGGTCTCGCAGCAATGAACATACTCATGAATTTTTTGGTTAAAACAGCAAAATTGATTATAGATCTAGGTTGTAATTTATTAAACCGGGTCTCTAGCCCTCCCGGATAAGAGTCTTCGGAAACGCTTTACACTTCATTTCATCTGGAGCATTATACAACTGCATATGCGCTATGTACTGGTGCATATGATCATAGGGGTCCTTGGTCCCATCATACGGGCTGATTTTTGGAATCTTAAATCCTTTGGGACATGGATAAGCATCAATATATTCCGCGAAAGGCGAAGCCAAATTGAACTCATCTTCATCAACTTCTAGTATGGCGTCTAATTCAACTCTGGCTGCATCATTTGCTGGACGAGTTCTATCCTTGATAATCCGACAACTGGACTCGGCCTACTGCTTATAACCGTCCTCTTTCCTTACTTTGGTGGGGATGGTTCCTCATTTCCTTTTCCTTTTCTCACACTCTCAAAACAGCACTCGAATTCAAGCAATTTCATCGCTTTTAGAGCATCCACTAGGACCTGCCTAGCCGGATCCTGAGCATCGGATTGTTTTTCAGGACTGTGTTCACGATGAACCTCCTGCAAGTTTTCCAAATTCTGGGTTGTACTTGCTAGATCCTTTTCCAGTTGATTTTTCTTAGGTGGCATATTTAACTACTCTACAAATCTACTACTAGAAACAAGAAATACCCTCCTTCTAGCGCCAATGATCAAACCCGGTATGAAATGTACCGGAGAACTGTATGGGCCTTCTTGTTCTAGGATGAAAACAGAGAGTAGTTTTTGTTATGGACTGAACTTAGATCAAGCTGCCTACGTATCCAAATATATATATTTGGAATCAAGTCCAACCGTAGTTCAGGCGGTTATCTTTTAAGTGGAGTTAGTGGGTAGTCATGTATTATCACCACGCCTCACGCCTCAGTAATTAACCGCTCCACTATGTACATACAGATCTTCGATCTATTCTCTCTTGACCAGGGACCTGTATTGGTCGTCTGACCAATAGGGACCTGATCTGGTCGTCTTGACCAGGGACTGACTGGTCGTCGACCGCAGGGACTGACCAGTCGTTTTGACCAGGACTGACCGGTCGTCGACCCGATAGGGACTGACCAGTCGTTTGACCAGGGACTGACATGGTCGCTCGACTAATAGGGACTGACCGGTCGTCTTGACCAGGGGACTGACCGTCGTCGTCGACCCGCAGGGGCCTGACCAGTCGTTTGACCAGGGACTGACATGGTCGTTTTGACCCGATGACTTGCCCCTGGTCGTCGACCGATAGAGATCGACCTAGTCGTTTTGACCAGGACTGCCGCCTGGTCGTCGACCGCAGGACTCGACCGATGTTTAACTCACATCCTGGTCCTAGTCTTTTGTCGCGCCAAGGACCGCCTGGTCATCTAATTTATCCACGGATATGCGCCACGTGGAGATATTCGGTCACCTCAATCATTGATCAATGGTCGGCGCCGATGGAACGAGCCAAGTTCGCGACGGAGAACGGGACTTGAAGGCCCTTTGGGTGCAATTTCAAAGCTCAACCGTAGGTCGTATCATACCATGCTTGAGGTGCGTGAAGCTGTGGAAGAGATGAAGTTAGAAGCTGATCGTGATCGCCGACAAGCAGCACGAGTATTTCCTCGTACTCAAATCGGTGAAATCAACGAGAGTTTTGAACGAAGATACACCCGGAGCAACAAATTAGAATATGTTCGATGAAATAGAAGTTTGTTTGTAGAGAAAATGCATAAAAGCTACACACCCACAGGAACGCACAAGATCAGATTCGTAAAAGATTTACCGATTTTCGATGGGTTTCTCTATTACGTTGAATTTTATTGACTGGGTCGACACCATTGATGACTATTTTGAAGAAATGAATACACCTGAAGGCTTGAAATGTGAATTAGCAGCTTCTAGATTGGTAGGAAAACCTCGTTCATGGTGGGAGAGGCTGCAAGATGAGAGGTTCATTGAAGGTAAGAAGCTCATTTCTTCCTGGGCCCGAATGAGAAAGTTGTTGTTTAACAAATTCTCACCCACCAAGTGTTCGACAAAATACCTGACTGCAGTTTGTAGCTACAAACAGTATGAAAATAACAATTATGATGATTTGAATGAGTCCTACAACCCTCTACGAAACACTTCAACTAAGGAGAGCATTAAAGGTAGCAACAAGGATGGCATTCCGGGTGAAGGTGTTGTTAATGAAAGTTCAAAAGAAAAGGATGTGGTGAAACATCTATCGGTTGAGAGTTTTTCACAGTCACCCAGTGTTCGATGGAAGACCCATGTGAATCAGACGTCAACAAGCAAAATGGGGAACTTCTCATTGAGAAAGAAAAGTTCAACTACAAGCCAAAATGCTACTCACAGCAACAAAATGTTGGTATAGTTGGGAAAACGAATATTTCAACAACAGCTCAACTTGATGCCGCAATTTCAGAAACATTAACTATAAAAAATATTCATGTTGTGACTGAAACAAGGAGGAGCGCCTTCCAGAACTGGTGCTTGAGAATACATCAGAAATGAAAAGGAGTGGTGGAGAAGGGAAGGTGATCGAACTCAAAATGAAACGAATGAATAACCGGGTCTTTCTTGTTCTAGGATTATACAGAGAGTGATCTTGGTTATTGTAATAATGGACTGAACTTAATCAATAAGCTGCCTACGTATCCAAGTATATACTTGGAATCAAGTCCAACCGTAGTTCAGGCGGTTACCGGCGATGATGTGGTTAATGGGCGGTTATATAACTCCCACGCTCACGCTCGATCATAATCGTTCTTTATTCCGGATGGGTGCGTCTCCGATCTACTTCCCTTCAGTGGGGACCCCGCTCTGGCCTGATCAGACTTCTTCTTCGATCGGGGACTCCGCCCTCGATCGCTTGCTCCTTCGGTCGTGGATCCGCCCGGCCTGGATCACCTATCTCTTCAGGTCGCAGTAGTACCCAGATCGGGTACAGCTCTGTTCTGTTCTGTCGGTTCGCTTTGCCCTACTGGACACGTGGACTGATCCGGGTCACCCCTAATCAAAGCCCCCCAGATCTTAATCGACCTGGCCTGGCCTTTAAAAGGGTTAAGATCTGAAGTTCAAAGTTGCTCCACGTGTACCGTCCGGATGACCCGTCTATCTTTGCCTTGGTTATCTCAAACGCCACCATAAATGCACACGCTTTTCTTTCTAATCGATGTGTAGCTCAAACGTCCCATCCTTTAGTTAAAAATCATTACACCTATTAAACTCTATAAACAACCTTCATTATTTATAGAGGCAAACGTTAGATTTGGTGGATTTGCTCTTCGATTTGCAAGTAAGTCTTTCTCCCTTTTCTTAATCTTCTTTTACTCCATATGAATCCGGACCAGCCTGAAGTATCCAACCCCGGCGAAAATCCTCTTTTTTCTATTCTTCCTCCTCATCTGATTGCTTCTATTGTTCCTACTCTTGTCGAATCGCCCCCGACTGAGTATAACATATCTGGCTTATCCGCGCCCATAAGAGCATTGAGAAGGACCTACGAGACTAAGAAAATGATGGCCTGCCACGCAATCGATTCTACACTGAAGGATTCGGATATCACAGACATTTGTGATAGGTTTGGGCTAAATAGGAACACTTATGCTCCTATCCGACCGCACTGGAAAGAAGCGCCGCTTTGCTCCTCCCGCTTGGATATTGCACCGTTTACAAAGAACAGTTTGAGTGCGGCCTTAGGTTTCCCCTCCCTCCAGCTCTCCTAGAAATACTCCGATATTATGATTTGGGGCTTGGTCAAATAGTTCCCAATAGTATAAGGGCCATTACTGGTTTTTTAATTTGGTGTAGGTGCTTTGTGACCCCCTTCTCTTTAGTACTTTTAGAACCTTTACGAATGCAAACAAGTTAAGAAGAACCCTGGGTGTATCGCTTATACAGTAGGAGAACCGACAATTTGAGTGGTGTCCGCTTGATTAAGAAAAGCAGACCGATCTTTTTTCGATTGGAAGAAACATTTCTTCTTCATTAGGCACAACACTATTAGGGATCTGGGCAAATGGAACACTTCCACTAAGAATAGTGATGTGCTGTGAGAGCAAAGCGGGTAAGAAATTGTTAAAGGATATCAATCGAATCCTCGATATATACGGGTCTCAAAAAAGATGCAGATTCTAATCGATTGATCTTCGCTCATTTGGAGACCACGACCCAGAGCCTTATGTTGAGTTATCAGAGGAGAGATATAATTTAAGTAGGGTCTCTTATTTTGTACATTTATATTTTTCTTCTGTGACATGCTTTTAATTTTTTGTTGGCATTTGCAGTGGCGAGCTTCACTGATATCGTCCAAGTTGCTGGTGAGGCTTCACCACCCAAGGGTCAGAGCGCATCTGGTCCCGTTGCCCATCCAGATGTACCAGATCAGACTGCCAAGCCTGTTGACAAATCATCCCATCGAGCCTTGGTTGAGACAGATCCTGGCCGACGACGACTGGCGAGACTAATGACTTTCGGATTGTTTCTCAGAATGCTTTGGTAGAGACTACGACTGAGACTAGGCGTGCTTTGAAACGTATTAGATCTCAGGATCAGGCTGATGGAGGTGCTGAGACCTCAGATCGACACCAGGGAGAAAGATATGACTGGAGGGAGTGGTCCAATCAAGATTTGTCAACATTTGTAAGTGTTTTCTTCACAAGTAGTGTTCTATCTTTTTTAGATAACACATGCTGATCTTGCTTCATGTATTCCCTTTTAGGGAGCTAAACTAGGTAAAGAGATCCTGTCCAGGCTAAGAAGTTCTGGGAAGGTTGAGGAAGACCTGGCCAACTCTATGTCCGAGTGGAAGGCCAAGTATGAAGATTTGCTGAATACCTCCTCGCCGGCCGAGAAGATGGCTTTATCCGATGAATTGAAAACCAAAATGAAGAATTCGGACCCGACTTTGCTATCGCTAACCAGATCAAATCCGACTTGGAGAAGATGGTGGGCACTCTTGAAAAGGAAAGGGATAGTCTGAAAAGAAAATTGCCTGAACACATTGCTGAGGCCATTGCCAAATATAGGAGGTCTGACGAGCTAGCCGACAGCATCAAAATGTTATTTGCCCCAATCATTTGTTTTGGGTACTCCTCAGCCATTGAGGACATGAAAGCTGCTGGTCTCAATGTTGATGCTACCAAGCTTTCCCATGCGGGGTGGAATAGAAGCGATGGATCTTAAATCTATGAGACCAGATTCAAGGAGTTCAGAGATGGAGTGGACCTGGCCTCCAAGTATGGGAAGAGGCCTCTACCGCTCAGATCGGCTCATCATCTCGCCTCAAATTCCCCAAGTTCAAAGTGAAATCGTTTGCTTTGTCCTCCATTTGTCCTGACTTCAAATATTATGTTTTGTTGTTGTTGCCTTTCAATTTTGCTGTCTTTTAGAAACTTCAGAAATTTTTCTGAAATTTTGGTGCCCTTGGCAATATTTGCAATTTGTATGACATGTTTTGATTCTTGCAACATAAGACATAAGTTTCCCTTTGTGCCTTGTCCTTTGTGCCTTGTATTTGAAATCGTTGTGCCTTTGTTCCCCCAAGATGACATGTGATTTGCTATACAAAGATATGTCATATCAGTAATGAATTTCCTCATTTTAGAACCGCCGACTGACTGAGGCCTGAAGTTAACGACGACTGAGGTCTAAACTTGTTTAACTTATCAGACTTAACGTTTCTTTTTTTTTTTTTTTCTTTTTTTTAAGATTATGACCTGACCTGAGGTCTGGAAGTTTGCGACCTGACCTGAGGTCTTAAGATGGTCTGATTTTTCAGACTTAACGATTTTCTCTTTTAAGAGTTATAATCGACCGAGGTCCGGAAGTTTGCGACTTGACCGAGGTCTTAAGATGGTCCGATTTATCGACTTAACGATTTTCCTCTTTTTAAGAGTTATGACCTGACCTGAGGTCTGGAAGTTTGCGACCTGACCTAAGGTCTTAAGATGGTCTGATTTATCGACTTAACGATTTTCCTCTTTTAAGAGTTATGACCGACCGAGGTCCGGAAGTTTTGACGACGACCTGAGGTCTTAAGATGGTCCGAATTATCGGACTTAACGATTTTTCTCTTTTAAGAGTTATGACGACCGAGGTCCAGTAAGTTTTGCGACCGACACGAGGTCTTAAGATGGTCTCAATTATCGACTTAACGATTTTTCTCTTTTAAGAGTTAATCAATAGAAACATAATTACATCAATTCAACATAATTAAGGATGTAAAATAACTCATAGTGCATAATAGTCTTACAAAATAAGATGATAATTACTTGCCTTAAACATAATACTTCTTCAAATTAATTGCATTCCAGCTTCTGGGAATGGTTTTCCCTTTACTATCAGCCAATTGGTATGCTCCTTTTCCATGCACTTTAATGATTTGATAAGGACCCTCCCAGTTAGGACTGAGATTTCCACTTGGTTCCTGTCTGCTGACCTCATTTTTGCGCAACACCAGATCACCAATCTTAAAATAGCAATGTTTCACCCTGGAGTTGTAATACTGGGAAACCTGTTGCTTATACTTAGCCATTCGGATCAAAGAAATATCTCTTTTCTCTTCCAGTTCATCCTTAGTGTGCCTTATTTCTTCTTCTTGGACCTGGTCATTGTGTAGCGCTGTTCTGGGGGATGGCAATCCAATTTCTGCTGGAATAACAGCTTCACATCCATAGGCCAATGAGAATGGAGTTTCATGTGTTGACACATTTGGGGTGGTCCTATAAGCCCAAAGAATGTTTGGGAGATGTTCTACCCAGTGCTTTGCCTCTTGCTCCAGCCTCTTCTTCAAACCAATCTTAATCTGCCTGTTAGTTTGTTCCACTTGGCCATTTGCTTGTGGGTGACCAACAGAGGTGAAATGCTGTTTTATACCCAACTCTGTACACCATTCCTGAACTCCACTGTCTTCAAATTGGGTACCGTTGTCTGAAATTATGGTCCTTGGTATCCCATACCTGCATATTAGATTTTTCCACAAGAATTTTTGGATCTGTTTGGCCGTGATAGTGGTTAATGGTTCAGCCTCCACCCATTTAGTGAAATAATCAACGGCCACTACTAGGAATTTATAACTTTCTGGTGCTGTTGGTAGTGGTCCCACCAGGTCAACACCCCATTGATCAAAGGGCCAAGCTGAGACTACTGGGGTTAAATTTTCAGGCGGCTGGTGGGATAGATTACTATGGACTTGACATGACCTACATGCCAAGACTAATTCCTCTGCATCCTGCTGCATTTTAGGCCAATAGTAGCCAAACAGCCTGCACTTCCTAGCTAAGGCTCTTGCCCCCAAATGGTTTCCACAGATCCCTAGGTGGATCTCTCTCAACAAGTAATTGCCTTCTTCTATAGTAACACAACACAACCAAGGGGATATGAATGATTTCCTATATAGAATGTCCTTGAATAATGCATACCTATCGGAACGTTGGATTTTGCGAGCTTGCATCTTATCCTCTGGTAACAGGCCGTCTCTTAGATATGCCACAATGGAATCCATCCATGTTTCCCTCTGCGTAACTGGTTGCACCTCAGATACCTCATAACTCCGTTGATTTAATTGCTCGACCAGAACCTTCTTATCTGACAAAAAATTCGATGCTAATTTGGATAAGGCATCCGCTCGTATTCGTGATCGGAGACCTGCTCCACCTCCACTTCCGAAATTGGTTTATCCTCGATTGGGCCAGGATAAGTATCTCTTCATAGGTTCCTCCTTTGCTTCAGTATTCCCCCGATATGGTTTACTACAAGTTGAGAGTCACTATAGACTTTGAGTTGCTTGACCCCACTTTAGAGCTAAGTTTAGACCCGATGAATTAATGCTTCATACTCTGCTTCGTTGTTTGTTGCGTGGAAGTTAAAATGCAGAGCATAAGGGAATTCCTCACCCTTTGGACTTATGAGGAGGAGCCCTGCTCCTGACCCACTCTTACTAGATGCTCCATCAACAAATAATTTCCACTGACCTGATTCTTTTGTATTTACTTGTTGATTAATAGAAATGGATTTCTCTTCTGCCAGAAAGTCTGCTAGAGCCTGAGCTTTCACTGCTGTTCATGGTCGGTATTCTAGATCATATCCTGCTAACTCCACGACCCATTTGGCTAAACGACCTGAAGTATCTGGCCTACTCAGTATTTGCTTTAATGGTTGGTCGGTCAGGACGACCACTGGGTGACTCTGAAAATAAGATCTCAACTTTCTAGACGCATGTACCAATGCTAGTACCAATTTCTCCGCATCTGAGTATCTCACTTCAGGCCCATGTAAGGATTTGCTGGTAAAATAAATCGGCTTCTGGAGTGAATCCTGTTGCCTAACCAAGACAACACTGATGGCCTCATCACAAACTGATAGATAGAGGTACAGAACCTCTCCTTCCTGAGGAGAGGTTAGAGTTGGTAGTTTTAACCAGATATTTCTTCAAATCATCAAAGGCTCTTGACCAACTGTTCCCCAATGAAACGGAGAAGCTTTCCTTAAAATCTTGAAGAAAGGCGAGACGCTGTTGTCTTTGAACGTGAAAGAAATCATTTAATAATGTCGCTAGTCTTCATGTTAACCTTTGAACTTCTCTAATATTAGTAGGAGGTGGCATCATCTTCAAAGCATCCAACTTGTCCGGATTGGCCCGGATTCCATCTTTAGAGATCATGTAACCCAAAAACTTTCAGATCGACCCTAACGTGCACTTCTTTGGGTTCGATTTCATCTTAGTTGCCCGAAGCACCTTGCAAACTTCCTCACATCTCGTAAATATTGATCTAAAGACCTGCTTTTGATCAGTAAGTCATCCACATAGACCTCCATAGACTCACCTATTTGATCGTGGAAGATTCGATTAACTGCCCTCTGGTAGGTGGCCCCTGCATTCTTCAGTCCAAACGGCATGGTCACATAATAATATGTGCCAAATTATGTGATAAAAGCCGTTTTCTCTGCGTCTTTTGGGTCCATGAAGATCTGGTGATACCCTTTGTATGCATCCAAGAACCCAAAAATTTCAAAACCCACAGTCGAATCCACTAGCCTGTCGATTCTGGGTGAAGTATAACTGTCTTTAGGGCACGCCTTGTTCAAGTCCGTGAAGTCTACACACATTCTCCAGGATCCATCTGACTTCTTCACTAAAACCGGATTGGCTAACCACTCTGGGTAAACCACTTCCTTGACAATTCCTGCTTGCTTTAACTTAGCAACTTCTGCTCGACATCGAGATCCTTTCTAGGACAAAATGTCTCTTCTTTTGATGAACTGGGGGTCTGTTCTGATCCACATTCAAACTATGGACTATGAATTCTGGGGATAAGCCAGGCATATCATCCGTCTTCCATGCGAAAACATCTCGATATTCTCTGAGCAGGTCTGTTAACGCTCTTTTATGGGGGTCTGGAATCCACGAACCTATGCTGACCACCGATTCGGTTCCTGGTTCTCCGATTAGAACAGACTCGGTCTGATCTGCAGTTGCCCAAGTCTTCTCTTCTTCCGGCAACAACTCTTCAAGAATTACCTGTTGAACTAACTGTTTCTCTCCAACTACAGATGTGTAACAGCTCCTGGCTATTTCCACATCTCCTTTAATTTCAACCGATCCAGAACCGACTGGAAATTTCATACTGTTGTGGGCTGGTGAGATAACCGCTCGCAGATCGATGATTGCTGGTCTCCCCATAATGACATTGTACGCTGAAGGTGCTTTAACCACAATGTAATTTACCATGAGGGTCCTGCCCTTAGGTAATTTACCATAAGTTGTAGGTAAGGTGACCATGCCCATAGGATGGATCGGCGGGCCTGCAAATCCGAATAGAGGTGTGGATACTGGTGTTAAACTGGAATCTTTTAGCTTCATGGCCTGGAAAGCCCTGTAATACAAGATGTTAACAGCACTTCCTGTATCGACACAAATTCTTTTCACCCAGTTCTTGTTAATCACGGCCTCAATGACCAGCCCTTCATTGTTCATGACTAGCGGTAATGGATCTTCGAGTCCATATCTCACTTCTCCTGATACCTTCTGACGTTTACCAGAACTCTGACCCTGATCTGTTTGTCCTGTTGAGCTTACTTCTGTCTCCTGGTCTGTCCGCCTGGGACCACCCATAATCGTGTTGATTGTGTTTAAGTGACGGTTATCGATCTGACCGTCCTGATCTGGGGAGGGATGCCTCTGCCTTTTTTGCTCGTTGCTCTTATTCCTTTAATTTTGGTATGGTCCCCTCCTAAACTCTCTACGCCCCCTGGGCTGTTCGTTACGAGATCTGTCAACGACCTCGTCAAGTTGTCCTTCCATAACTGCTGCGTCTATATCCCTGATCAGTTCCCTGTATGACTCCGTATCATGACCAATATCCTGGTGAAATTTGCAGAACTTGGTCTGATCTCTCTTCTCTCTGGGTCCTTTCATGGGAAACGGAGTTCTAGCTATACCTTTACGTTCCATGATAGCAAGAACTTGTTCTCGTGATCTGTTCAACGGAATCAGGTCTTTGTCCTGCAAAGCACCTCTTTTGCCCAATCTGTCCGTTATGGGTGCCTGCACCCTATCCCAAACTGATTTACGCTTCTTGTCAGATTTCTCATCTGCCTTTCCTTTCCTGTGATCTCCTTTCTCCAATTCGCGTTTTGCACGATTAGCTTCTTCACCTTGACAATGCTTGAAAGCGACTGCCAAGCACTCTTCCATAGTTCTGGGGTTTTTGCCGTTTAATTTTGCATGTAACCTCCCTTCTCGTAGTCCTGCTACGAATGAGGCCACTAAAAACCGGTCATCCACATCAGCCACCTGGGTTGATTCTGCGTTGAACCTTTTGATAAACTGGAGAACCGTTTCATCAGACTTTTGCTTGATAGTAAGCAAATGAGTGCTGTTTCTTTGAAACGGTCTTGCAGCGATAAACATACTCATGAATTTCTTTGTTAAAACTGTAAAACTAGTGATAGATCTGGATGGCAACTTGTTAAACCAATCCCTAGCCCTTCCAGAAAGGAGTGCGGGAAAAGCCTTGCATTTCATCTCGTCGGGAGCATTGTATAACTGCATATGCGCTATATACTGATTCATATGATCATACGGGTCTTTGGTCCCGTCGTAGGGACTGATTTTGGGTATCTTGAACCCTCTGGGACAGGGGTATGCTTCAATATACTCTGCAAAGGGTGAAGCAAGATGGAACTCATCCTCCTCATCTTCTAACATTGCATCTAACTCAGCCTTTGCAGCCTCATCAGCATAACGAGCTTTGCTCCTAACAATTTGACCACTGGATTCTACAGCGTCCTTATGGTCACCCCTGTTTTCTAATGATAATTTCCTTTCTTCTCCAGATGCGTCTACCTTTTCCTTCCCTTTTTCTTACGCTTTCGAAAAGAATTTGAAAATCTTCATCTCCCATTGTCTTTAAAGCATCCACTAGGAGTTGTTTCGCCATTTCCTTGGTATTTGGTTGATCTTCTGTTTGTTTTTCTGGATTTTGATCCACATTTTCTTGATTATGCGAGGATCCAGCGGGATCCTTCCCTTGTTGAACTTTTTTCGACTTCATATTCTCCACTCTGTAATCTGTCACTAGAAGCAAAAAATGCCCTCCTTCTAGCGCCAATGATCGAACTCAAAATGAAACGAATGAATAACCGGGTCTTTCTTGTTCTAGGATTATACAGAGAATGATCTTGGTTATTGTAATAATGGACTGAACTTAATCAATAAGTTGCCTACGTATCCAAGTATATACTTGGAATCAAGTCCAACCGTAGTTCAGGCGGTTACCGGCGATGATGGGGTTAATGGGCGGTTATATAACTCCCACGCCTCACGTTCAGTCATAACTGTTCTTTATTCCAGATGGGTACGTCTCCGATCTACTTCTCTGGTCGAGGACTCCGCTTACGCCTCGATCGGACTTCTTCTTACGATCGGGGACTCGCCTCGATCGGCTTGCTCCTTCGGTCGTGGATCCGCCCGGCCTCGACAAACCTATCTCTTCAGGTCGCAGTAGTACCCAGATCAGTGCATGGCGCATTACGTTTCGCTCGGTTCGCTTTGCCCTACTGGACACGTGGACTGATCCGGGTCACCCCTAATCAGAAGGCACACATTAACTGTTCACAGCTAGTTGCCAAGGCCAAATGCACAGATTTATATCAACAACAAAAGCCATATACTTCTTGTTTTGTCTTACTCCACGCAGTCCAAAAGGTAAATCTGCTGGCTCTAAGATCCATGGAAACAAGTTCTCTCTTAATTAACAGCAAGAGTTATCCATACCTACTTTATATGGGTGTGTTCATGTTTGACCTGGGTGGATACCTTTATTTATTGGACAGTTGGGGCTTTGGGTATTATCTATTATCTTGTCCCAGCACGATAGTTTGTAGTCAAATTAGTCCAATGGTCGTTGGTTTACATACAATTGTTGTTGTTAATTCAGTAGAAAAAGAGGCTAGGTTGATAGCATTTTTTTGTAAAGTAGAGAACACCTATTATGTCGTGGTCGCCGTATTGCTTAAAGATTTTTGGATAGCAGGAGAATGATGGATGGTGTAGAACCTATGAGTAGGTGGTTGGAGAAAAGCTTGGTGACGGAGTTATCTAAACATGCTGTGGGAGAGGGAATATATTGTATAACAGAGCTAAAGATAGAAGAACTGTTTGGACTCGAATTGATCAAGAGTATCGCTTGACAGAGAGCTTTGAAGACCACATTATTGACGGACTATATTGTCCACGGACTCAACAATCTTTCAGCTCTGACTTGACTGAGTACAAAGCGGGAAAATCCGAGTTCATATTATTCTACTTTGTTGCACACATTCGAGCCAATACGTGGAAAACAATCATGGAATGTGTACTATTATTTGATCCGGATGGAGCTGGTAGGAATTGCTGGGAAAAGCTGATCATGTATCTTTTGGCTATGGCTATTTCCCAACTTCTCCACACATATTTAGCCCAAGATGATGTGGAAACTTCCTTTAGTCATGGGAGCAAATGGGCTGATTGTCAAGGGCGGCGTATTGGGATACTTCAGCACCTTAATTCCTCATGAATGTTTTCTTTGTGCCCATGCATCACATTGTATACGCTACAGTGGTTCACCAACATCAAATCTGGAAAAACAACATTTATAGTGAAGTTGATTTACAGAGTCGCCAAACATTGCCTGTTGTCTTTTACAGGTTAGAGCTAATAGAGAATATACTCATTTATTTTATATCATTCTCATTTATTATATGATTATGTGAATATTACACTACCATAATTATTTGATTTGATTGATTCTAGAAATCACCAATTACCTGTATATATTGTACCAATCCTCTCAATGTAATACAAGTGAATTTTCCACAATCATCTTTATTCTATTATGGTATCGGAGCCATTTTGATCCATCTTCTTTACTTAATCATCATTTCTTTCATTTCTCTCGGTCCCTGCTTACACACCTCACTACTCCCCCTCATACCCCTGAGCACAATGGATACTCTGAACGTCGCCACTTACATATAGTTGAGACTGGCCTTACCCTGTTATCTCATGCTTCCTTATCTGTTGAATATTGGCCCTATGCCTTTGCCACTGCCGTTTACCTCATCAACCGTATGCCCACTCCAACCCTATCCATGAGTTCCCCGTATGACAAACTCTTCGGCTCTCCCCCCAACTACAACAAACTACGCACCTTCGGCTGTTTATGTTACCACTGGCTTCGCCCCTACATGCATGATAAGCTCGATTCGCGATCTAAACCCTGTATCTTTCTTGGCTACTCCCTTACCCAAAGTGCTTACTACTGTCTTGACCCTTCTACATCTCGCATTTACACCTCTCGCCATGTCAAGTTTGTTGAAAATATTTTCCCTGCGTCTTCCGCTCCTAAACCCCACCCCCCTGAACCGACTGAATGGCTCGTGTCATCCACTATCCCTACTCCACCTTCCGTTACCCCACCACCCTCGGATTCCCCTCCACCTCCTTCACCTACCCCGGCCCCTGACCCACCCAACCCCAATCCGACCCCATCAATCCCGGAACCTCAATCCCACCACCCCATGGCCACCAGATCCAAGCATGGTATTCACAAACCGGTCCACAAGCTCAACTTACATACGATTGTTTCTTCGATGTTGAACCCCATTACTGCTTCGGCAAGCACTCTCTAATCCTACTTGGCATGCCGCCATGCAAGCGAATCTGAAGCCTTAATTGAAATGACACTTGGGAGCTCGTTCCGTTTGATTCCACTTATAATATTGTCTCATGCAAATGGATTTTCCGTATCAAAGCGCAATGCCGATGGTTCGGTTGATCGTCATAAGGCTCGACTGTCGCCAAAGGCTTCACACAACGCCCGGTATTGATTACTATGACACCTTCACCAGTGGTTAAACCCAGCTCATCGTTCGCGATTATCCTTACTATTGCTCTTGTTTCATAGTCGCCACTTCGCCAACTGGATGTCAACAATGCATTTTTACAGGGTACTCTTACGGAGACAGTTTATATGGCCCAACCACAGGGGTTCGTTGACTCATCATTTCCCTCTCATGTTTGTCGACTTAAAAAGGCTATATATGGACTTAAACAGGCCCCACGTGCCTGGTATCAAGAATTGCGCCAATTTTACTCCACTCGGGATTTCGAACTCTCGATCGATGCTTCCTCTTTATTTATGCTCCTGGTGACTTTACTATTTTATGTCTTTGGTTTATGTGGATGATCTCATTATCACAGGGAGCGACCCGCCGCAGTAGAAAAGTTCATTTTGACTCTTGCAGCTCGGTTTTCTGTTAAAGATCTCGGCGATCTCCATTTTTTCTTGGGTATTGAAGTCACCCCTAACACTGATGGTCTTCTTCTGTCTCAACGGCGCTATATTTCTGATATTTTGGCGAAGCACAACATGCTTGACGCAAAACCATGCTCCACACCTATGCAAACTGATCTTTCGATTTTATCTCATGATACAGGTGACCCTCTGGCTGACCCTGCTGTTTACCGATCACTCATTGGGAGTCTCCAATATTTACACTTTACTCGCCCGGATATCTCCTTTGCCGTCAATAAATTGGCTCAGTACATGCAAGCCCCAAAAACGACCCACTGGTCCTTCGCTAAGCGTCTTTTACGCTATTTAGCCGAACTATCCATCTTGGTTTACAACTTTATCGCCACTCTCCCTCACGCTTCATGCATTCTCTCGACGCTGATTGGGAGGAAATAAATCCCAATTATTCCTCCACAGTGCTTATGTTATTTATTTGGGTCGCAATCTCATTTCTTGGAGCTCAAAGAAACAAACATCCGTGGCTCGTTCGTCCACTGAAGCTGAATATAAATCTGTGGCCAACACTGCTGCTGAGCTCAACTGGGTGTCCTTTATACTTCAGGACGTTGGGCACTTGCTCCCACCTGCTCCCGTGATCTATTGTGACAACCTTGGAGCTGCCTACCTCAGTGCCAATCCGGTCTTCCACTCCAGGATGAAACATGTGGCCATTGACTTTCACTTTGTTCGGGAACAAGTACAGGCGGGCAAACTACGGGTTACACATGTCTCTTCCCATGACCAGCTCGCTGATCTTCTTACCAAGCCCTTGGATAAGCTTTCATTTCAAGCTCTTCTTGTCAAGCTCGGTCTCTCTTACGGTCGTCCAGCTTGAGGGGGCGTAATAGAGAATATACTCATTTATTTTATATCATTCTCATTTATTATATGATTATGTGAATATTACACTACCATAATTATTTGATTTGATTGATTCTAGAAATCACCAATTACCTGTATATATTGTACCAATCCTCTCAATGTAATACAAGTGAATTTTCCACAATCATCTTTATTCTATTAAGAGCTACTTATTGTGGAATTGTTGAGTTTCTTCTCACCATCACCTTTCGTTCTTGACCTACTTTTTATGCATGGAATGAGGAACATATCAGGTGGCTCAAAGTTAAACAAGGAGGGAAGTTCATCAGGTGATGAATACCCTGTCAACATTTTTGAAATGAGGGTGGGAAACAATGAAAGCTGTGTTAAATTTTTATTACATCTGCGTATAATTTTCGTGATATCCGTCTTCTGTGAGTTAGAACCATTGTTCAGTAATGAACCTTGGGAAACATTCAGAAAGTTTGATACGCAAAGGGTCGTGGAAGAAGTTATGGCTAATGTTATTCCGTTTGGTGGGTTAATTGCCAATGAACTTGGAAGTGACTTGCATCATCCCAATTATAATTCTTTTTGTGGTATGCTGATGTCAAGATTGACATATGAAGGCATGATATTGGCCCCTGATTATGAGAGCTATTGTGTATTTACACATGATGTATTGGTGAGCAAGCTCATGCTTGGGCAGGCATCAAGAGAGAGCAAACATGTCCCTCTTGTTGGAAATAAAAACATTCAGAAAGTGCTCCATAATGGCCTGCGAGATGTGATGACTATCGATCTCAGACTTTGGAAGCTAACTTGGGTGCACTTTGTTCCTTATTGTCCCCTCACGGTTACTTTTCCCTCTTGTGGTACATATAAGATCAATCAAACTCGTGGACGAGTTATGTGTCGGGAGGGTTGGAATAATGAGAACTCGAACATAAAAGGAATGCTCTTCATAGTTAAGTTGGTGAACCTTGGCGCATATTTGCTAACGTACAACAACACTAGACACATGTCTGCAGAAAGGCAGGTCACAAAGAAGATCCAATTTGAGGGCTTATTGTAGGTTGCTGAAGAGTAGTTTGGTCCCAAGTAGCATTGAGGTGAAAGTGCAGGTCAGCAGGTTAGAACAAGCAAATATGTCCTGTAAGAAGGTTGATTCTCACAAAAGGCGCCAAAGCTTTAACATTGGTGATTTGGTGATGGTTCATGTCTTGCAAAGAACGTTTTCCAGATGATGCAGCCACAACTCACAGCTCACTCGAGGACGAGTTCATTATTTTGGGGAGGATGGAGATGATGCAGCGTGGCTTTATTTTAATTAGTTTATCTATCTATTTTTATATGTTTGTAATGTTTTGTCTTAAGGGGTTGTTCTGTCTTTTCACTGTTATCTAGGCCTAAGTATTTAAGCTGCCTTTTCATCTTGTAAACGGGATTTTTGGACATTTGATATAATATTCTGAAAACCTAGCCGCCATTGCTAGGGTTTTGTTCATCTTCTTCTTGAGTGTTACATCATCTGGTATCAGAGCCAGATGTAATGAGATCGAACCCTAGTTGGAACATTATTAAAAAAAATTGTGCAAGTGGTGGGACAGATTGCCCACACATGAGGGGGGTGTTAGGACAGATTGCCACACTCTTGAAAAAAAAAATTGTGCAAGTGTTTTACAGATTGCCAACACTTGAGGGAGGTGTTGGGACAGATTGCCCACACTCTTAAATGTTAAGGAAATAAAGTAGCGCATTTACTGGTACCAATTGGTTTTCGTACAACAGTAAGCTCTTGATCTTAACACTACTACTACTTTACTGTCTCAACATTTTTAAGCAGACTCCCTGAGAGAAAGAGATAAACAAACACATAATAAGATGACTTCGTATCTCCGTCAAAATTTTGTTTCTAAGCTTTACCAATTGAAGCCTTGAGTATCATTGGTTTGTTCTGAAAAGTGTCATTTGACTTGTGTGCAAATCATCTCTTGCTTGGTTGAGTTTTATTAGTTGGACTAGTAGATGAGAGTATGTTTGTATACATACGTGGTAGTAAGTAACATTTGATGCTATTGATGTTGTTGATCTCACCTTGATATTGTTAATCTTTGTTGAGTACGGTATGGTACTTCTATCATTTACTGAGTGCTTGTGCACTCACCTCCTATTATTGTATGTTGTTTCCAATCCCGAAAAAGTGATGCAAGTTACTTTGATGGTGACGTGTATTACGAGGAGTACGTCGCTCGTGGAGGCGTTTGGAAGTTCTTTTAATATTCTTCTTTTATGTTTTGAGAGACGAGATGATGAAACTTTTATTATGGACCTTGGTTGCAATAATAACTAGACACTTGTATTTTACTTTTGTTGAATGTTGTTTTTGGAGACATCATTTACTTTCCTCGTTAATTAGTTATATCAACATTGTTTGGTTCAAGTTTCCCGTGTCGTTTCTTTTCCGCTTCAACTCGATGATGTGCATGCGCAAGCCTTACGTATATTATTGATTTAAATATTAAAGTATATACGCCGTCGGTCGAGTGTTTAGTTTCGGAAAATAACACGATGTCCGGACGAGGCGTCACGTAAAGTTTGATGTATGACTTAATAAGCTTGTATGCAAAAAGAGTATGCCCTGTCAAACATGTTCAAAATGGAGACATAAATTGAAGAAAAAATAAATACAATACTAAGAGTCGAATAAAATAGCAGATACTTTTGATCCTTGCATTGAATATCAACATATTCACTTCAATACACTATCTCCAATTTTAGCTAACAAAACTTTTCTGCTGAGTGGTCTAACTCTTTGCTATTCTTCTTGCTATGGGTAATTAAAATATGTCTATAGGATCAGGGCCGTCCATGAGTGTTTATAGGTTTTAGGCGAGTTGATCAAAATTAGGACTTTCGCAAGAAACAAATAGTTTTTCGTAGATATGTCACATGTTTTTTTTCCCCCGGGAAACGAAAGATTTTATTAAACGCCGGACAAAAGCCGGTAAATTACAACAACGCCGGACACCGCCGAGAAAGGCTGGAACACAACCGGACAAAGCTAACTGAAAATAACAACACCACAAAGCCGGGTAATAGAATGAAAGAGGGTGCTGAACAACGAAGAGAAAAATTCTCCATATGACAAAAAGACGCTCAGACACGGATCCTCTTATACCATCTATTACCAGACAAACAAAAAGAACAAACAAGCTAGTACAAACAAGCAAACATTAAATGACACATAAGAAGTAAAAACAGCAAGCACCGCCAAGATACCACCGTGCCCGTGCAAACCAGACGCCCCTCCTGAAATCCAACCAACTAACCATGAGCTGCCGCGTAAGATGCCACAGGTGACGGTTGAGCACGAAAGATTGCCACTAGTGATCGACAACAACTCAGTTAGCAAATGAAAAAGGAAGCCAAGCGAGCCTCCAGAAACAACTCCCGGAACTAAAGCGCCAGGTCACCGACCATGGGAAACCGCGGCAAAGAGCAACGCAAAGAAGAGAGCAAAAGCGAGTGCCACGGAGCACAAAATCTTTAAAACTGCCCCCACAGTCAGATCCAAATCCAGCACGGCCTTCACAAGATCACTGACTCCAAAACAACACCACCGAAGGACGTCGCCGGAGCAAGCGCACAAAAAATACCAGAGTTGTAGGAGATCTAAATCCGCGGCCATGGAGAACAGCCATAAAGAAGAAAACGAAGAGAAGTATCTACAAGAACACAAAGGAAAGAAAAGAGACTAAAGCCTCCTCCGGTGAGACACCGGAGGGGCGGCGATCTTGAGAGAAGTTTCTAGGCAGAGCTTTTTGAGAGAGAGAGAGAGACCAAGAGCACAAAAATACGAGAGTCTGTTTCTCTAAACTTATTCGAAAACTCAAGTTTATTCAAAGATTTATATTTTTCAATTGTGATATGTCACATGTTTATACTTAATAAATAATTGGATTAAAAGAATAACAAGAGCCCTAAATTTCGATCATTTTTTTCATAGCGCTGGCGTGGCGCTTGTTGGCCTATCTTGAGAGACGGTCCTGTATAAGATTTTTCAACGAGAACATATCACGCCTAGCCAAAAAAATTTATTTATTATGTGCCATTTTCTCCATTTCTACTTTCATGCAACATCTAGTGTCCATTGGCTACATATTAAGTGTTCTTTTTATTTACTACTGCATATCTTAATCGATCTTAAATTTGAAACATAAAAACATTTGAAAAATAAGTGAAACACCTTAACGATCATTGGGACACAATTAATATCAATTAAGCAATTCTTCGTAATAACATAAAGTATACGTGTGACTGTGTGAGGATTAGGTTTTGACTTATAAATGATAAAGAACGATCATATATTATACATCTAAGACTCAGTTTTCAATTATTAATATCTCCTATAACATATTAAAAAAATCATTATCCCCTTTCAAATTATATCTAGCTGGGGCGGATCTGTGTGTTGTTGGGTGGTGTCGCATGATCTCATTGAGATCTCGAGAAATTTTTTAGTATTAAAACGATTTAGCTTTTATCATAAGAAAATGTCATTTGTTATTAAAAATATAGTTTTATCGCCCAATAACTTTGGTGGAATAAATTTTGGATAAAAAAGTTTTAATTTCTGATTCAGAAACTCCACTAGAAAAATTCCTGGATCCGCCATGCTATCTAGTATGTATATTTAAGAGTATGCAATACCATGTTTTGGATAAAAAAAAAATGTAGTTTTTCAGTACGGTAACTCCACTGGAAAATTTCCTAAATTCGCCCCTGCTATCTAGTATGTATATTTAATATTAGAATATTACATTATAATATATATCTACTATTTTAGAATGTAAATTAATTAGTGTATATTCTCTTAATTATGGTCAAAGATAGCATACGATTTTTTTGTAGCTTTGATTATAGCAGCTTGATTGTAGCCATTAGACTAGCCTACAATTCTTGTAAATTCATGTATATATTCATGCCACAGTAATGAGAAATACACTGAGAAAATCATATCCTCCTCCAAAATCTCTAACATGGTATCAGACCAGGTTGATCCTCACCACCTAGCTGCGTCCCTCTTATTTTTTCCTACTGCTGTGATCATTTTTTCCTCTTCAAAATGTCTAGCAATTCTACAGACCCAAAATCCTCTTCCATTCATCCTGCTCTTACGGTCTCCAATATCACAAGTTTTATCAAAATAACGCTGGACATCGAAAAAGGCCAATATATCACTTGGTCGGAGCTCTTCAAAATTCATGCTCGGGCTTACCAAGCAATTGACCACATCATCCCCCCAAAAATGACAAAGGCACGACTCCCTCTCTCAAAGAAACGAATCCTGACCTTTGGTCACGTATTGATGCCGTTGTGCTTCAATGGATTTATGGTACCATTTCTGACGATCTCCTCCACACCATTCTTGATCGTGATACCACCGCCGAATTAGCATGGAACCGGCTCAAGGACATTTTTTCAGACAATAAAAACTGGAGAGCCCTTTATCTCGAACAAGAATTCTCGAAGGTTCAGATGGAGGACTTTGCTGATGCTTCTTCTTATTGTCAACATCTG
The DNA here is from genome assembly GCA_026214975.1 of Gentiana macrophylla. Classification (NCBI taxonomy): domain Eukaryota; kingdom Viridiplantae; phylum Streptophyta; class Magnoliopsida; order Gentianales; family Gentianaceae; genus Gentiana; species Gentiana macrophylla. The sequence goes on from CM047812.1 coordinate 94,915,480, forward strand.
AAATCTCTCGCTGATCAATTATCTAATGTCGGCGCTCCCGTATCGAATGAAAGGTTGGTTCTTCAACTCGTCTCCGGCCTCACTGAGCTTATGCCACTGTCGGCTCACAAATTCGTCATGGAGACTCCCTCCCTCCCTTCTACAAAGCCCGCTCCATGTTCGTTTTGGAACAAACGGCGAGGTCGAAAAAGGCTGCTCTTTCTTCTAACAACTTGGCCCTCACAGCCTCTCACCATGACAGCTCGCTTGATAATCGCAACCAATCCCAGCAGACCAATAACCCGCAACAGTCCCATCCCAGCCGAAGCAACAACTCCCGTGGCAGAGGTCGCGGTGGCCAGGGCAAAGGTCGTGGTGGAGGAGGACGGGGTAGTCATCTAAATCAACCGCAACAACAGCCTTATACATCGATAGCAGGACATCATCATTGGTATTTCCCTCCTTGGACCGGCCAATGGCAACCATGGCAATCTTAGGCAACTCCTCCTTGCCCTTATCCCACTTCAGGCCCATGGCAAAGACCAGCTGCACGAGCAGGCCGTCAGCCCGGCATTCTCGGCCCAAGACCTCAACTAGCTCATCTTGCGGCAACAACACCTTTGCATGAACATAATTCCTATGCACCAACCGACATTCAAGAAGCACTGCATACTCTCTCGCTCAATCCTCCGGATGACCAATGGTACATGGACACCGGAGCAACATCTCACATAAACCTTTACTTCATAACCTTTCATCTACAATCATAAAACTTTTTACACTGCCACATCATCATTTCAAAAACATTTTATTAACTATACATAAACATTTTTAAAAATGAAAAAAAAAATACAAAATGAACTAGAAGACAAAAAGTTGTACCTATTGTCAGGGAAAAAAGAAAATAAAAGCTACCATGAACCGCTTCATCTGTATGAAGCTTTTCAAATAAACCTATGCTGACTCAAGGTGCTCCAATGGCAATCAGCTTTTGGTAAAGCTTTACAAATTTTTTTGAACCTCCCATTGGAGGTGCTCTAAGAGTATAAGGATTACTTTGTATTTATCTAAGAGGTGGAGTATTGTTATTATCCTAAAGCTTATACCCCTGGCATTAGGTTGTTAGCTGTTGTATAAGTTGTTAGTTTTGCTGTATTAATTATGTTGCTTCTGATGTAAACGTGTAATGTTGAATTAATAGGAAAATTATGCTGTGTGGACTGGCTCTGTTAGAACAAGAAAACAAAACAATATACATGATAGTAATCCGACGATCCATTTTAATGAAGAGTCATGCATTAGATTTTTCCGAATTAATAATATTCCCATTCGCTCTATCTGAATCAATTTGAAGGGATTAAAATGCATTGATAATTGAAATGGACTGGACAACTTTGTCACGGGCCGTCCTTTTTTTTCTTTTGAAGAAATACACTGTCCTTGTGTATCATTTTTTCTATCGGTGGATTATCCTCTGGACAAAAGATTTTTTTTTTTTTTTTTTTGTTTGTTTGTTTGTTTTGTTTTGTTGTTGATATTATCGGACAAAAAACCTGTACTTTTGCGTTTCAACATGAAAAAGTTTTTGGCAACTACATAAACTACACATATTGTGTAGTGTATATATATTACATAAATGATGATCAATAATTGAAATGTATTCATGTGAGATGAATGAATAAGAATATGTAGTGCACACCCATTACATAATATATGTAATGGATGTATCAACACCCAAAGTTTTTAAATTTAGGGAAACTTGAAAAATATGCTTTAAAAGTTTTTTTTATTTGTGTGGTATGCCTATCTAATCCGTAGAGAATACGTAACGAAATGCTTTTCAAATATATTTCTCAAATATTATCATTTTAAGACATACCATACAAATAAAGGATTTTTTTAGACATATTTTTTCAAGTTTCCTTTAAATTTATTGGAGAGCGTTTTGGCGTTTTGCTGTAATATTACTTATATATCCAACAGAAACAGACCGCAAATGGAGTAACCATGGAGTAACCGTGTAATGATGTAAGAATTACCCTATTATAAAACCTTCTTGCTAAATGAAAGGTTTATACGAAAGTTGGAAAGAGTGTAAACTGAGGATGCCATCAACAAAACTTGATAATAGAAAGTAAAAAAATTAAGAGGTAAATAAGTAGTTGAAGATTTTCAGCATTTTTATGCCGATAATTTCTTCTACAAATATTCAATTTACATCAGTAGAGCATAAATGGATGATTACGGACCACCACACTATTTTAATTTTAGTTAAAGCGCCATGTGCCCGAGAATCATCCACATGTGTTACCACTCAGATAGACTCACCATAGAAGAACTTCTCCTTTACACCTTCACCGTCAGGGTTCTATCCATAGGTACATGAGCAGAGGCGGATGTATCCTTTCCACAACGGGGTCCAGGACCCCGATAAAAAATATTTGTTAAGTTTGACCTATAGAAAAAATTTATGGACTCCGTTAATTTTTTTTCACTCATAAAAATATTTTGAACCCTGCTGAACAATTTTTCTGGATCCGCCATTAACCTGAGGTTATGTACCAAGTGTTTGTTTCTTTAGATCCAAGTAAACAAATACGAGCAAAGGTAATGGAATTAATAACAAAGGTTAAACAACTCCAAATTATACTAATTAAGTTTTCTGTTTATTATTATTATTTGGAACAGCACCAAATTATACTAAGTTAACTAGGTAAATGATTGATTAAAGATACAAGTAAAATAAAACGCTACTCAAGATATTGCAAGTTCGAATATTTTGGGGTTTATCATAACAAAAACACGTAAAAAAAAAGATGTTTATCGTAACAATGAAACATAGAGCTATTTCAGAGAAAATCAAAAAAGATGAGGGACCAATTATGTCATTTCCACTCCTTGGTAATTAAGGGAAATTAATGCCAGATTGACTTAGTTTAATGTTAGTTTTTGTCCTTTTTTGATTTTAAGCAACTCTATGTGTGTTTGTGTTTGTAATGTTCTATTTTTGATTTTTAGCTTGTGTGTGTTTTAGTACGAAATGTCAACTGCCTTCTTTTATTTTAAGGTTAGATGAAGTCTTTATGGATGGTTATCTTTAACGGAAATGATACTGCTATGATACTTATTACACAATAAATATCAAACTTTCAATATATTTATAAAATCAAAATAAAAAGTAAATCAAACATCTTTATAAGTGGTGTAAATGTGAATTAAATTTTGACATGTAACAAATCGTGTTAGTAGCAATATTCTTCTCTAAAAGAAAAAAAAAAAAAGCACTACACATAGAACTACGGATAAGAATGATCAGAATAATATTCTCATTGATGATAAGATATTATTCTTACACAATAATATACTAACACCTTGATAATAGGAATGTAACAACCTTATTATCTAGTTGACAAGTATTCATCTAGGTGGCACATAATAACATACTAAACCCTTACACAAACATAAATATAAGTTTAGTCCTTATATTCTAACATTTCCCTCAAATGAAATGGGGTGGAAACCACATTGAGCTTGTTTCAAAGTAAGTAAACATGGCAAAGATTGAGAGGCTTTGTCAGTGCATCAAAGAACTTGATCAAAAGTTGGAACATAGTTGACAAGCATTTGGCCTTGCATTACTTTATCTCTCAAAAATGAACATCCAATTCAATATGCTTCACTCTGAGTGTTTCACAGATTGAGTGCTAGTGCTCCAAATTTCTAAATCGTCACACCACAGTATTGGTTTGGCAGTTGGCTTGAGATGTAGCTCAGAAAGAACATTGAGTAGCCGTAGTGTTTCTGATGTTGTATTGGCTAAGGCACGATATTCAGATTCAGTACTAGAACAAGAGACCACATGTTGCTTTTTAGAGGACCATGATACTAGAGAGCCAGCCAAGAAAATACAATAAGAAGCCACAGATCTTCTGTCTATTTTATCACACTCCCAGTCTGCATCACTGAAGCTATGAATATACAGTGGTTGACAGGGTTTGAACAAAAGGCCATAGTAGAGGGTGCCTTTGATATACCTCAGCAGATGCTTGAGTGCTTGCCGATGAGCGAGTAGTAGAGCTGCATATATCTTTGGTGAGAGTATTAACTGACAAATTCAGTGCGGTCGAGTGAAGGTTAAATCAGTAGTGCACCAATGGTGCTTCAGTATATTAATGGGATTGTGCATAAGAGTAGTGTCGAGTTTGGTCTTGGTAGAGACTACCATAAGAGTAGCACATGGCTTCAAATTCTCAGAAACCCTAACTTTCCAACAAGCTGCTTTGTGCATAAACATGTTGAGAGAGACATAGCCTGAGATCCATCTCGGATGACTTGTACACCCAAGAAATAAGTGCAAATCACCTAGGTCTTTAAGAGCAAATCTGGAATGAAGAGACCGAATAAACTGCTGAATCTTTCCAGTGTCATTTCCTGTAATCAGTATGTTATCAACATACACTAACACACATAAATGCATTTTACCATGGTGAAAAATAAACAAGGAAGGATCAGCTTTGGACTGCACAAAATTCCATGAGACAAGCTATTTCCTCAACTCATCAAACCAGCCCACAGTGCCTATGGCCTTTTAAGATGACAAACATAATCAGGTTTACTGGTATCAACAAATCCTCCAGGTTGCTTCATAAAAACAGATTCAAATAGAGTTCCATTGAGAAAAGCATTATTAATGTCAACCTGTTTAATAGGCCAATCTAGGGCAACATCAATGGCCAGTATAATTCTGATAGTAGAGGCTCTAGCAACAGGACTAAAAGTCTCAGAATAGTCCACTCTTGGGGTTTGATTAAACCCTTTGGCAACCAGTCTTGCCTTGTGTTTGTTCACAGTACCATCAGGATTAAGTTTGAGCTTAAACACCCACCTATTATCCACAAGGTTGTGTGCTTGAGATTTGGGAACCAGATCCCATGTGTGCTTCCTCATGAGAGCATTGTACTCTTCTTGCACAGCCTGTTTCTAGTCAGGATGTGAGAGAGCCTCACAAACTTAGTAGGTTCTGGTGAATGGGAAGTAGGAGTAGAAGTAGCAAGACAAGAGTAGGTTTTGGGTTTGAAGATGCCACTTTTGGCTCTTGTTTGCATTGGATGCCGGTTAGTTGTGGTAGGTTTAGGTGTTGGAAGGTGTAGGTGTGGATTGTGTAGATATTGGAGAGGACTGACGATCAGTAGTGTGAGAAGGAGAGGACTGTGGAGAAGAGGTGTTGTATTCTTGATGGAATTGGATAGGTTAGGATGTAGAACTAGGAATGATTGGTGAGTTTGGAATGGACTGAGAATGAGTAGGTAAGGTATCATGAGAGGTAGGAGAAGAGTTGTGACTTGGGGAGTCTGAAGGATGAGAGGAAGAGGATCCGACTGAGGGTTCAGGACTAGAAAAAGAGTGTCTAGCTGTTTGAGTGAAAGTAGGAAGAGACAGAACAGAATCAGTTACCATGTCTTTTGAGTTGGAGGTAGATGTGGAGGAGATAGAGGATGCATAAGGAAAAGTATTTTCATCAAACAGGACATCCCTAGAGATATGCAATCTACCTGAAGGATCTAAACACAGATATCCTTTATGATTAGGACTGAGGCCTAAATGAGTGCATCTCTTGGAATGAAACTCAAATTTCCTATTCTGATATGGTCTTAGATAGGGATAACATGAACAACCAAACACTCTTAGCAAACTGTAGTCAGGTACTTTCCCAAATAGACACTCAAAAGGAGTTTTATGGTCTAGAACATGAGTAGGTAGATAGTTTATTAACCTTACAGAATGCAGGAAACTTTCCCACCAGAATTTTAGGGGCATAAAAGCCTGAGCTAATAAGGTGAGCCCTATTTCTACAATGGCTCTATGTTTTCTTTCTACATTGCCATTTTGAGCATGAGCATGTGGGCAGGGATGCCTAAACTGAATACCAAGATTTTTAAGTATAGGCTCAAAGAATCTAAATTCTCCTCCCCTGTCAGTTTGAAGACACTTGATGGTTGAATTAAACTGAGTTTGAACTTGACTGTTAAAATGATTAAAAGTTGTTAAAGAATCAGATTTCAACTTAAGAGGAAAGATCCAAGTATACCTAGTAATATCATCCATAAAAGCAATATATTGTAATAAGAATGTAACAACCTTACTATCTAGATGACAAGTGTCCATCTATGTGACACATAATAACATACTAAATCCTTACACAAACATAAATATAAGTTTAGTCCATATATTCTAACAACTATTCTTTTCTATGAATATTATTTACACTGCTATATAAAATATAGCAAGCCATAGCCATGTTTTGATATATCTTCACCTGTTTCTTATTATGATAACTATGTTATATATATTTTTTCAATGCACGTTTTCATTTTCTTTACTACGGACAAATCTGGTTTTCATTTTATTCATCAAATTCCTGTTAAGACTGAGCTTGGTCTTGTTTACGCCGTTAAATGTCTATTGAATCAGAATTTAAATTATAATCTATGCAATATTCTAATAGGACTGTAAATCAAGAATATGTTAAGTATATATATATATATATATATATATATGTATATATCATTTAAATATATTAAGAGTTGAATATTTAAAAATTATAAGACGAAGCAGAATATGAAACATGAGTTATTACCCTGGGGTTGTTTCGAAAAAATAAAATTATTACCCAGGGAAAATGATACGATGGAAGTTACTTTTGATCCTTTGCATCGAATATCCACAGATTAACGTAAAATTACGATATAGTGAGCTTTAATATTACGGACACCGCCCAACGACGTATCATGTAATACGTAGAAAAGGATAACTGTTTTATTTGTTTTATATATACGGTCATTTGACACCGTTTTAATAATTTAATAAGGAATACCTACGTCATAATTACCCCAGATTCACTTCAATTTGGGTTGTACTGTGATTTCCACCTCAGCTAGCTAACAAACCTTCCTGCCGAGTGGTCTAGTTCTTTGCTTCTCTTCTATCTAGGGTAATTAAAAGTGCATGTGCTTCTTCAATTGAAACATATCACGCCTAATTTTATTACGTGGACGAAACAATTGCAAATAATGAATATTTAACATATTTTTTTATGTATGTGCTTATAAAAAGACAATGCCACGTGACATACAAAACATATAAATGAACTATATATAAGTCCAATAAGATAACTCAACAATTACACAATATAAGAAGTGATTATTGATTGGGATGTGTGATATGTTTCCAACCATGATCAATGCTATAGTGAATTTAGGAAGTGAACTTGGAGAATGGATATATCACTACACAGCCTAGAAAGCATTTAAAAGGCAACACTATTAATTATCACATACTGTGAAAACACGATATTGTCTTAAGATTGTTAGGATTCGTATATGATAAATAATAAGTTTATATAAGCAAAGTCCTAAAATGCGAGTCGGTTTGAATTTTTTCATATAGATTAAGAAAGTTGGTTAAATTGATTATATATCATTATTTTTTATGAAAAGTTTAAAATGACCTTTGACTGTTATTAATGCAAAGTAGTAAAAATTAGTCAGTGTATAATAAATGAGGAGTAAAATGAGAAAAAATATAGTAAATGCTTCATTGGTATTCTAAATGAATTTACATTATGGGACAAAACTGAAAAACTAAATGGACTTACATTTTGAGACGGGGTGGTACTATATAATTTGATGATACATATATTCACAACATAACTTCACTCCATCTTCCACAACACTCTTTAAACATCATTGATTGTGTTGGACCCACAGCAATAACTGAGTACCACTCAATAATTAATAGTTATAAAAAGTGTAATGAAAGTTGTTGTGGTTAAATATGTAGTGTTTATATAATTTTTGAACGAAAATGATATGTGCACTGCATATTCACTTTCATTTTTTAGAAACAGAAGAAAATATAACAACGAGAGATGAGATAGGTATAGAGAAGCTTTATTTTAAATGAAAGCATTGGCAGTGATCATATATATCTTTGAAAGCTGGGTAGTAATACATCCACTACACATTCACTACACATTTTTATCCATTGATTTTGATAAGATGCATTTTAATCGATAACCATACATTTTCATCTATGGCTAGAAAGCATATAGTGAAACGTATTGTGTGGTGCATATATCATTTTCCATGAAAATTTGCTTTGACAGTGGTTTGTACACAACACTTCACTTTTACACAAGAAATTCTTGGATGTTATCTTCATTTTTTTTATTTCTTTCTTTCTCTATCATCCGTGTTAAGGAATTAGAGTATAAGGACTATTTTGTATTTATCTAAAACTTGGAGTATTAGAATGTTATTATCCCAAAGCTTATACACCTGGCATTAAGTTGTTAGCTGTTTTATAAGTTGTTAGATTTGCTGTATTAATAATGTTGCTGCTGATGTAAACGTGTATTGTTGAATTAATTAATAAGGTACGTAATTATGCTGCGTGGAATCACACCGTTAGAATGGATCGTCGGATTACTCCTACATGTATAAGAAGACAAAACAATATTGTCTTTTCTACACCCGACATTCATCCGACGATTCGTTTTAACGGAGAATCATGCGTCATATTTTTTCGAATTAATAATATTCCATCTTCTATATTCATTATATCTGAATCAATTTGTATGGGAGTAAAATGCATTGATAATTGAAAGGGACTGGACTTTTTTAATTGTGTGAGTCTGATGCTCCACTGCGCCTAACTCCCATTTATCACGTGAGTGACACCGGATTTCAACCCCACTAGAGGCGAATTAATGAGTGTGTGTGTGTTTCCTTTCGTATGCGGAAAAAAAAAAAAATTGTGTGAGAAATGCATTTCACGGGCCGTTTTTTTTTTCGAGTAATGATATAAAGACATTAATCGTTATGATCTGATGAGTGTCTACAATGGCGTGTATATAGACCGTTGATTATTATATAGACTCATTGATTATTATTATATACATCATGATCAACGACGCTGACACATGCTACAAAGATTCGCGTTTCGTTGTATACAGGCAGATTGTATCTGCATCATTACTATTTTTTTTTTTTTTGAAGAAGTACACTGTCCAAGTGTATCACTTTTTCTATCAGTGTCCTCTGGACAAAAGGATCTCTTTTTTCTTTAGATGATCGGACAAAAGAATCTAATCAAATCATCTTACTTGGCTCGGGTATATGCGACTACTTATATTATAAAACCTTCTTGCTGTATAAACTGAGGATGCCATCAACAAAACTTGATAATAGAAAGAAAAAAAAAAGTTAAATAAGTAGGTGAAGATTTTGAAGATTTTCAGCATCTTTACATCTTCACCGTCCAACTTCTCTGAAATTCTTTAAATAAGTAGTTGTTTAGGTTTCTGTCAACACAAATTAACAGAATAATAGAAAAAGATATTGTATTACGTTGTTTTGATTAAACTAGCAAAATGCACGTGCTTTGCACGTGTTCAGTTAAATATATTGTTGATTATGCGTTTAATTAATAAAATAAATATATATTCAATAATGATAATTATGATAGTGTGACTTTATGAATGATAGAATTATTTTATTTCTCTTACTCATATGCATTGAATCAAACTTGTCATTTACATTTTCATTCTTTTAAATATGATAAGCTCCCTTAAAAAAACTTGATAAGTTATTTTTATAGTTACAAATCATGTTTTTTATTGGGATCAAATGTAGATTTGTCTCACATATGATACTCTCTAAATTCCTTTTAACCTAAAAAACATCATAAAAAAGTAATGTGTCCGAAAAATTGTTTAATGTTTTAATTATGTATATTTTTATACTAACATTGTATTACAACTGTAAATACTCTTTGTCAAATACTTACTGTCAGTCAAATTTAATAATCATAAAGACATACATTAATTGCGTCACATGAGTATTGTTGAGTTTAAAAAAAATCAAGGGTTTAGCAATAATCCCATATGGGGTGCAAATCTCCTGTATATACATGTTAGGGCAAAAAAATCCTCTCGACTCACCCACATTATAGGTTTAGAGCCAATTTGACATAGCTTGAATCTTACTTGGGCCAAGATTCACTTAATATTCTTGTATGACATGGCCCATGTATACCACATTGGTTTGTCCAAAAGAGCGTTTGGGCAATTTAGCATAGTATTGGTTTCTTCTTCAAAACATCTAGAACCACTTTAAGATGTGTGTGGAAAGCCATGTCAGGGCTGGAGATTAGGATGTCACCAAAAAAATATCAACGCAAACTTCGTCAAGTAGGGTCTCAACGTCTCATACATACTTCTCTAGAATGTGGTCAGGGCATTTGTGAGCCCAAATGGCATAATTTTGAATTCAAATTGACAATAATGAGTTACAAAGGCGGTCTTATGGACATCATCTTCATTCTTCAAAATCAACTGGAATCCAGACCTGAAGTTTATTTTAGAAAATACCTTAGCACTCTCTACCTCATCCAAGAATTCATCAATTAGGGGATATTATAGCCATCCTTGACAGTCAAGTCACTCAACATCTGTAAACCTCACAAAATCTCTGGGTTTCATCTTTCTATTTACAAGGAGAAAATGTGATGAAATTGGACAATTATTGTGCTGTATAATCCCATTTGTAGCATTTGATCTACCAACTACTCTATTTCATAATTTTGACAGTGAGCATATCTACAAGGTTTTAGTTTCACAGGTTCAACACATTCTCTCACAGTGATGGGATGCTCATAGCCCTTCATTGGTGAAAGTCCTTGGGATTCGCAAACACCTCATGATACTCTTCTTCAATAGGCATAGGATTCAGAGCTTGTTCCTGTATCAGAGCTTAGTAATGATCTTACAACTGATCATCTTAGTTGAGCTTATTCTGTGTAACTTTTTAGCTTAATTTGTTCTACCTCATTAGTGAAAACAAGCTATTTGTTGACGTAAAAAAAACCATGGGACTGTACCTTTTCATCTAATCCACCCCTAATATCATGTCACAGCCTCTCAACTTGATCAATCTCACACTTGTTAGAACTTAACCTCTTGCATGATCCATGGCAAGCCAGGACACGTAAATTCGCTCATCTTTTTGTTTCCGTCTACTATTGTGATTAACATATGGTGAGTTAGTTATGTCACACATTGCACCTCATTGACAGCTTACTGGTCTATGAAAGTGTGAGATCCACCACTTTCTATAAGGATGGTAATTGTTTTTTTCTTCAATAGGCATGTAGTCTTAATAGAGTTACATGTGACCTATCCATATAAGGTGTAAATGGATAACTAAGTAGTCTCATATGGTTTAGAATCCCGTACCATATCCTCTTTATCCACTGCAATCTCTCCTCAAATTTCATCATCCACGAATGTAAGTGTATGTGTTTTTCGCGCACACACGTGGCCGGGGTGTATTTTTCATCACATTTAAAACATAACCCCTTGGCTCTCTTCTATCATAACTTATGAATAATTATCTTATGTATCACTGGTTTATCCTCAATACGGGGTATTTTATTAGTCACTTCAGTGGTGAATGGAGAGAACCTAGACTGGCCAGGGTTAGAGTAATTCTTTTTCACATGCATGTCATTCAATGCTATAATAGATTCTTGGCACATGGCAGCATTAATGACATCATACATGTCCTCGCATTCATCATCAATCTCACCGTAGACTTAATTTTCAGCTTAAGGCGTCTGATAATTCATTTGATGAAGTATGTCTCCGTCGACATATGATTTTGTAACTGCACCAAGATTCGATATGCTTCAAACTACGAAAGATATTTCTCTACCGCGGTCTTTTGTCTCAGTAGATGGAATTCATCTATCGCAATTTATAAAGACTTACCCCAAATCGTCTCATAACTTCTTATCTCATTAATTCCCAATTCATCTTGTAAAACTCATCCTCGGATTTCCAAACCACTCATATGCTTTTTCTCTAATATGCGTTTTATTAAGCCGAATCTCGATCATCCGAAACATCATGAATGGAAGTATCTTTCACTATGTTGTTTGCATTCCTTAGGCTCTTCTACATCAAACAGGGGGAATCGACCAAAGGAACCTTAACTCCCGCCTTAAAATTCTCATTTATATATAATTTGAAGTTAGCTTCATACATATGTGGCGTAGGTAGAAATCCTTCATGAATTGATGGTGAGTTCCAGTTTAATGAGATGATGACGAAGGTGCTTGTGAAAATGTCTCACCCACACTATCAATCTTCTTCATCCACGCTTGTAACATAGACGTCATGGGATCCTTCTTAGCTTGCATGGCAGCTTGTTTCACAGTCATAGATGACCGGAACAAGTCCATTTTGGCATGCACCGCATCAATTTTCACATTACAGCCGTGCACCTCCTTCATGAAAACATGAACATATTTTTATAACCATTACTGGTCCTTCAACAAGTCATCCATTACCTTCAAATATGTACTTTCAGCCATGGAGATTTCACGGGGGCATGATATGGCTCTAATACCAAATGTTAGTATGATCCTCGAGCATCACTATGAAAGTAGGACGATGCAATGACAATGCCATTGATGCTAAACATCATTGAAATCAACATAAGCACCACTTTACTCTATTTGTAAACGGTAAACCGTATGTGGGTAAGGCTAAAACATCTTCTAAAAATTTAACCATAGTGTATGATGTATGCAAACAATATTTTACTATGGAACAAAGTGCATGTTTAGTAAATAAATTCTACCATGCAAATAATATTTAGTTGGAGAGAAATATATACATGCCATTGTCAGTTGATGTGGCAGTCATGGAAAACAACGGAATGATATAGATGCCTTTTGGTTCTTGGTTGTATTGGAACTTGAATACAATCCGGTTTGGGATCAATTGCTTGGGGGCACCAAGTTGCTTACAACCCCTGAGGTATTCTTTAGGCTTTAGAGAATCATGTTCTACAATATGATATGATGTTAATGGATGAAAGAGGTGAAAAAAGAAGAAGCTATGTTTGTGCGACAACAGAAGTGGTAGAGCTTCTCGTGGTGGCAAGGGGAAGCAACCGTGGTGGTGGCTGCATGGGAGGCGGTCAAATATGCTCCCATTGCAACCGAACGAACCATACGATGCATAATTTCGGCTAATGCTTGGTAAGCCTACATACGAAGCATGTCATGCTCAAGCATTCTTTCAGACGAACATTACCTCGAGTTAATTCAGGTATCTATGGAAGAGTGACAATATCAAGAATCAATCAATGAGCTTAAGTCCTTCCACGTCATTATTGTTTTATGGATTAAAATAATAGTTATAGGGATAAAAGTATGACATTGCAATTGCGTGTTTGAATTTCGAGAATGAAGTTTTCCGTTAAGGTCCATCATGTATGCAATTTCAAGTGCCTTATAGATGTTTGCAGTGCTTGTTCATGCAAATGTGCTTCGTACTTTGCAGTTATTTATGCAAAAGTACTATGTTATGAATATATGTCAAGAGAATCGCCGGCATCTCCAAAAGTAGTTGTATTGATTGTATGAAAACAAAATTGCGTAGTTGATCAACTAAATTAATTAAACTAAAATTTAATATGAGGAAACACCTCATAAAATCAATTTACTATAAATATAGTATTTTATTGTTATATTGTTGGCGGCATTTATAATATTTTATTATTATTTTGTTGTCCGTAATGTAATATTTTATTTTTGTCTATATAAATTATTTTACAGATGTAATTATATTTATAAGATAAATCTTGATTCATAAACTATATATACTATTTAATTATTATTTAATATTACATATTTATTATTATTTTGTTGACGGTATGTATAATTTTTTTTTTTATTATTTATTGGTTGTAATGTAATATTTTTATTTTTGTCTATATAAACTACTTTATAGATGAAACTATATTTAATTAAGATAAATAGTGATGCGTAAAAGCTATACACACTATATCGGATAATGATAGAACTTAAAAAAATGTATGAATATGGATTCAGGCCTTTAACGTGTTTTCTAGTATTTTTATTTTTATACTTTTAGGTTGTTTGATAATTAATGGCATTACAAATTTATATATATCCTTTAAATTACTTAATTAATATTATGTTTAACAAATAAACTATTTATGGAGAAACTTTTTTAGGGAAACACAAGATAAACACTTTTGAGGGGAAAGCACATCATTTCTTTTAATATAGTTAATGATAATGATACAATAAGAATTTATTTATACTAATAGTCATAATGTGAACATAATAATAACCATAATGAGATTGATTACAATCAATTATTTTCATAATTTTCTATAATTAGAATATTCTGTCATTATCTCTAACACGCTCCCGCAATCACATGGTAGTGTAACGAACATGGTGATTGGCTCGTAATGAATGGCTTGAGTCTTGGGTGTCTGCGACAACTCTGCATATCAATCAGCATCAAACTTATTCTCAACTTGATATTGCTTGAATAAAAGCTGGTGGGATAGACCCTAAAAAATACACGGGTTGATTTTATTTTCTGCAAGGGTAAATCACTACATATTTTATTTTCTGCAAGGGTATATCCCTCCCTCCTGTTAACACAGGTTGATCATCGGTTCTCTTTAGGGTATATCCCACAATTGCGTCCTAGGATTTTATTCCTCCACCACCCACTCCTTCCTCCCCGTTACTGTTTGAAGATGCCTCCGACCGCCATCAACGCCTACAAGTTTCAAGCTTCATGTCTGCTGCGCTCCTATGAGCTTGAGGGGGCCTATTGGAGATATAATTAGATTTATATTATAATATTTTATATTATGCATTTATGGTTATTATTAAGCTTCTTAGAGAAGCCTTGTGATGCCTATATATTGTAATCGTCTTCATTGAATCAATAACACAAGCCTCTCTCATTTCACTATTCTATCACAAATGGTTTTCTATCACATACTAGCTCCCTTTTTTCACCCATCCCAAAGAAGTTGTTTCTGGTGCTTCAACAGGGTGAAAAGGGCGGTGAAATCTTGCCGGAAGAAAACACCGGTGAAATCTCGTCGGAGAAAATTGCTGAATTTCAACCCACAGCCGAGGTATCTTAGCAAAGTTGTCATACATTTCTATCAATGTTTGTGTTGTATTGATGTATTCTACCTTTCATATGGTATCTTTGTGCATTTTTATTTATTTTTATTATTCGCATTACCATGACAACATTTTTTTACCAGCTCAAAATGTATATAATATGATTCCTTAAACCCAAGGTCCTAATAGCTACACACTTGGAGATCTTCAATTCTTTTTCTTTTAGTTATTCGTACTTTGCTCAGCTCCATAAATAAAATTAAAAAAAAAAAATAAAAAAGGAAGGAAAAGGAAAAAAAGAAAGTCATTCGTACTTGCAGTGTCAAACCAAACTCTGATCAGAGTGAGTGTTACTAAAGCGCTCTTAACATTTTTTATTTTTTCTGTATGTTTTATACAGATGTTTAACTACTTAAAAATGTTGTATTTCCCAGGCTCGTCTTCAAAAAACAACAATGAACGCTGTGATTGTTCCGGACCATGTGCCGTCTGCACAATGGAAGCTCATGTTGGGTTCATGCATGGGCGTACTAATTGTTCTTTCTCTAATTTGCTTGGGTGGAATCTTTTTGTTGACACTGTTGTCAAATAAACCGCACCGCACCACGCTTATCGCCCTATCTATATGGGACATGGTCACTGCGGTCATTTCCTTGGATATGACAATAAAACGACATCAAATGAACAAGAACCCATTAATGTCTTTTTATTGTCATACCTAAGGAATTGACTGATGCAATACACTAGCTACCAGAGATCAACTACATACTTTATCCACCACCAGGGACGGACCCAGCTTTATAGGTAAAAAATGTAAAAACACTATTGATGCCCCCACTCGCCTTTCGAATTTGTTCTGGTGCCCCCACTGAGATTTTTTTATGGGTCCGTCACTGTCCACCACTAATTACTTATGGCTCCGGCTCGATCCACTCGGACAAGCTCCACTTTGATTCCATGTTTCAGCCTCCTCTTCCATCTTCTTCATCCACTTTTTCAACTCGGACTTGGCCTTTTTCTTAGACAATCCAATTTCTAAGTGAGCTGCAACCTTACGATCAAGTTTCGCAAAATCCCGGAGCTTGAACCGTCCGACTATCTTCGAGTTCCTGAACAATAAGTATGTCGGATATGTATCCACGGGAAGCGCATCTATGGTGTTGTGAACTCCTTTTGCATTTCTTCCAATTAGTTCGGATTCTCCTCGCAAGTTGTGTTACTCAAGCTGAAGCATTCGACCACCACCTACAATTAGGTAGGTAAAAGTGAAATTATACACATTGTAAGTAATTTTAACTTTAAGAAAAAAAAAAGATACATATATCTACAAAACACACTAAATGTAGGTGAAGAAAATACTGGTGTATCCTTCTTCAAGCTTCGAAGAAGGCATCAACTTTAGCTTTTGATTTAGGCTCATGCAATGCTGCCATGACACTTATAGGAAGTTTGTTTTGTGAGACAATACAATACCGAAGAGAGAATGCCCA
This sequence comes from Gentiana macrophylla, assembly GCA_026214975.1. Classification (NCBI taxonomy): domain Eukaryota; kingdom Viridiplantae; phylum Streptophyta; class Magnoliopsida; order Gentianales; family Gentianaceae; genus Gentiana; species Gentiana macrophylla. Next base: position 94,931,976 of record CM047812.1, read on the forward strand.
AATTAATGGGAGAAGTTGGAATCAAAAAAAGTAATGAACGTGTTGCAGAAGAATGGGAACAGCTGAGGAAATTTCCTTGATGTCGTTTTATTGCAAAACCTAAGGAAATGACCGCAATGACCAAGTCTCAGGTACATAGGGCTATAAGCGTGGTGCGGTTTACTTGACAATAGTGTCAACAAAAAGATTCCACCTAGCAAATTAGAGAAAGAACAATTACGACATCCAGGAACCCAACATGAGCTTCCATTGTGCAGAAGGCACATGGTCCGGACAATCACAACGTTCATTATTGTTGTTTGAAGACGAGCCTGGGAAATACAACATCTTTAGGTAGTTACACATGTGCATAAACCCAATACAACCCCAAGATAAGTTTATGACATTGTCACCTGAGTCAATTATATTTCCATGCAACAAAAACAAAAGTTTTTACTAGTAGTACCGATGCAGTTTATGAAAATAAAATTTAATTATTACTCACCAAATCTTCTATCCCGATAGATTTGCTAGAGCAGCTACATCAAGTGCAAATTGCTCGTCTTTCATCTGCGTAGAGACAACTTTTTAGAACACAAAAAAATACCTTAAAATTTTTAAATATCAAATGATGATTAGTTATCTTACCCCAACGAGATATGCATCACAATCTTGTTCTCATCCATGACGATGAGAACAGTTGCCCTTTTCAAGAAGGAAGTTGAAACCCCTGAAAATTCTGTGGCTGAAATTATTGGATCATCACTAATCTTTCCTCTAAAAATGAGAACAATCTTTTTCAAATCATAGATGTGAAGGATCCCAGAATGTGAGAAGATATAAATCCAATTATACTTCCAGGAAACCTGTCAAAACGATAAACACAAGGTTAAAGTGAAATTAACCAAACCAACAAATCCAGGAATAAATAAAAATTAAAACACATTAAAACAATTTAGCATAACCCATTACCTCAATTGAAATTGGAAAATCATCTATATCTCCCATCGTCAAGCTTAGCGCTTTCACTTGTACCATCTGAAAGAAATAACACGTCATATAAAGAAGAATACGTCGGGTGAATGAGGATAGGTCATCTCCGTTGCAGTAACATCACTAATTAGAAAACGTGTTGCGAACACACAAAGACTCCTGCAGATGGTGAACCGAAAATGAATGGAGGCGTTAAATGCAACAAGAATACTAATATTTCGAATACATACATGTTTCTTCAAAACATACCATTATGATTATACCGGGAAATTCGTGTTAGTTCTTCTCATAGATTCATTCCAAGTCATAGTGTAACATTCCAACCATATTCATCATCTGTACAGAACAACCCAACATGAGAGATAGATCAAAACAGCTAGAACTGCATATAAAAGTAGTAAATGCGATAATAGAGAACCCCAAATGAAAAAGAAAAGACTATGACTTTGAAAATCAAGTTTTTGGAGAAAATATAATTCAGTTTGAGACTAATTAAGATCTGTGTTGTCAACAAGAAAGGCAGCAAGCAAAATTTTGGAAACAAAGAGAACCAAAAAAAACAGAGGATCAAACTTGCATCTCAAATGGAATCCAACTAAAATAACAAAAAGAGGGGGAGGGGGGGAGGGGAGGGGAGGTGGGGAATCTCAATTTAAGGATTTAAGGACTTAAGGATGATGTTAATAAGAAGTGAAGAAGATGAAAACAACTTTGAAAACAATGGACGTACTTTGTTTTGCTAAGGAGTAAAGCACCACAGATGAGCCGTGAAAATATATAAAGGTGAATGAATCATAGTCTCCTCTCCTACGTACGGGAATTAAGGAGATTGTTTTAAGAAAAAACGTAGCTGACATAAAAATGAAAATTGAAGCAAATGAGTTTTGCATACAGGAAAGAAGCAAATGGAATCAAACCGCAAGATCAAACATTTTGAACAGAATCCTTGTTTGAAAATAATGAAATTCACACAAACACAACAAAAAGGGACAGAAAACAAAGACACTTCAGGAGATAATATATATATATATATATATTATACTTACGGCAACGAAAGAAGTCTTGCTAGATTAAATACACAAGTAGCTGGAAAAACTTACACTTCTTGCTAGATGTTGAGAAGCTCAAGGAAGGTTAGTCACTCGCTCATTACTGTTGCCTTTTGTTCTTTTGGAGTTTTTGTTTAGATATTACGGTTCAATCATATATGGGGGCATTATTATTATTATTATTTTGATGCAGAATTGATGCTTTTGGGATTCATTTCTCTCCTGTTAACGGTTTTCCAAAGTCTAATTAGCAAAATCTGCGTTCCTCCTCACGTTGAATCCATCATGCTTCCTTGCAAGATAAAACTGCTCCTTTTTCTCATCAGTCTTGGAGGGATGGAAGGGGCCTTATGGATGAATCTGTAATACCAGCAGAACACTGTGCACTTAAGGTATAATAATTAATATGGAAAATTAGGGATAAGTACACAATCTGAAATATTATTAAGCAACAGGACAACTACATATTTTTTATAGGAGAAGGACAATCGCATAATTTTATAGCGAGAAGATGACAAACAAATGAATCAGAAAATCGGTGAATCTCCCTAGTGAATCCCGAAATCGGTGAATTTCGATAGTGAATTTTGATGATGAATCCCGAAAATCGGTGAATAAAACAATGAATTTTGAAAATTAGTGAATTTCGTGTAAAAATGAATTTCGGCGAGTTAATTTAAGCAATGAATTTGAACAAGTGAATTTCGATAGTGGATAAAAAGTTTTGTTCTATGAAAAAGTTTCAAAAGATCGTCCTTCTACTTAATTGATGAAATATTTTTGTCCTTCTCCCTCATTCCCCCTAATTAATAAGAAAAACACACACGTACATACGTATCTTTTTTTTTCTTTCTTGATTTATACCTTTACCGTTTTTGTTTGACTTATGTTTCGCAGGTAAAAGTCCCGTTATTATCATTGAATGCCTTGCACCAGCTGCATATTTTCATCTTTATCTTGGCGGTGGTTCACGTGGTTTTCTGCGTCATTACTATGCTTCTTGGAGGGGTTAAGAAGAAGGGGTGAAGATAGTAGAAAAGATGGTAGAAAAGAAGAAGGGGTGAAGATAGTAGAAAAGAAGAAGAGATGGTTTTCTTTTTTTTTTAATAGGATTTTAGTGTTTGGGGTAGAGAAGAAAAGCGGAAGAGAAGGAAATATATAGAACAGTGGTGCCACCTGAGAGGGATACGATCCCCGACAGTGCAAACATGTACAGCTCGAGGTGCAGTGCAGCAGCGAAAACGGTCAGACGCGTAAAACGACAGCGCGTTTGATGCTTTTTTTTTTTTTTTTTTTTTTTTACATCGGATCGAAACTGCGTCGTGTCGGAACAAAACGGTGTCGTTTTGATGCACCGCACCAGATGCGGTACATACTTGCACCGTCGGGGATCCTTTCCCCACCTGAGAGCAGTACGTTAATAATACTACTAACTCCGTCTTATATAAAGTGTTCAAATTTTACTATTCATAAAGATTAAGAAATTCAATTATTGTTTTGTGTTTTCATGGTAATAGATATATATATTAATATATACCTATCTTATAATTTATGCTTGTTTTGGAAAATGAAATAAACATACAACAATAAATATTAGGCTACATATATATTTGAAAAAGGGATTATTTATAAATGATGTAAATTGATACTTTTTATTGAACAAAACTATTTTTCAAATACGAATATTTTACTGGGACGGATATAGTAGGTAGGTGGAGTAGTTGGTATCAAATTAATGCAAAGTGATATTATATGCCTTTCATGTATGATAAAATTTTAGAAGGTGAAAGGGGAAGTGTATAATTCTCTTGTCGTAAGGAAAATGATATATTCATTACATATAGTGTGCAGTGCATATACACTACACATATCTTATCTATTCATTAAAGTGTGTAATATATATCCATCAAACACTTTACGTAGTGTATGTATCACCACCCTTGTTGTATATGTATTTTCAAGCTTCAAAGGAAGTTTGGATCATATTAAATTATTAACGGCACAATACATTCATCACATACACTCCCACCTATCTCGTATGCTTATTCAAGAGTGTCAAATTAAAACATCTAAATCCCTAAAACCCAAGCCGCCTAAGTTCTTCGGCAAACCACACGTCTTCCAATTTTTTCAGTGAATCTTTCACTAACCAACCGAGTCTAGCTCCCTAGAAAAATTGTCGTATCTCCTTGTCTAATTCATGAAAAATGGTGACGAGGACTTTAAAACACTGCATAATAAAAGTAGGTATTATGCATGAACACTAACTTTATCATCGCTCTCTTTACTGCGGGAGAGATCAACTTGTCGTTCCACCCCAATAGTTAAAGGGTTAAAATTGTCATTCCAAAATGACAACGCGTCTATTTTCGAGACAATGAAAAAATATAACAAGACCAAAAACGTCATAATTTAATTATTTGTTAATTAATACCATTGTGACACATTATATATAGGGTCTTACATCATATCATATATCAGGAGAAAAAAAATACATGACGATGAAAACCACTCGTCAATTGAACTATCGTCTACCTCAGCCATGATCTTGCTTGGAATAAGTTCCCAACAATGAAAATTTGCCCAGACACCTTTACCATCCCAAGTTATTATTACTATTTTGTCATATTCCTCCTGTTTTCTTACTTTTACTCCACCTCTCCATTCAAAATAAAAAATTTTACAAAGACTATATCAAATGCAAAAGCAGGGACTTTTGACCCATTGGTGACTTTTGACCGTGAAGCAGGGACCAGAATGGGAAAAAAAAAAATTAATGAAAAAATGATATGTACACTATACATATTGTGTAGAGCATATACACTACCACTATATCCTTAATGATTAAAGTTTACCATAAAAATGAATGGATAAAATTATGTAGTTATACATCCACTATACACTATTTATAGTGAATGTATCACCATCCTAATTAATGCTCACAGGTTGTATTATGAAAAGTATCGTCATGTCAACATAAAAATTATGTCATGTCACATGTGTGTGGACAGTGTGGTTATTGTAGGGAAATTACATTCTGAGGAGTTTTCGTATGCACCGTCGGTTGAATTCGCGACATATGTACAAGAACAAAAATTACTATTTGTCTTTTTGTACACATGTCTCACATCCAACGGATCAGTGCACACGAAGAGAATACGGGTAAAAATTTCACGTTATTGTACTGTTGTTGGATTGATAACGTTTTTACATTATCTTCTCGTGTATAAAAATAATAAAACACTTTTGTCTTTTTCTACATGTATCACTAATCTAACGATTATTGCAGTGTTGTTGGGAAGGGGAAGTTTTACACGGGGCAGTTATTGGGTGCACACGCCATATACGGGATGCATACATTGACGAAATGTAGATCTTTTATTTTCAAATGGAATCCAAACTGTATGATACAGATTTATTTACATATCAAATCGATACAAATAAATATACTACTCAATAACCCATCTTTCCCACCATCCCTCGTTATTATTACTACTATGTTTTGTCACTCTCCTCTTGTTTTATTACTTTGACGGTGAAAGGTCACTGAAATATTTACTTCTTTTCAAAAAATTATATATATATTTACTTCCCAAAGAAAAAGTTGCGTGATATGACCATTCACATTTACAATGGCAAGAACACTTTTACAAGAAATTGACCGAAAAACAGTTTCCGGGTAATTCTCATGCGGGAAGTCGCCGGATACACACGCGCGTGTGTATAAGAAAAATAGTTTTATCTTTACACACGCGACACATATCCGATTGAATCGAATCCAATGGGCTCACTCGCGATCGAATCACGCATGATTTCATACTACGTATTTTGAATTTAATTTAAAAATAAAAAATCAACGTCTTGTTATATGGATGTATTTCAAATATAGTGGGTGCATCCAATAATATCCCATTTTTACGTACAAAATTTGCCCTGCCAACCCCATGGCCTCTTACATTTCCCATCCCTCGTTATTTTTTGTATTTTGACACTTTCCTCTTGTTTTCTTACTTTTACTTCACTTTACTTCATGTGGTTTATATTGAGCCACGTGATTGTCGTATGTGATTAAACTATATGATCCAGAATTAGGCACGTATGTTACTTCACATATAGGAGTCTCTAGGTAAGAACTTAATTGCCTAAAAGGGGAAGTTTTTGTGTGGTATATGCACATACACCTAATTGATTGGTAAAAGAATCTGGATCACACAGTTTGAATTCGGTTTTTTTTTAAAAAAAAAGGTGTACAATTTAACAAATTAATGTACTCCGCATATGGTGGGTGCACGCAATAACTTCCCCCTAAAAGAGGGTAAGAGGAAAAAAAAAAAAAAAAAAAAAAAAAAAAAAAAAAAAAGTCCCTTGTTTACCCATTGGTTATTATTTGTGTTGTTAAAGATTCATAACATGCTCTATATGATGTCCCTAACCCTAAAATGAAGATAAAAAATAGAGTTAACAGAGAATGTTTTCTAGTAAATTTGATGAGTTCAACAGATGCTACAAAATTACTAATAACACCATACTTACATAAAATGTTTTCTAGTGGTGCTCAAACAAGTTTAGGGTATCAATCGAACTCATATAATTATAGTTCTTTTTTAGTTTAAGAAAAAATGATTTCTAGAGATTCAGAATGCTCAGGGCTGGCCCTCATGTGAGGCCGGATAGACGGCCGTCTTAAGCCCAACGGTGCCGGAAGGACCCAATGGTACATGTCCGCTAAAAGAAAAAAAAATATTTATGTGTAGATTCAATCCGATCCAACCTAATATAATATGTTAAATTTTTTTTTGATAAATGCCCAATTTTTTTTTACTCCAATCGATAAAGGTTCCATTAAAAAAAATTACTTGGCCAAAAAAAAATAGACATACAAACAAGTTTATTAATTTTTTGTTTGGAAAACTATAGAAATTAAAAAGAATATATTATTTTATATTATTATATATCTATATAAAAAAAAGCACACAAAGAAAAATAAAACAAACAAACAAAAATAAATTGAATTTTGTATTTGCGGATGTTAAAAACGCGATAAATATATATTTTTTTTAAAAAACATCTTCAACTAAAAGACCCAATTCGGGGACTTGGTCTTAAGCCTAAAAAATACAAGGGTCGGCCCTGAGAATGGTAGAATTCGGATTGTTTTCTTTAAAGGTTTCTCATGTTCGGCTAAAATTCAATAAAACTACAATATGAGGGAGCCTTATGCGAGCCGAACACTGAATTTTATGTGAATAAGCCAGCTAATTTACACCCCTAATTCTGTCTAAAATTGACACAATTTTATCAAAATAAAAATAAAAATAAAACTCAGTTTTTTTTATCACATTTATATATTGTGACGGCTTCTTCAAATTCCATCCCACTGTGTTTATAAGCATGTAAGCGACTAATCTCCCATACAAATACCATAAATTTAATTTTCCATACAATTCATTAAAACTCATTATTATTAACAATTCATATTATACATCTTATTTTGAGTGGAGATACACAAGTGTTATTTTCACGCAACAATAATTGATACAATACACTCGTTTACAATTTATTGGTTCTAAATATTAATACAATACTCATATAGTCCAAGGGGTAAAAATATGCCGTGTCTATCAACATGATAATTCTCTACGATAATTCTCTACTATATATAAATATGAGAAGACAAATGCCATGGTCCGGTAAAATCTCGAATGCTTAATGTCCTTCCGATCCATCGAGGTCCATCGTGTATGACACAGCCCTTATAGCAGGAGAATTGGTTAATTTTCCATAACATCTACCATCATTTTACTATCAAAAGGAATATCATAAGCAAAACATATCTACACAATGTTGTGACTGCAATTTTTTAAAATTGAAAAAAAAAAAAAAAAAAAAAAAAAAAACGGCCGAGATAGTATCTTGCCATCAACTGCTCGTATTCTTCAACCACTCTCCCATGCCCAACCTCCATAATTCCTTTCCATCCGGCCGCTGCGGAACCTGCAACTACTTCGTCCCCCGAATGCTGCATTTTGTTTGCAAAACACAAATCTCCATACCGAACCAAGTGAACCAGCTACACTGCCCAAAAACCCTCTGGTTACTGCATTCTGTTCGAATGGAGGAGCATTATGTTCGGTCGGAGGAGCATTCCGTCCGGATAACTGAATGCCCCAAAATAAAAGACCTGTGTAAATTAACTAAAGTTATCGATTAATATAATTAATTTCTGAAAAAACTTTGATTGGTGTAAATAAATACACGCATATTGATCTAAAATCATGTCGACACCGTCGATTGAAACTCATTATTGGACGGTAGTAAAACTCATTAATTTATTGAAAGAAAAAATAAGAAACTTAATTGTAATTGGTGTATTACTTTCTACACGGATAGATGTAAATTATTTGAGGATAATCGATTTAAAGTTATAATCCGACAGATGGTATTGTGTTACAGGTATTCGCAAGTACCGGTCCATACCATTGCATCTAGGGTGAATGAAAATTCTAAAACTAAAACCAACCTATCGAATCAATTGAACAAAATCGGAAAGTCATAAACCATATATGGTTTTTTGTTCGAGATCAAATCGCTTAATATCTGATTTGGTTCCAATTTAAAATAATCAAAACCGGACCAAACCGGATTATATATATATGTAACACATACCTACATCTATTTATACTTTAAAACATCAATGTATTTTTTGGTCCAACTCAACACGTTTTAAACTTTGTATTTATAATGTATTAATTATCAATTATTAATTTCATATCCTAAAGATTGATTTTTGATCATTTCACGAGATTGTATTCAATTTCCAATCATTGAATAGAATATCGAGCATACGCCGATTCACAACTTACCACCGCTTAACTCTTTTTCTCCTTCTACTTCTTCAACACCAATATTTGAAATATGTTAATCTTGATTTTCGATTGTTCATTTGTTAGGTATGACATCTTATATAAATAAATACATTTATTGACATTAGTATTATATAAGTTTGTCTTTTATTTGTTTGTAATTAGATTATATTTGAACAATATCATTGTTGAGATAATCAAAATCGTGAGCTAGTATTTTCTAGAAAATAAAATAACGAATATGTTCTAGCCAAATGAAACCCAAACAATATAACATTTTTTTCGTTTGAAATGTGTGAAAGTTTACATTTCATTTCGTTTCTCTACATTACTTATAAACAAATGCATTCTTCTTTCTCCTTGACCTTACTCAAAATATTATTTTGTCTAATGAATTTTGATATTTATATATGTTATTCAATAATATAACAATTAGTTCATTATTATTATTATTTTTTGAAGTTGATGATTCATTGATAAATTGAAATGAGTAAGCGATGATTCTTTTATTTTTCTTCTTTGCCCCAAACTTGGGAATTCAACGGTAGGTGTCGAATTTGTTGTGTTGGATGGTGTTGAATGATGGTCGGTTTTTGGATTTTTAAGATTTGCTTAGGTAGATGTTAATTAAATATTAAATATTTGTTAAATTATCTCATTGGATTTACTGACATAATAGTAGAAATGTATTACATATATTATCATTTGTTGTTACCAGACATTTTGTGATTTCTTATCAATAATTTTAATTGTTAAATAATTGTTAAAGAAAACCGTAAAAAACCGAAACCAAACTGAACCAAACCGGACCGATTAAATGGTTTACGTCTTAAACCGTTCTAGTTTGGTTTCAAAAATTGAAAACCATATGAAATGGTTCAGTTTAAAAAAAAACGAAAAAAACCAGACGAACCAGACCATGTTCACCCCTAATTGCATCCATCGCTTCCTAGACGATCCGGCTTCATACCCAAAACACCACAAACAAAGCCATTTAACCGATAGTCTCATTTGATAAGAAACAAACTACCAACGGAGCAATTAACCGACCTTATCAGTTGATAAGAAACAAACTACCAAAGGAAACCTTCTCATTTGATAGTTTCGTGCGGAAACTATATATTGAACAAACACCGTCACTAGCATAGGGGTGTTTTCCTACTTTGGATTGCATTACACATATTTTTGCTTCCTTTCCTTGTTTTATGAAAGTGTTGTGTTGAATTACAATCTCTTCTAAAAGTTTAAGTTGTTGAAGAGGTAGATAATTAACATTTTATATGTTAACATGTTGCAAACCTAGTGATGTGATCCGTAACTGAATCAGATCCAAGAAAACGACACCTATCTACGTATATGATTTTGCTAATCTAAGTATATGGTTTTCCAAGAAAGCGAAGCAAGGCCGAGAAGAAGGTATTTGACAGATATGTGGAACTTTATAAGAGAAAGTGTACCTCTGTTGAAGTAAAAGAGAGGAGATATGGATACTTCAAAGAATAATTGGATTACATTGATGAAAGCAATGCGAGAACCCCAAAGCTATGTACATATGGATTAAGTGTTTGCTTGGACCTAGTCACACCTAGCAAAACAGGGGAAAGATTGAAAAAATTGGTGGAATTTGGCCCCGGGCCCAGCCCCTGCCCCTTTGAAGAGCTTCGCTTTGCCGTGCCATACTACATGCTAGATGACGTGGTGGTGGTAGACAACTAGTTGTGAGGCAAACCAGCAGCTGGTGGAGTAATCTTATTACATTGCATTGTTTGTTGGGGTGATGTTTAACTTTAATGACATTTATTAGGGTGATGTTGTTTTGGTTGATTTGGCCATGTCCTTGTTATATTCTGCATTTTTTTTTTGTCTGTTTGAACCATAATATCTTGGTTTTTCTGGTGTTGTTTATCTTGAGAGTGAAAGCATAATATCTTGGTTATTATTGGCTTTATTTGTAATAAACTGAATTGAGAATTGACATTTCTGGATTTTATTGTCTGTTTGAACCATAATATCTTGGTTATGGTGTTGTTTAGAGAGAGAAAGCATATTTCTCAATTTATTTTTATTACATAGTATGGCGAGTTTATACAATTTTACACCATCTAAAATTCTAAAATTTCGACTGTCACATCAATGAAAATCGTTAAGCAAGTCGAAAAAATGGTTAGTTAATACAATTTTACACCATCTAAAATCCTAAAATTTCAACCGATACACCAACACATAATAATGACCAGTTATGTCCAATTTTGCCACTTAATTTTTGCTTTATGTTTGTCCCTTTTAAAACAAGATAATAAATTAGTCTCGTGTTATTTTCCATTCGCATTTGTGCATTGGGCGATTTTTATTTTTATTTTTATTTTTTTGTCGGAAACGAAAGAAAGGGGAGGGGATTCGAACCCTGGACCTCCCACTGGAGGTCAGTGTAGACCCTAATGTCTTACCACTAGGGTATGAGCTTAAACTCTGTACTGGGCGTTTAGTTGGCATTCTCGAAAGGAAAAGCACCATAATCAAACACTGAATCAATAACTTATTACCGACCAAGTATCAACTATTCCCTCCCTCCCATAATACATAAGCTCTACCTCTTTTTGCTTTCCAGAATATAATCATCGTAAATTACCATTACTTTTTTTTTCTACTCCCTCTAATTTATTACTTCCTCTGTTTCTGTTAAACTGTCGTAATTGTCAAAAATAAAAATTTCTTTATATTTGTCGTAGTTACATTTTCAAAACATTATTAAATACGTTTTCTACATCTACCCTTATTTATTAAGAATTGAAATATTAAAAACAACGTTACATTAATTATATTCAAGATGTGTTATTGTCAATTTAATGTTAAGTCAAAATATCAACTACTCTCCTTAATATGTGTGTTTTTTAACGACTACGACAATTTAATAGAAACGAAAAAAGGTAACATTCTAACTACTTTTTTATTACACCAAAATGACTTGTATTTTTGAGTCAATCTTCTAAGTAGTCATTAGTTAAAATGACTTGTATTACGCCAAAAACTTTACGAAGTATCTTAGCTCGGCTCAAAATGTTTCTGAAATTTTTATTTTATTTTATAAAGAGTCACGCAAAACGATGTCGTTTTGCATCTCCTCGCATTGAACCCTCCCCGCATCAGAACAACCCCCTAGTGCAGTGGTGAGAACTATGGTGTGGTTGGAAAGGATCTAGAACAATAATGCTATATTCAAAATAATATTGTTTTAATAGAAGTATACAACACACTTTATAATTTTGAATATTTTCATATATGTCACATATCATGATTAATGAAATAAAGGGTATTATATAATTTTACTACAATTATTTTATTGTGCGAGTCCAAAAAATCGTCTCTAACGGATTCAATATTTGAAGTCTGATGTATAATCATTGTGACAATAATAATTAAGGACACACATCTATCTTTCTTCCCTTCTACATTAGGGGAGAAGTTTTTAGTTAATCAAACCACATAGGTTTATATGACCCGTGGATTGATTAGAAACTCAATCACATTATATATTCATGATATGAATTGTGTTATCCTAATCAATCCACGAGAATGTTAATAATTCTACTACCGGAAAGAAATGTTATAACCAATGTAGCAAACCATCTCAAAACATTACGTGAATATACCACATGCCGTTGAAATGATTTGTTATGTTTTGTTTACATTGAGTTTTATTTTTTTGGCTACGTTTTCCGACACTCAACGATAAACTATTAATACTTGCTATGCCTAGTGCAACATTCATATTGACATTTCGTTATAACACTAAACTGAATTAATTTTATTAGGATAGTTGGTTTGTGATACGTACTACGTACTTGTGTCGTTTTTATGTAACCGTCGCATATGCTATATTCATACAGGTTAAGAAATTAAATAATCTTGTCATTGGTGCCGGGTCAATAAAAGAATTTTTTAAGCATTATAAAGTATTGAGGGATATCATGAATGCGAAATTATTGCGTACATATCTACATGCGGATAGTCTATGTAGCGCTACCACCAATTTTATAACTGGATACAAACTATGCGGTTTTGATCGTTTCATCATACTCTGCATGTAATAATTTCCCATCAAATACCATATATTGTGGGTCCCCGATCCCCGCCGGTACACGATGCACAGCTCGCCGGCTGTGCATCAAAACGACACCGTATCGACCCGAAACGATACCGTTTGGTTCCGACCTAAAATAAGAAAAAACATAATCAAAACGACTTCGTTTCGACAAAAAACAACATCGTTTCAGGTGTACAGCTCGATACAGCTGGGGCTGTACCGTCGGGGATTTTTTCCATATATTGTGACCCATCAAATACCATATATTGTGACGTTGCTTTTGCAGAGAATCAAAGATCATTTGCAGCTTTTGCTTTTGCTTTTGCTACAGAAGAGTCCCCAATTTACCCGTCGGTTATTGTAGTGTTTTCACTTTCACGTAAAAGAATTTTGCATTAAAAAAAATACAAAAATAATTATGGCCCCCGAATTATCTTTTGTGTGGTGAAGATTTATTGTATTTTTTATAAATTGCAAGTGGATGGAGCTAAAAGTTTGTCGGTCCTTAAAAATAAAAAAAATAAAAAAAAAACTTGTCGGTGCACATGTAGGGTAAGAGGAAAAAGACCTATTGGTTATTGTAGTTCTGTTAGAACTACACAGTTTACATATAACTGGGGACCTCGATCCCCGACAGTCATAAAGATCATGACAAATTTCGAGATCTGATCAGATCGAAACAAATGTCAGATCGGACGAAAATAATGTCGTTTTGCTGTTTTTTTTTTTACATCGGATCGAAACTGCGCCGTATCGAAACAAAACGGTGTCGTTTTGATGCACCGCACCAGGTGCGGTACACACTTGCACCGGCGGGGATCCTTTTCCATATAACTGGCGCCCCTCATAGATCCCAATATGATTGGGAGAAGTTTCTTAGTAGATTAATGAGAAAGAAAATCTTTTACTAGTAAAATAAGGAAAATAGATATTCTAGAGTTATCTCATTTAATATTCAATATCTTATATTAAATATATTTTCAAGATATATATTGACAATAACTTATATTAAATATATCTTTATTATATTATCATAAATCAATTTACATATGTATGCAAATTTATACACATTAATAAAAAATATTAATATATGGTAATATTATTAATTAATTTTCATATTCCAAGTGTATCCTAATACACTAAGTGGCACCACATATATACATATATTGGCTCCCAGAATATTCTTAATTAATTAATATAACACTATGATTAATCAATTTACAAAATCCATGTGTATCATATACACATAATAATTTTGACTTATACATCTATTATGTATATTTAATTAATCAACACAATAATATCTTCTATTATATTTATTCATAATAAATAGATACCACCATATTAATTTACCACTGTAAAACTTTATAGTCGAGATAAACTTTTCTTATTTGATATCACTATAACCACATTTTAATCCGGCTAGATGTTCTTATGTGTGTGACCCGATATGCTTTCGAATATGTTGGCCATAGACATAAAGAGCAAATTACGAAAATACCCTTCACAACCAACGATCACGGAATAGCGTCTAGAAACACACTGTGACCCTCAATCATCGGAAGAGTCAAATGCAATGACTACTACCTTTAATGTGAAAACGGTTACCGTGTAAATCGAATCCCATCATTGTTACAATATCCATATGGTCGTACGTCGAGTGTCAAAACATCAACAACCGTATCTTATCTAGATATCCTACTCTCTCGAAGTAACATATTACTTCCGCTTTGCAAAGACTTTCGAAAACCAGACATTCCTTATAAGAAGGCATTTTCGGATATTTACTCATAATCATAGGATATGCTATTTCCGGACGAGCAACATGAATCCTACGCATGTCTCAGTATCACACACAATCACTACCGCATGATCGCCCCATGGCTAAGGGAAACCTCAATAGTGTCAAAGTATGACAATCCACTCCGTGATGCCATGAAGACTCCGGTCTCAGGATATTACACAACCGCCACATAGTGCGACACTTAATCAAGTAAGTGGGTCAGTCTAACGTACGCATTCTCTAATACACGTCCACGTACAGTCCAAGTGTCTCTACACTTCGATAGACGAGATCTATCCCTACCTTCAATAAGATAGAAGACATCCAATACGTGCTACTCTAATCGTACCATCAATGTCCTGTTTGACAGTACATATGACTAGAGACATTTAAGTATCAAACCTCTTAAAGTGAGTCGAGATCTCATCAATAACAATTATGGGTGATTCTTTTTTTTCCTCGAAAAACGAAAGATTTTATTAAGCCGGGCTCCCTCCAGAAGATACAAACAAAGCCAGACAAACCGCCAGGCCAAGCCGAAGACACGCCCGGACTAACAAAGAGAACAAAACAAACAAACAAACGACCGAGACAAAATCCAACAACACAAAGAAAACACAAACTATATAAGTGACATGTCAAGAACTATATCTCGAAGAGAATGTCTTGACATCGAAGGGTGAAGAATCCCATAAAACCGATCACTCCACCAGTACTGACGATCAAAACACCAAGAAAGAACAAAGACCAAAGAATCAGACAACCATCGGAGAGAAACCAAAATAAATGGAAGAGACAACCGGAAGTCCGCCACAGTGCCACCGTAGGCCGCTGCCGCCGCCGCCAACCAAAGAGTGAAGCCCAGAAGTGTGACTAACACCTCCGTCCAAGAGAACGACTAACATAAACGCCGGCTAAGAGCCCGGAACCTTAGTGGGAATATGTAAGCCCAACGCCGCCAGACCACTGCTGCAAACCAACCAAACACCATGGCACCCCGCTGGATGATAGGACCGCCTCCGGCAGACAGATCTGAGCAGGGAACGGACCCAGATCCAAGAACTACCGGCCGGCCTCCTCCCCAAGCGACGCGAAATCCGTTCTACCACCACCGACCGTAAACCATGGGCGGACCCAGCCTTATAGGGGTGGGGTGCATGGACCCCACCTCAATTTCTGGACGAAGTTACTAATATACCCATCTACTAATATTAAAGTTGTGTATGTATATTATTTCAGACAATATCTAAGTGTAAATATCTATTTAGCTCAATTGGTTAGAAGTTTTATTACCTATTTTTAGGTCACAGGTTCAAATCTTGTCTTTTGAGTTATTTTTCCACATTTTTTTTTTGTCACAGGTTCAAATCTTGTCTTTTGAGTTATTTTTCCACCTTTTTTTTTTAATTTGACACCCACTGAAAGAATTTCCTGGTCCGCCACTGCCGTAAACAATTTCAAAAAGCTTGGGAACTAGAAAGGGGCTTAATGATAGCAAACCGGAAATGTAACCAAAAATGCACTTCTTGTCGTAAGTCAAGCCGAAACTTGCATCCTTACTGTAAAACCGATATGAAAATAGATGATTGTTTTACTAAATATTAATCACTATCCATACAAATTAAAATTTTAATATGGCTGCGTACCCAACATATAATTCAACATTTTCCAAAAAGAAGATAATTTTTTTTCCGCTAGTTAAATGCTCCGCAGTCACGACGAATATTTCCATTTGTTCCGGTTTTAACTCCAACACGGCCCAATTTCGTAATCGCAGTGACAAAAGCATTCCGGAAGGATGAAGATTTCGTGGCCCAAGCATTGACGATGGGCCTTGATCTAGGGTCACTAAAGAGCACTTGGTCCGACGTTAAAAGACCCTTTCCTTGCTGTAAGTTTTGGTAATAAATATTATCGAATATACCAGGTGTGACTGGATCCATATGGACGACCGCTAAGGGGTCCGGAATTCTTGAGCAAATTCCTTGTAATTGTGTTGCGTATTGCGGATTTAGTGTTGGGTCCATTGGATTTTGTGCGCTAAAGTTGTATATTCGGTTTGCAAACTGTTGTTGAGTGAAAAGCGTCTCAATGTATGCTATGATGCAAAAAAAAAAAAAACCAATAATTCGGTACATCACTTGTGTCCTCCAACAATAGGAATAGATGTTTAAAAAAACATATTGCAGTAAATACACAAAAAAATAAACCATTTCATCCTTTTTCTTTCATTTTTATTTATTTAAATATATAATAATTACCAGAGAGAGCAATCATGTCGATGAGATCTAGACCATTGGCAGCAAACATAGCCGTAAGTTGTTCCAAATTGAACGTTGGCTGAGGCAACCTTCCCTCCACACTTGCTGCTGTTGAGCTCAGCCCATCTAATCTACCTAATTCTACTTCATATTTTGGTCCTCCAGCCTACACATTCATTCATTCATCCTTGTATTAATTAATTATGCTGCCAAAAATCATGAATAAAAAAGAATGATATATACGTAGACGTGGACGACGTAAGTACCAGTGCAATAACATCTCGGGTGGCCATAGCAAGAATGTCAGCACAAGATACCTTATTTGCACAACCTGGGGTTGCATCTACTGCAGCTTTGGCTTTGATCACCGTATCGAATCCGTCTCCGGCCAGAGACAAATTATCAGGATAATCCTTTTCTGCCTTATTCTTTGGTGTGGATGCTACCATAACAGAAGCATCACATCCCTATATATATATATATATTCAATAAATAGTTAATTGTCAATTAAGACACATTTAAAAAGATGTCGGGATTTTAGTACTATAAGAAAATATTTTTGTCAAAAAAGACATTTCATCAGTGAGAGTGAAAATGAAATTGAATTTGGAAGTGAATTATGTTGGTTTTGTGCTGAAAATCAACGTAATTCACTTTCACTTACACCGGTGAAATGTTTTTTTTTTATATATATATGTATCTTACTTGTACAAAACAGTCGTGGAAGAAAAGACGAAGCGTGGCAGGGGCAGTAATGAAAGTCTGCTGAAATTTCTTGGCAACAGAAGTCCTCACAATGTTTTCAACATTTGGGCAGATGTTAGCATAATAATTCACTCTTAATTGAGCATTTGCTAATTGATCAGGGAAGAAGAAAACATTACTGAAACAAAGGGAGAAGAACAAAATGGTAAGAAGATTAAGTACTCGAGACATGATCACTCGATCGATCTCCAGAATTAATTTATATTTTTATTTTCTTGATTGATTGAGCAGTGGGTGTTTTAATTAATTAAATTAATAATGCAGATGAGGTTTAATTATATAAACATGCAGCCAAAAAGACAGCTGGTTAATTTCCCCAACTTTTCATTGCGTTTTATATACGTAAAAAATTACTTATCTCAAAGATAATATAATTAACACTTATTTGAAACAAGTTTTAATCATGTTTTAGAAAATACGGTAATTCAACAGCGAAATATGGATTAAATGAGATAGACAACGTAAAAGGTAATAAGGAGCTGCTTTCTTTGTCTTGATTGTGTTATGGAATAATATTTCTGAGTTGAAGAACTCAGTTGTTGGTTACAGTTTGTTGGATTTTTCTATCAAAGTGGAATCATATCCATTTAGTACGTAAAGTATAATATACTAATGAACCTAGCTAGACAATTTATACCCGCAAAATATGGTCCCTAACTAATTTTTTTTCCTAAACCAAGAAACCAGGAACAACCAAACCAGCTAAGGTATGTGCTGTATACTTTATTTCATTTATTGTTCAATACCTCATATTAAAGGGGGGATATTTTCTGGTTTACCACAAATGGGAGTGGTATTTCGACAAGAGAGTGGTAGTCGCACAAATGGCCCGGCAAAGTAGTGGTAGATCGGCAAAGCTCCCTATTAAAGGGGTTACATGGGATAAGCATATACCTCAAGGACTAACATTACGGGATGCCTATTCCTATAGGGTTTACATTTTAAGGACGCATTTTGACGTTTTATTTAATTTATTATTTATTACCTCGCCATCCCGGGGTTACATGAGATGGGTCTATCTTTCCGGGGCTCACATTTCTAAGGACTCTCACTTCTTGGACATATTATGAAGGCGTAGTACATAACTTAGGACCAGTATGCATTCATTTCGCTAGAGTGATTAGTCTGTTCAGATATTGGCATCTATATTAACATTGCAGATCAGTTAATTAGCAGCTATCAATTTTAGTGAAAGGTGATACTGGTGAATGATGGAAAAGATGATATTGTTAGAGACTTTTCTTGTGCCAGCTAGATCTCATGTTTGGGACCTTAATTCTTGTTCTTCTTTTTTGTTGATTTGTTGCGGCGATGACCCCATTGTTGAGTAGGTGTTGTTTTTAGTGCATGTATTTTTCTTTTTAGTATGTTAAACTCTCGCTATTCCGCATACCGTTTGTTTCTTTTTCTTTATTATAATGTGTATTAGGTGTACTTTTTATCAATCAAGGTTTTTTACACGTAAAATTTTGTCGTGGAATCTCCGTTATGCGAACACTCTTTATTTTCATTGGAAAAGCCAGCGTTTTGTTATACTTCTTTCTTACACACAAAAACACAAATATTTTTAAATGTCATTTAATGGACTTCAAGTTGAACTATCATCTCTCTCAAAAGCTTAAGCTCCATGTTGAACTATCATCCCTGCCAAAAGTTTAAGCTAATGGAGAGATAAATAATTAACATTTTATACACTTTAACACGTCCCTTCAAGCGTGGACTTGAACATAATTAATATTTTATACACTTTAACACGCTCCCTCAAGTGTGGGCTTTTAACAAATTTGAGTCAACTTAACATACAAAGACATATAAAGAGACTACAAGACCCAGACTTATAACAAGCCTACAAAGGCATTCAAAGGCACTAGAAGGCCCGTGCATGTAACAATCTGAGTTAACTTGGCATATGAAGGCACTTCAAGGCACGTACAACTTAAAAAAGAAGAATTAAAGATAAAGATGAACTTTCATTAATGTTTTCTTAGATTTCATCCACAGACTAAATCCTAGCATATATGCTGGATATTGTTAAAACAAACTACACAAATCTCAAGACACAATTTAATCCAAAGGTTCTAGTTGACACACCACACTACACACTTGTATACTCTAGACAAGTGACACATGTCAACATTAAAAACTTATCCAAATAAGTCATTTTACTTTTCATCCCCCCTCAAACGAAACGTTGTATCCACCACGTTGATTTTGCTACGAGCCAGCTGAAATAATCGAGTTGCAAGAGGCTTTGTCAGATTATCAGCAAGTTGTGATTCTGAGGGAACATATCTAACCATAAGCTTCTTGCCAAGGACTTGATGTCTCACAAAGTGAACATCAACTTCAATGTGTTTTGTACGTGAGTGAAAGACAGGATTATGAGCCAAGAAGGTTGCACTGGTATTATCACACCACAATATAGGCATCAACTTGCAGAACTGTAATTCGAGAGAGAATGTGTATCGTAAGATTCATAAGATTTCGCATGCATCCGCTGCTAGGGATCTGTACTCTGCCTCTGTTGATGATCTGGCCACTGCTTGTTGCTTCTTTGAACTCCAAGAGACCAAAGAATTACCCAGGAACACACAATATCCACTAACAGATTTTCTGTCATAGGGTGAGGTAGCCCAATCTGCATCTGAATATGCTTGCACAGCAAGATCAGAGGATGCTTGAAGTGTAAACCAATCTGTAATGTCCCTTTAACATATCTCAAGAGCCTTTTTATTGCATGCCAATGCAAGTCAGTAGGTTGAGCCATAAACTGACTTAGAGTGTTGACACTGTATGCAATGTCTGGCCTGGTCAGAGTAAAATACTGAAGAGCACCAATGACACTCCTATATAATGTAGGATTCTTCATCAGGGGACCAGAATCTAGACTTAGAGACTTGTGTGACACCATGGGGGTAGAACATGGTTTGAAATTCTCCATACCAAGCCTATGCAGCAACTGTGTTACATAATGTGCCTGTGTTAAATATAAACCAGAAGTATCCCTGTATGCCTCCACTCCAAGAAAATGAATGATTGATCCCAAAGATTTAAAGGCAAATTTCTGATTGAGTTTGTTGATGAAAACTTGTACAGCAGCCTGAGAATTACCGGTTACTAAAATATCATCCACATAGATCAACACATACATAGTCACAACTGAATCTTTAAAGATGAACAGGGAGGAGTCTAAAGTGGACTGTTTAAAACTCATACTCAGCAAGTACTGTTTAAGTGTGGAAAACCAAGCCCTAGGAGCCTGTTTCAAGCCATACAGGGCCTTCTTCAAATGGCACACATAAGAGGGTTTATCAGGATCAACAAAACCAGCAGGTTGTGGCATAAAGATATCCTCTTGCAACTCTCCATTGAGGAAAGTATTGTTCACATCAACTTGTTGTATGTCCCAGTTCTGACTGACTGCAATTGCCAACACAGTTCTGTTGGTTGCTGGTTTAATAACAAGACTAAAAGTCTCATGGAAGTCCACCCCATAGGACTGTTTGAAACCTTGAGCAACCAGTCTTGCTTTATGTTTGTTAACTGTGCCATTTGGATTCAACTTCAACTTGAAGATCCATCTGTTACCAATCAGTTTCTGATTGGAATGAGGAGGAACCAAGGTCTAGGTTCCATTTCTTTGTAAGGCATCAAACTCAGATTGCATGGCAGCCAACCATTAAGGTTGAGACAATGCATCAGACACAGTAGTAGGTTCTGGTGGAGTAGAGGAAGATGACCGAGCTAGATAAGAGTAGGTTTTAGGTTTAAAAGGATCTAGTTTGCATAGGATGGCCGAGAACCACAGGTGGTGAAGGACTAGGAATAACTGGAGAAGCCTCCGGACTGGGAACATCATAGGCAGAATCAGAAGTGGGATAAGGAGAAGGAGGAGGAGATTGATCAGGCATAGGGCCAGGACTATGAGTACTAGGAGGAGTAGCATGAGAACTGGGAGAAGGATGAGTGATTGCAGGATCAGAAAGAGATGTAGAGACATGAAAATTGGAGTGAGGTTCTACATCAGGCTGGATGATAGGGCCATGAGGAGCATTAGTTGTGAAATCCATCGGAAGGAAATGTGAGACATCAGTGTTAGAGGGGAGAGATGAAGTATCTAGACATGTGTATTTAGGGAAACCAAGACAGTATGGAAGTTCAGCTTCATTGAAAATAACATGCCTGGATATATAGACTCTGCCACTAGGATCTAGACATTTAAACCCCTTATGATCAGGGCTAAAACCAATGAAAAAAACACTTCTTGGTATGGAAATCAAACTTGTGCCTATTATAAGGCCTCAAAAAGGGAAAACAACCACATCCAAAAACTTTCAGATTTGAGTAATTTGGTGATCTGCGAAACAACCTTTCATAAGGAGACTGATCACTAAGGACAGGTGTAGGTAACATGTTAATAAGATAAACAGCATGCTGAAAACTCTCCCACCAAAGATGAAGAGGCATTTTGCCTTGAGCTAATAGGGTCAGACCTAATTCAGTGATGTGCCTATGTTTTCTCTCAGCTTTTCCATTTTGTTCATGAGTGTGAGGACAAGGATGCCTGAACATATCACCAGCATTTTTAAGGACAGGTTCAAAAACTCTATACTCACCACCCCAATCTGATTGAACCATCTTTATTTTAGCAGCAAATTGAGTTTCAACAAGTTTTTGAAAATGAAGAAAGGCATTAAGAGCATCAGACTTGTTCTTTAAAGGATAAATCCAAGTATATCTGGTGCAATCATCTATGAAGTGTATATAGTAAGTATATCTAGAAACAGATTAAACTGGGGAAGGCCCCCACAAATCAGTGTGTATTAGTTCAAAGGGTTTAATGATAGTAGTATCAGATTTAGAGAAAGGTAAAGCATGATGTTTTCCATACACACAAGCATCACAGAAATCCATTTCATTACTTAACTGAACATTACGAGATTTCATAGCAGTACTTAAGACTTTGAAAGATGGATGTCCTAATCTCCTATGCCATAGAACATCACTTTTAGGGTTACTGACTTCACTAACATAAGCTCTAGAACAGACTCTTTGACTAAAACTAGAATTTGGATCTTTCAAGGCCCTGACTTGAAAGAGTTGTGGATGGATTGAAGGAGCTCTGGTTGATTGGGAAAAGCTGATAAAGACCATGGTGCACTCTACCTCTGAGAAGAATTCTGCCTGTGATTTTGTCCTTCACATAACAACCAACATTGTCAAATTCAACACTAACATGATTATCAGAGGTCAACTTAGATATGCTAACAAGACTCTTAGTAATATCAGGAACATGAAGGACATTTTTCAGTTTAAGATCAGAAATAGAAGTGGGAAAATTAGTGGAACCAAGATGATTTATAGTAAGTTTGGAGCCATTACCTACTCCCAAAGTGTCTGATCCATTGTACTGTGACTCAATCAAGTTTGCCAAGATCTCATGAAGTGACATGATTAGTGGCCCCTAATCAAGATACCAATTGGGATCAAGAATGGACTCAGGACCGCAACAAGGTAAAAGCAGGGCATTCGACTTCATTGATTAGATCTTTGTAGTAGGTTGTTGAAGTTCGATCAAACCTATACCAAAGATTCCACCCTTTGTATGCCCGGGCCTTATTACACGGTGACATGACATGTAGCTCTAGAGGTGTTGTTATTGTATCCAGCTCTACCTCTTCCTCTAGGCCTTCCACCTCTTGAGTTTTGACCACCCTTGCCTCTGTATTGTCCTTGATTGTTGTAGTTTCCTCTACCTCTTCCTTGATAATTATCACCAGTTCTCACAGCAGCATTTGCAGATGCTTGTGACAGATCAAGATTAGTAGTAGGATTAAACCTTGCTATGAGCCTCTCATGTGTGATCAACTGAGCCTGTACCTCCGGCCAAGATAGAGCCCCCATCCTTGATGTAAGATTGACAATAACTGACTCATATTCTTTGCCTAATCCTCCCAAAGTGGCAAGAATTAGCTCAGATCGAGTAATAGGATATCCAACAACACTTAACTTGTCTGAATATGTCTTCATTTGTGCCAAATAATTTGCCATAGTTTTTTTTATCCTTTTTCAGCTTTAGTTAATGCATCCTTATACTCCAACATTTGAGCTTCACATTGATTATTGAACAACAACTCCAAAGTTTTCCAGATCTCATGTGAAGTAGCACATCCTACCACTTCAACTAGAGCTTGTTCAGTCATGGATGCCAAGAGCCAAAAAGTCAACAAGGAATCCTTGGCCATCCATTCATCATACGCAGGATTTACAGATGTAAGAACAGATGAGGTCAAATATGGAACACCCAGATACTGTGGTGGACATGGAAGAGTGCCAAACAAAAAATTTTCTACTTTATGATCCCTTACAACCGGAAGAACACTAAATTTCCACAACAGATAGTTATTCCTATCTAATTTGACAGAACATGCTTGATTAAGATTACCTCCTAGAGTGTGAACGGGAGTTGGGGCTGGTGTAAGACTCATGGAGGAGAACGGAGACCTTTGATTCAGCAATGCTGAGCTAAGATTTGTCATAAATCCAGATGGAAAAGTACTGTGCATGAATCCAATCGAAGGAGATGCACTGTGCATGAACCCGATCGAAGGAGATGAGCTGATTCTAGCTCCAGCAGAAGATATTACTGGATTTTGACTGACTCCAATGTATGTTGAGCTCACTGGAATCTGTGAGGATGAGCTCACCGGAATCTGGGAAGAAGTACCATCACTGTGTGTACTTCCTTGGTCACCGGTGGACGGTGGCGGCGTCGCCATCAGCGGTGCTCCGATACCAACTTAAAGAAGAAGAACTAAAGATAAAGATGAACTTTCATTAATGTTTTCTTAGATTTCATCCACAGACTGAATCCTAGCATATATGCTGGATATTGTTAAAACAAACTACACAAATCTCAAGACACAATTTAATCCAAAGGTTCTAGTTGACACACCACACTACACACTTGTATACTCTAAACAAGTGACACATGTCAACATTAAAAACTTATCCAAATAAGTCATTTTACTTTTCAGTACATATACCAAATCCGGGCCAACTTAACACACAAATACACAACACTTGCATAATATAAATGAGAAACTACCAATGTTGGCGTGATGAGGATATAATGCTCGCAGCCCAACTTAAAGACACAAGAGACAACAATATAAATGAAAGCAGACAATGTTAGCAACAATGTTTGAACAATGATCTACTACTTTGATTACCATGTTGAACTACCATCTTTTTCTGAACGTTAAGCTAATGAAATATAGATAATTAACGTGTTATATAGTTTTAAACTCCAAATAACAGATATTTCACGATAGAATTTTTTCAATGAGTAATGATACATGAGTGATATAACTGTTGTGCCTCCATGATTAGTTTTTTCCAGACACCGATCTCCTACGATGTATTTAACCGCCAAATATATATTACACACAATTCGACTCGTTTAATTATCCACCGTAACACTCGTGACTCGCCCCTCGTGGTGAACAGTGGTTTTATGGTGGTCCAGGACCACCATGTCATACTTGTCTACCAATGAAATGTCTTATAAGAAGGGTAAAAATGTCAATATATGGGATTTATATTTTACACAGTGAACCCTTATGTTATTTATCATTTTTCTATTGGTCCTAAATCACCAAGCCATCATTGGTCTAGAAACATAATAAAATTTGCCCGTGGTGAAATGTGGAATTGTCAACAAATTGCCCGATTTTCACGAGGGAACCGTTTCTGTCATGGGGCGGTCAATTTGAGTAGCTCAGTCCCATGAAAAATGGCGGAAACCACCCTCTACATTTCCTCCTCCGTGTTTTGCTGGTATGCTTTCTTATCGCCGCTTCTGCGCCCCTTGCGCAACCTCCTATCCAGTTACGTCACTTTCCATTAAGCTCTCCTGTTGACCGGAAATCTATAGCCTCTGGCGGAAAGGTCGGCTTTTACCTCTTTCAATTGAAGAATCTCACCTCTTCTATGTCCAAAGCTCGAGTGTACGCTGGTATTAACGTGCTTCGCCCTCGAGAATACTGGGATTATGAGTCTCTCGCTGTCCATTGGGGGTAAGTTTCATGTCTTATCGTATGACCCCCAACATTTTCCTTGTTTTTATTTAGGTATAATTGAGAATCTGGGACATTAGATCCGCCCTTGCTACATTTTCAAGAGATTTTAAGTTGTAGTTAGCGATTTTGTTTTGTAGTGTCCAAGACGACTATGAAATCGTTCGCAAGGTTGGTAGGGGAAAATACAGTGAAGTGTTTGAAGGAATAAACGTAAGCAATAATGAGCGATGCATTATCAAAATCCTGAAGCCCGTTAAGAAGAAAAAGGTGGTTTCAGCATAAGCAATATTGTCTCCTACATACGCTCAATATCACTGGATTCAGCTTCCTATCTTGTTGAAATTATTTTTGTTTTCCGTGAAAAAAAAAACAGGATCTCATTCAAAATGCAAAACACTGTTACAGAGCAAGTCTTAAACTATGTAATGGGAACTATCTATCTGTTAGCTAATACCATCATCAACATTTGCACTAGTTAGTGATATTGCTACCCTGACTACTATCAGCAAAACTTTACATTAGTAGGGCAATCATAAACTAGTAGTAGGCAGGTGAAAATCAAGGGTTTTTTTCTCCAACTAGAAGGTATCTTGATGATTCAATCATGCCCGTACAACTTGTCGGAATGTACTTCCGCTCCAATCCATGCCAAAGATTGCGAATTGTTTTTTATTCTTCATTTGTTATTTTAAAGTTTTTGGTCGTTATGTTGACATTGTAAAATCTTTTTATTTTCAGCATTGTGCTCAAATGTTGAATGTTGTTCCTCTTTCATTAGATCCTTTACTGGATAAATAGTTCCATGTTAATCGCACTCTCGATTTTACTGCTAATGGTGTTATTTATCTCCCTGTCCTTTTTATACAGATAAAGAGAGAGATTAAAATACTGCAGAACCTTTTTGGGGGACCAAATATAGTAAAGCTCCTAGATATTGTCAGAGATCAATACTCAAAAACTCCGAGCTTGATTTTTGAGTATGTGAATAGTACAGATTTTAAGGTTTTGTATCTCACTCTGGCAGATTATGACATCCGTTACTACATATATGAGCTTCTGAAGGTAAAACACCCCACCAGCAGAAAATTGAAAAATAAATTGCTCTCCCTTTCTTTAGATGTAGTTGTTGTTGTTCAGTGAGGTATATGCTCGGAGTAATAGTGTCAGACTATTTAAGCAGCTTATCTAAATAGCATGCACATTAAGAGAAACATGATTCATGGAGGAAAAAAAAAAAAAGGAACTTCACATGACATTGATAAAACTAGTGAATATGTGCTTATCGTCTATGCAGTTGTTTTTTGCTTGCCTTCTTGGGCTTTTCGTTTACTACATATGATCTAGAATATTCTTATTTCTTGAAATTTGAACATTGAGTTGCTAAATCTGAAAAAACACAATGGCCAACTAGTTCTTCATTTTTCTGTACCGAGTTAAATATGTAAGATGAGCTTTGGTTGAAAGTACTTATGTCATGAGCATATGATGTTTTATTTCACAGACTTATGTTGTATATTCCTGTATAGGCATTAGATTATGGTCACTCGCAAGGGATAATGCATAGGGATGTGAAGCCTCATAATGTGATGATAGATCATGACTTGCGCAAGCTTCGGTTGATTGACTGGGGTCTTGCTGAGTTCTACCACCCTGGCAAGGAATATAATGTTCATGTAGCGTCAAGGTAGGAGCTAAATATATGACAATATGCATTATTTTCCGTGAAACTGTTGGCTTTGACACCTTATTCGATTGCATTACTTCATCAATCCTGCATTTTGTGGGTACCTTATTTAGGTTTTGTAACGTTTATAGTAATACTTGGACATGCTTTGAGCTTTTTCTTCAGATACATTTGCCCTGTCAAACCCTTCCCAGATGCTAATATGGTCATTCATTTCTTTATCTATTTGAAAAAGGGTGGTATACTCACAGAAAAGTTACACTGTTGAAGTTTTATCAAATCTTCACATAGGGATGATTTCAATGGTTTTCCAAGCACATGATTGCTTAATTTGCTATTATGAATGTTCTTCTGGTCATATGTTTCTTTTGGTTTTTGTCAGTTTAGTCTCAGTTTCATGTGCTGGCCTACTTGCTTTGAGAATTGAAGGAACACATAAGAGAAATTCTCATATTGAGAACAATTATAACAGTAGACATACTCAAGATGAATGTTTTTAGTTAATTTGCCTTGTCTTACTTCAAACGAGACATATGATATTGCCCCTGGTATGGAGTTTTTAGTCTACTTACAAAGTACCTGAAAGTAAATTCGATCTCTTGAAATATGACTTTCTTATATGGGAAGAGTTCTATCATGCAGTTGCCACTGCCTTTCGGTGACTGCTGTAAGTATTTGAGTGTCGATGCTTGGCTTTGGTGTATATTTGGCGTCCTATAGAAACTCAATTGACAAATTCCATGTTTTTGGGATAATAGAGTTTTACCATGCTCTTAAGGCTATATAAATATTGGCTGTATCATAATACATACAGAAGTAAAGTTCAAGCCATACATAAAAAGTCATACATATTTGACTTTGCTGAGACTGATGAATATGCTCATTTTTTCTTCTTTAGAGCTCTCTACTGGCTCCATGATACAATATGGCAAGATGCTGTTAATAATTTGCAGTCGTCAGTTGCATGAGATGGTCAATAATCAATATCTGAGTCCTCAGTTCAACATCATTTTGAAAACTAATTTTCTTATTCCGCTTAATCAGATACTTTAAGGGGCCTGAACTTCTTGTTGATTTGCAAGACTATGACTACTCCATGGATATGTGGAGCCTTGGTTGCATGTTTGCAGGGATGGTGAGAATATTTCTCTTTCACATGTATATTGCTTGCGTGCATTTGATGTTTCGGATGCGTCCCTCTGCATTTTGATCCTGCTGACATGGTCGGTGAAGGTTTTTTTTGTTTGTTTGTTTTCAGTAGGGTTTTGTAGTGCCCGATTCTAAATTATGTCAAAACAGACTGGTGCGGGCCTCAAATTATATGCTTGTTCTATTTTCTCTTGATAATAAGCCTCTTTCTTTCTAGATTTTCATGAAGGAACCTTTCTTTTATGGTCATGACAATCAGGACCAGCTTCTCAAAATCGCGAAGGTAATTTTTTCTATCTTTCTTTCTTTCATTTTCTTATTCTTTTGGCCATATAGCTCAAATCAGTTTGGTCCTTGTGAATCATGCTGTGTGACCTGTGATGTTTCTCTTCTCAAAAGTCCTATCTGGTTCAAATAGGGGATATATGTGCACTTATTTCATTAATTATTTTATATTTGTGTGAGAGTGGACTAAGAAAAAACGTTTTGGATCCTTATTCTTTCACTCACAGAGAATGATTTGTAGCGTTCGTCTTTGGATCCCTCTTCTGTGTGTAAAAGTAATGTTGGGAAGGCTTTTGTTCATGAATATTCAGTCTTTATCAACTATTTTGTTCAAAGGTTCTTGGAACAGATGAACTAAATGATTATTTGCAAAAGTACCATTTAGAGCTGGATCCTCAACTTGAAGCTCTTGTTGGGAGGTAGTTATCTCATCAATCATCATCTCCTTGTATGTATAGTTTTTGCATCTGAAATTATGATCTTGAACCTCAAAAGCATTTTCCATAGCATATACCACTCTGAATATGCTTTTACTTTTCGGATCATTTGGATCGTGTAATATGATGGTTTCCTGTTTTATTTACTACTTTGCAGACATAACAGGAAGCCATGGTCAAAGTTTATCAGTACTGATAATCAGCATTTGGTATCACCTGAGGTTCATTTTATTGGCTTGTTAGAATTTCTGCTTCTAAGTTTTTGGTATTGTAGACTATAAACTGATCTTTTTCCGAACGGGCAGGCTATTGATTTTCTGGACAAGCTTCTTCGTTATGATCACCAGGATAGGCTTACAACAAGAGAAGCAATGGTAATTTTGAATATAGATGTTCAACCTTTTTAATGCACCAACTCCATTTATGGTGTCACCACACTCCTTTTAATGTCCTTCTGAGAGTATGCACATCCCACTTCATCAATGTCTGATATAGACCATATATACTCGGATTTTTTATTTTTTTTTAGCATTGTGTCATGGTTAACTGTGGTGCATTTAAAAGTCCCTTTTAAATTATGGTTTCTTGATTTGTTTAACCTTTTATTTGCTTGGTTTGTTCATATTTTGTAACTTTTCCTCCTCTCTCCCCCCTCCCTCCAAAACCACACTCTTTCCCCACCCCTACCCACTCACCCACTGCTTGATGTCTAGGCTCATTCCTATTTCTCGCAAGTACGAGCCGCGGAAAATTGCAGGATGCGGAGGCAGTAAAGTTTATTATGGACTATATTTGCTGGAAAATGACACTACATTGTGCTACTAAACTTTTGTAGATAGAAAGGTTATATATATATATATATATATATTCCACCGAGTTGGATGTTCTGATGTACTGGCACGATAATTTTCAATGTACATATTGCCTGTTTTCATTGTAATTCATTTATTAACTAGTTTAATTAATGCAGTTGGAACGGTGAAAGAAGGAAATGAAGTTTATAACATGTGACACGAATGATGGTGGGTGGTAGGGTAGGATGTGAATATGTGATAGGGTGGGTGGTCGGGTTGATATGGTGGTGTGGAGTAAGGTGTATAAGGTAGAGTAGGATGGGGTTACAGTAGCTGATGGGTAAGGGTCAATAGAGTAGGGTGGGGGGTTTGGTAGGTGATGGGTAAGGGTCGATAGAGTAGGGTAGCTACCCTAACACCCAACTTACTTGACCTCGCCTAATCCTACTACCTCAGAGCAACCCCAATTGTTGCCTCCAATCACATTTCTCAGACACATCGTTTTCCGTTTCAATTACATTTTTTCATCACCTTAAAAAAAATTTCACTCTAATAGACCACCTTTATACAACCCTCAATAAACAACTTTTATCTTTCATCTTAACTAACAAATCTACCCATATTAATATCTTTCAGAGG
The DNA here is from genome assembly GCA_026214975.1 of Gentiana macrophylla. NCBI lineage: Eukaryota > Viridiplantae > Streptophyta > Magnoliopsida > Gentianales > Gentianaceae > Gentiana > Gentiana macrophylla. The sequence continues at coordinate 94,962,822 of CM047812.1, forward strand.
AGGGTGCGAAGCGACCTTCGACTTTATCTCCTTCGATCGTATACACAAGGCAGACGACAAAGCTATCACATTTATTCTGCTTTGATTTCCGCTGATGTAATTATTTATGGGGCAGGGATTTTATTGGGAGTGCATAGAGCGAATACTCTTCCCTATGTGATTGATTTTCCTACTCTGGGTTTGTACACATGTGATTTAAGGATGCCACTTATGACTCTATCACGTAAACTAGGCATGACAGGGATATAAGAATGAACCTCAGTAAGACTTTATTTGGTTTATCAATAAAAATAAAGTTGTTTTAAAAATATATAATAATAAAAATAATAAATAAATATTTTCCTTCCACAAACTAACAAAAAAAAATTACAATCATATTTTCCCGTAACGAAAATGTCGTACAAATCTACCCAAATTAATATATTTTCCTTTTTTTTTATAATCTTTTGCTTTGTTGTTGTTGTTGTTATTATTATGATTAGTATTAGTTTAAGAATAAATGGAAGAAATGGTTTTTATTAGGAAATAAGCTTTTGATGTGACATAAAGTTGGAGGGAGAAGCTTTTAACTACTCCTTGATATTACGGGGGAAGGTAGCAAATTTTCAGAATTGAGTGTCTATCCGTGCACTATCATGCAGAGAAAGTAGCCTAAAATTGATTTTAGAGGTTTTGTTGGCGCCTATCATGGATGTCCCAGAAAGAACCCCAACATGTCCCTTATACATCACCCGAAAATACTCCAAAAACAATTTCGGGGGATTTTTTGGTCCAATGGTCCCTTATACACCACCCGAAAATAAAATTTTCTTTTAACCTCCCTCTAACTCTCAGGTGGCTGCTCGGGTATTCAAGTTGTCCGAGGACCCTCTTTTGCTTTACAATTCCTTTGCAAGTTGCACAAAATAATACTATAATAAGAAAAAAGTTGTTTATTAAGGGTTGTATAGAGGTTGATTATTATAGTGAAATTTTTTTTAGGTGGTGAAAAAGTGTAACTGAAACGGAAAACGATGTGCCTAGAGAGTGTAATTGAAGGCAACGATTGAGGTTGCTCTTACCCATCACATCTATACTACCCACCCTCGATTATTTTTATCTCTCTATCACGATTATTTCTTTTTTTTAAGGGGTTACGATTAAATTCTTGAGACATTATAATATACAATTTTTAATCGGTTACTAAATAAATAAATATATAATAACAAATTCAAATTTTGTGAATAATAATGATAACTCATAAAAATATATAATAATCTGACCCGTGGGTTTATGTAACTACACTCACACTAACACTACCTATGTACTCTCATGGGGATCAAGTCGTCATAATTCTCATGTTTAGTAGTTTTATGTAGTCGGAAACCAATCACGCCATATATTGTCTCCAATAGGATTTCTTAAAAGATGGGCAAAAATTTGAAAAGCGTAAGATTTATATTTTACACTACAGGCCCGTTGTGTTTTTCTGGATTTCTATTTGTCCTGGATTATCAAGTCATACTTGGTCCAGAACCACCATAAAATTTCCGTCTCATGTTAATTGAGCGTACTTTTTCATGCTTAATAGAGGTTTATATAGTAAAGAGGTCGAAAGGATGACGTATGTATAATAATTGCTGCCATGCAAGACTAAGATAGCAATATCAACGCAAGTGTAATAAGAGCGAGAATGTATGCATATCTCATTGCATACATATATATGGGCAGAGCTACATAGGCTTTAGGGGGCTCGTGCCCCCTCAGATTTTCGTAATTACCAAAACGTCCTTTATAAATAGTAATATCACAATGCATCATTATTTATTATACTTATCAATTGATAGAACTATGTTCATAGTGGCGGAATGGTGCAGCATCTGTTTTCAATTGGATAGGTTGTTGGTTCTATTCTTAGCAATCATATTTTTTCCCAACACTTTCGAATTTTTTTTCAACACTTAATTTTACCCCCTGGATCTCAATCCTATCTCCGCCACTATATATATATATATATATATATATATATATATATATATAAGAAGATCACATGTCAGAAATAAGGATGCAACCTGTGCATTGAGGGTGATCAGATACCTCAAGCCTAAGACTTATTATATGCTTTAGTAATAGTGTAAGTAAGAGCTCTAGCAAATAGCCGAGGGATTGAGGCTTGTCACTTATGGTTGAAGGTGTCCTCTGCCTTAGGGCTGAACACATCGTGAGCCCTAAGGCGTATGATGGTTGGTCATTTTAAGGTGCAAGGCCCTGAGCTCTAGTTTTTTTTCATGAGGCCTTGAGTCATGACCCTATAAGGACTCTTTTACATAGGATGACGTGATGTTGAGCCCTTAAGAATGTTGGGTCAATCGTATATGTGTCGGAGCAAACAACTATGGATTCATATCAAAGCTCAAGTCCATCTCAAATCCAGTTGTAGCACGAGATATTTCTGCATGACACAAATCAATGACCTATGAAAAAGAAGAATCCTAGATCAAAATGAGAGGTGGTTAATGATGTGATTTTCAAATAATATTCACTAAGACTATCGCGAGCGCATGCTTTATGGTGTTGCACTTAGGATGTCATCTCACGGAGACTAGGTTGTTGAGTACCAACAATTCACGAAGATCGTTAGATAAACACACCTTATGGTTTACTTTCGATAAGGAAATAAAAAATGAAAAAATAGATAACCCATCCACCTAATACAACTTCAAGAATTTGTTGAAAATCAAAACCGAAGAACCTCTAGGAATTCAAGTTCACCACGGTAATGATAAAATATTTCTCTATTTATAGATTCTTACTTTTTATAGTTGAATTATCTTTTTTTTTAGGGAGAATGACGTGTATAAGCGAAAGTAGACAATCATCGTTTCGAACAAATTATGATCGTGTCTAGCTTGATTTCAAATATTGTGTCTAGCTCATTGAAGTAATCTAGACCCATTGAGTCTTGTAATTCGTTTAGCCAAGAGAACTTCTCTCAACTCTCATTCTCATGGAATTTGTTGATTGACTTCAGGTATCTAAAATATCAATTCATCGCCTCGAAAAAAAATAATATATATAATTCAGTTTCACCTTTCAGCGCATCATGAACTTAACAAATATTTTTTTATATAAATAATGAATTTCATCTTTCGATCCCTCAAACCATTAATTTATACAAAATTGCTTGCTAAAATCAATTCAAAATCATAAGAATTCATAAAAATAAGGATAACCACAACTTTACGTCATATATCCATCAACGGGATACATTGAATCCTAGAATACAAATCTACTCACATAGACACGTGAGAATGGCGGGGAGTATTTGTAACAACGTTGTCACAAATAATACTTTCTCCATTCTTTTTATCTATCGCAGAGAGAAAATTCAAACAGATTAAGAATATGATTAATGTATTTGAAAAAGAAGGTAAAATGATTATGTTGTCCTTTGATTTTTTCAATACATGCATACGTAATAGTGATGCAAATGAGAAAAGTTATTATACTACGGGTATTAGTGGGTGATACCAAGTAGACAGTTAAGATTTGTCTAAATTTACATTCTCTCACCTAGTAATGGTGTGTAGGTGTGATTTGACATGATCTCAACCGTCCACTTTGTATCACCCACTATTACCTGTTGTATAATAACTATTTTCGATGCAAATTGACTTTTAGAGTTTTTCGCATTGGAAATATGTTTTTTTATTAGAGATGTAATTATTTTGTTGGTAAAAAGGAAAATAAATAAATAATAAATTGAAAATGTAAAATAACAGATAAAAAATAATAAAGCAAAAAGTAAAAATGACAGTTAAAAAAAACGAAAGGATTAGTATTTGCATCAACTCAAAATCTATGTTACCTACAATACCTTTTGAGACAACCTGTTGATGCAAAAAATTGTTTTTGCATGAACTTTTTGTTGACTAAAAAGTTTCTCGTATCTAAAGGTCCAAATTCTTGCAGATGATCGTTATGTCACTATTGTGACATGACGGATGTGCCTGTATTATTAATCAGTTTTGAATCACAGTCCTATGTCATCTTTTAGTCTGAATTCAACATTCATACACAATCAAACTCAAAGTCTGGAAACCGGATTAAAATGGATATTTTCATAGCACGAGAGTGATGAGGGTACAAAAAAAAAAAATCATCCTCGGACATCCCATCTCCCATGTTATTTTCCTAGCTTATCACTTTCTAAGTTATAAAATAGCAATGATAAAGAGCAATGGCGTCTTAAATTTGTTGTGTCTATTTCATTACTCATAAATAAAAAAACAACACACATTTAGTCAAAAACAAACTGGCAACACATTATTAAAATCAATTTACTATCTTAACATAAAAAAAAAGAGAGCGGCTACGGTCCAGTTGCAGATGGTCCAGTTTTTAATCTAGATGGTTGAAATTATACATGAATACTATACCCGTTAGATCATTTTTTAATACAATATGACTAATGTGTGCTTTAACACACCTAATCATTTCTTTTAATCTGTTAAACTTGTAAATCCATGGTGTTAAATCAATTTCTTATAGAAAACGTGATTTTCTCATGACATCTCCCACTACGTACATGATCAAAAGATAAAGAAAATTGTATGCGGGTGTTGAATATCCAACATTAGTCCTTAAGACTACTGATCAATTGCCAAGGTTTTTAACCTAATACCCTTCGAATAAAATCGCCCCTTTCTTCATACCAATAACAAATTCTTATTTTTGATATGTGAGAAACAATGAACTTTGTAGATTTTTTACTTTCTCAACGCCACATATTTAAGAAAGTCTTACGACGAGCACATACAATTTAGTTTTTAATAAGTAATTTCCATGATCCGGCGTCGATAATAAAAAAAAACCATGTTTTACCTTTGTCTTAAACACAATTTGGTACGGTTTTTGCTAGCTTGATTGTGGAGGAAAAATTCCATGTTGTATCAATGGCTATTTTCAATCCCTTCAAAATAATTTCCAAGGAACCGATGAAGCATCCTATCAAGACTATGATTACAGGTTTCCCCTTCTCTCGATTCTTCGTGAGGCATTTCGAGCAATGAAATTTCTGAGGATCTAAGATAAGTAGTCTAAGATATCTTTCAAGTAAAAATCCATCAATTTCAAGGCGATAAAGGATAATTGAAAGCCAGCCAAAGAGCACACAACCTTGATAGCCATAGAAAAGTTGCCTTGATTAAGTTGAGTTTCTTCATCACCTCTCTGGTTGGATTAATCCATGTTTTTTCTTTTTAATCAGCCGCTGAATATAATTTGATGACCGGTCATCTTTTTTTAGGGTACACAATAACTAATAATGTATCATATTAATCTAAGAGTCTCTATTATTTTAATATTGATCCAACGGTAAACTGAATGGTCCAGTTTTTTTATACTGACTGGACCGTAGTATTTCCTTACATGTTATTTTCCTAGCTTATCACTTTCTAAGTTATAAAATAGCAATGATAAAGAGCAATGGCGTCTTAAATTTGTTGTGTCTATTTCATTACTCAAAAATAAAAAAACAACACACATTTAGTCAAAAACAAACTGGCAACACATTATTAAAATCAATTTACTATCTTAACATAAAAAAAATTGTAAACTTGAAGTGACCTTATATACATACATATTGAAATTGAACTAGGAAATAATAATTGGAATGGATTTAATTATAAAACATCAAAAAACAAAATTGAAAAAGATAAACCATTACAATTAATTAAAAACAATTTTTGGTAAGTGGATCTTCAAAATCTAAAGTGAGAGAAGTCTTTATGGTAATATTTGACGAAACAGTAAAAAGAAAAGCGGAAATTAATAAGCTGCTTAATTAATCTCCACACAAAACTGATAAAATTGAGAATTTAATAAAGGACCTACATATCATTATACTATATTACTAATAATCAGATTTCTGAAAATAAAACATTAAAATTAATTTTTGTTTGTTTGTGGATCATCAAAATCTAAATTGAGAGAAGTGTCAACGGTAACATATACGGGAAAATACGCAGCTTAATCGATATCCCCACGCAAAACTCATAAATTGAGAATTACTGTATATAATTAAGAACTCCGAAACTTATAAGGACATATCATTATATTCTCAATTTAAGGAAATTAAGAGTCCCCAATATTCTACTGTAAGAAATTAAGAATACTAAAACCCTGATCGGATTAGGAACTGATCCTTCCCCATTATAGTATATATACAAATCAAGAACCCATTTCTTTTTTTTTCTTCTTGTTATTGATTCTCCCCTGCCCTCTGATCAGAGCTACTACTTCTTTTCTTCTTCTTGCAAGTTGTTAACCAATCATGGTGGCCGTGAGATTCTTGCCGCCGACGCCGCCATGGCTGCAAAAACTGCTGAAGAAAGATTTCTATAATGAAGAAAATAAGTGCAGAATCCATAAGTCTCAATACGAGACCTTCTTTTGTAAGGATTGCATGAGTGATTTCTTCTGTCAGATTTGCGCTAAGGATATTATTAACAGAGACCATCAAAACCATACTATTGTCAAGGTACCCTTTTTTTTTTCCTCTTCTTTGGGTTTTTGTCTCTCTCACACACACATTACAACATCTTCTAATTATTTTTACAATTTTTTGGAAATTAATTGTAGGTATTTACATGTTCAAGACAAGCATCCGTGAATATAGTGGAGTTTGAGGAGATATGGAGCATCAAAGATATTCAGCCTTACAGAATCAATGGGAAAATGGTGGTCTATTTGAGGACCGACAAACAAGGTATTACGTCGCCTGATAATGGATGCCGAACTTGCCAGCGCCGGTTACTTGATCACGAGACGTACAAGTACTGTTCGATCAAATGCCAAGTAAGATTTTGCTTAATATATATTGCAATTTCTGTTTTATTTATTTATGATCTTCAATTAATTGACTCTAATAACTCACAAATGTTAATTAATCTTTCTTATTCTTCTCCCTGCAGATCAAATCTGACAAGTACAGGAATGGGGGCCGTGTGGAATCGAATGAAATTGAAGTGAATGATGATGTTGTACCTGTACCTGTACCTGTACCTGCTGCAACGGAAAGTCCACCATGGAGAAGGGAAGATCAGGCTGCAGTATTAATATTGAATGAATCAAAGCAGCAGGCGGCGGCGGCGGCAGCAGCTAATGCTGGGCGAGCTAAAGCTAAGAAGCGGCGGCGGTGGTCTCAGTCTCAGTCGCAGTGGCAGATACCTAAAAGAAAAAGAAACGATCAAAAGCGGCGTAGAACCGATGAACCACCACCACCGGTGACGGTGATTAATGGTGTGACTGCCATGACGGTGAATATTGGAGCAATGGTGGTTGTTCCGCCGGTGAAAAAGAGTCGAAGAAAACAGTTGACGCCTCATAGGGCACCCTTGAAATAGTTCCCTGCCCTTAATTACCCGTTTAATTGGGTTTTGATTACCACTTGAAGAAGAAGAAGAAGATAATTAAGACTCATTAATTATCTCAAGATTATTCACTTTATTGGCTCAGCAAATTAATTAAGGAGTTGGCTTAATTTGCTACCTTACTATTATTAGCCCTAGCTAATCCTATTTTGCAGATATTCAGCCTTGTAATTACTGGGTTTTAACTACTTTGTTTATTCCCTTGTCCAACATTCTTTATTTCTTCACATTCCCCTGGAAGGAATTATTATTATTATTTTTCCCTTGTCTCTGGATATCCCCTTAGTCTTTTTGGTTTTTTTTTTTTTTGTTTTTGTTTTTGTCTTTGTTTTTGTTTTTTTTGTTTTTGTTTTTGTTTTGTTTCTTCAGGTGTAGAATTGATTGTGAGATTATAGTGGTCGTTATGAGACCGACCTATACTGCGAATTTCCCAAACATTTGTGTTGATGTATAATTCGTTTCAAGTAGCTATTGTAGCAACTTGATATAGTTTCAGTAGCGCTATGGACATTTGACTTTCAATACAACATGTTTTTATATAATTGGTTGAGGTAAGATTTATATAAATAGCTGAATGTCTATTGACTCCGGCTTTGAAGACGTGGACGCATCGGGGCCGTTCGTTTTGGTCGGAGAGAGAAGACACACTTTTTAGCTGGCCGCGATCACGCCGTAGCGTCAAAAGCATGGGAAGCGAACCTAACAAAAGGCGAGGATCCTGTTCGATTATAAAGAGTCATTGTACATAATATGTGACAAGGACGAGGTAGGAGTGCATTGAGGAATGAAGTAAAAAATGTATTGTGTCAAATTTTTATCATAGAAGTGTTGTGATCATTGTATTTTTCATTTCATCTAGAATCAAACATGTGAAAATCAGTTTTGAAACCAAAACCAACTTCCCGTGATGCAATATGAGAGCACTTCCAGCAGAAACACCAAATTTTATCCCTAAAATAATATAAAATAATACATATTCATATTTTACAACATCACAATCCAAAAACCTTCACAACAGCATCCCTATCATTATCCCTATAACATTTCAAATAATATTAAATAATACATATTCTACCTCACAACCCTATTTATACACATTAAATATTTATTATTTCACTTAAAGAAAGATCCATTTCCTATAATTTTTAATAAATAAATATGTTTAGGCGTGAAAAGTGCGTCATCCCCACAAAGAGGATCTGACTGTTCATATCCCTAAAAATAAATAGGGATAGAGACTATGATGTGGAAGCTATTTTGGGGTAAACTCTATTTTTTTTCTTCATTTTAGGGATATGGCACCATATAAGGCTTTTGTTGGGAGTGCCTTGAGAATCTACCTTGAAAATGTCGTTTTTGACTTCAGAATCCTGTAAAAACAATGTGATGTATCAATAAATGGGTGCAACCGTCTGCAAATAAATAATACTCCCTCCGTAATTTTTATCTGTCTCATTTCAGAATTTGTTTTGTTTTTATTTATCTGTCATTTTATATTTTCAATGCATCATTTATTATTTTTCCTCTTTTTACAAATAAAATATTTACATCTTGATAAAAAAATACATTTCCAATATTAAAACCTCTTTTACCAACAAATTATTTACATTTCTAATAAAAAAATACATTTTCAATACTATATATTTGTATATATTAATTATTTTCTTAATCTGTGTGATTTTTCTCTCTGCGACATATAAATAAAAATGGAGAGAGTAGCATTTTTTTTTCTCTTTTCTTTTCCCTTTCGATAATAGTCCAAGATGTACCAGCTAGCTACTCATGATTTGCCGCTTGTAAGTTCAAGACGCGTACCCAAGGTGCAGTGTAGTTTGTCCTCAAGGTGTTTTTTTCCTTAGAAAATGAGTCACTAAACTTGTCATCAAGTAAGTATCGGCCTAGTGATTAACACTAGGTCATAACCTGGTAGTAGCCACAGTTTGAGTCTTGTTTGGGACGAAAAATGGTACGTGTGTATGAATCTTTTGTTTCCCGTAAAAATAAAAAATAAAAAATAAAAAATAAAAAATAAAACTAGTCATCACTTTTTAGTAAACAACTTGCATGGGTACGACCGCTAAGCCTCGACGAGTGCAACAACCTGTATTTGCACCCTTTGTTATTATGGCTACATCATAATCAAGGGGTCCTACATCAGCAAATGTGCAACTTATGTCAATCATTGCGACCGAGCGGTTGCGCACGTATTATTACTCAACAACTTATCAAGTTTGGCAGGGAACAACAATAACCTTCTCATCTGACAACTAATGTACAAATATACGCAGCCGGATTTCTAAATTACTCCGTCACACAACTTATAAACAAACGAACATGCTCACCGACACTTATGGATTAGATAGGAAACAACTTCCTAAACAAAAACCAAAAAAAAAAAATGGTTCAAAAAACTCATAGATGCTCAATCTTCTTGTATTTGGTTCCTGATCCACTTAGTAGCTACCCATTTTTCCCCTCTTATTACTGGACAGCTGCCGTGAAGTGATGTCTGCAACCAATAATACACAAAAACTGCTCATTACAAAGCCTTGTTAAAGAAGGCAACATCAATTAGTTTATAGTGTCAATAATAACAATCTTACCAGATCAATTGTGCCGTTTGAGAAGACCGAGTAAAACAACAGTCCATCCCCTCTGCGTGGCTGTACTTTCAGACCGATACATTCTTGGTAATCATAACCGATATCCATGTTCATTCCATTCTGCACTTTTTTTTAAAGGGATTTTTTGTAGTTTGCCTTTTTCAGAGAGTATAAAAGAAATGTAGTATTCCACTTTGGTAATTGAAATTACCTCAAAAGGAAACATAGTTTCACCGCCTTCATCAACATCGGATAGGTACAACAAGAAAGAAGCAACCTTCACAATTAACAAACTTCCATTGTCATACATCATCTCAGAGTAAAATCACAAACATAAAGGTGGAAATTCAATACGTCCCGAGATTTTGGCAGACTATATACAACTTGGGGTATTATTTTTTTTGTTCTTTAAAAAAGATCACTTTATGATGTATGCTTTGGATTGAATTTTAGGGTTTTAAAAAAAAAATGGCCCTCCTGATGAAGCAATGGGAATTTCAAGGAGTTCAGATTTGTTGCATGCATGATTTTAGGCTATAAATCACCACTTTGACATGCACTTAATAATTTTGAAAGAACATTTCAAGTTATAAATCTTGTTTCTGACATATCCTGCAGTGTTCTGAAAGAATATTTGAGTTATAGACTTGTAGTTAAGACATAACATACCCTTTGGCTCTTCTGTGGACCATACTCAGCTGGATTAAATGCATCATAATGAGCAAGATATCTTTGACCAATCTCATACCGCAATATGTTATATGCCTGTAACATTGACCGAGAGCCTATAATAAGTTATACAAGTAAGATGCTGATTGGAAATATAACATGAACTAACGCAACAAAGAAACCTAGTAAAAAAAGTATTGTGCGCCCTATACCAGAAGGAGTGCATCCTCTTCACACAGATAAGTAATTTATAATGAATTAGCATAAATGGGAGGAAAGATAGAAAATCTGTCGCACGTCTTTGAATGACAGATCATAGCTTCAAGAAAAAAACGTAAAACTAAAGCATATCCTGAATAACTCAGGTTGCAAGATCTATATCCTGAATCATGAGAAGGATTCTGTAATTGTACATATGAAAATCTAATATTCACTTTTGAATTTGAACTCGAATTCAAACACAAGATATACTCTTAACACCACCAAATCAAAGCTTTCCACTTGTTTCTTCCCTATAAGGAATTTCCTAGTTACTTGTCTAACAGCTACAGCGGTGTTCATATATTATCATTTTGATCAGATAATTGCATTGAATTAAAGAACACATGGTTGGTTTCAGGGTATTAGTATGTAGTACGTACTTGAATAAAGTTAGAACTTAGAAGCAGAATTTTACCCTCAGTCTTATGAAAAACAAAAACAAAAAACATTACCGGAGACCATTATACCCACATACTTGAACACGAAAAGGAGAGGTGAAATACCTCCCCGTGACTCCTTGGAAACATTGTCGCCTTTGCAATTTTGTCCTCAATCGCACCCAGAACTCCAGTTTTGTCTTCAGACGAACTTATAAACATCCCAGAACTGATTACAAAGGGAAAAGTAGATAATACCTAAGTAACCATCAAGTGCATAAAAGGTAGACATTGAGAGGGAGAAAAAACTGAGCTCAAGATGCCAAATAGCCGATATAAAATAAAGAAAAGTGCATTGCATACCTTGTCCTGATTCCCTTTGTGGTTTCTTTAGTTTCTCCTGCTCTTAGAGCTAAATTTGATGGTTGAAGCTCTGGTTTTGCCATTTCGATAATGCTTATGCATTGCTCTGCTGTAGCAAAATTGGGAAAATATACCACACGTGGAGTCCAACTTAGCACCTGGGAACATTTGAAAAGCTTCACGCTCAACATATATAGGATTTATGTAATGCACAATTCACTCCTTTATGTAATGTACAATTCACTCGTTCAAGCCTTAATTAAACACCAGAAGGGACCTACACTAAATATTTATGTGATGTACAATTCACTCCTTTAACTGGTAATTTCGTACAGCTTTACAATGTTCTTAGGAAGCCAAAGACACCAAATTAACTGTCCACTCCAGCTTCCAAAAGAATGTAGAGAATATAAAACACAACTAGGAGCATTTTTCAGTCTATGCTAGATAAGCAGGCAATGAAATGAACTTGAACCAAATATCAAAATAGCCAAGAAACTTATTCCTTGACAATGCTATCTCTAAGAAGGGGTAACAACGATCTCTCCAAACGACGCTAAAGCTCTGAAAATGGAAAATTATTGCCACAAATCGGAAAATGTCACTTTTTGTGTGCAAGAATATCCAAACCAAAACATGTAAGCAAAAATGTATTGACTAAAGAAAGGACATTTTGGATTCCATTCACAGTAAAAGCCAAATTAAGCCAATATCTGAAGTCCAAAAGGGAAAAAAGAAAATTACTCAGCAAATGAGGATACGAAAAATCAATTTGTCCAGTGCGTAATGTTTTTTGGCATAACAATGTTGTTGTAGTCTTGTGATTCAAAACAATGTAGCTGAAATTTACTTCAATTCACAACATAGAATCACACACACACAAAAAAAAAGGAAAATTATGAAACAGAATTAATGAAGGCCGCCGCGTTTGAGTACCTGAAAAGGAATTGAACCGATAGAATCCTCGCCGGAAACTCCGTGGGGCAATGGAACAAACCCTCTGTCTCCCTGCCGAGTATCTACATACACCGACTTGAGCAACCGTGGCTTAAGCCTAGGCATTGCACTCCAATCATCCTGCTTTCGATTCCACATTCCACAATAGCATGATGATCAGTTAGTAACACTAAAAAAAAAAAAGGGAATCGATCCACAATAGAGAGCGGAGGGAGAACCTGCTGAGAAAATAGGGTGGAGCCGAAGAATCCGACGAGGAAGAAAGAAAGGCAAAGCAGGAAAACAAAAGGTTGACTTAGATTCCACCTTCCCCACTTTCCTAGGACAGATCTTCCTCCTTTGCTGCTCTTCATTCCTCGATTCTACTAGTCGTCGTCTTCTTCTTCTTCTTCTTCTACCAGTCAATAAACCTTGTACCTTGTCCAATGAGTCGGCCTTCAGCTTCTTCTTCTTATATAGAATCTTTGCTTAGATTTTGAAAGAGACTTTTATTCAAGTCAAAAGTTCGGAAGATTATATTTAGCAGTACGATTTGTTCCTTAATTGATTACTAACATTCTTGTAGCATAAAACAAATACAAACCGAACGCTTTTAAACGAACCGTGCCGTTCATGAACATCGTTCGTTTAACCTTATTAATCAAGCTTAAACAAGATTATAAAATTGTTATCTAAATTGACGAATATGAGTCTATTTACAAAAGTTTGATTATATTTGTGAATCTATAAATCAATTTATAACATACCCAAACACATAAAATTATAAGCCACCTATTAATCTAAAGATACTATAGTCATAGAGTTCTCTTAAAGCGTTTTGTATCATAATTTTGAATATTGCTTTGTATGTAATTTCTTATTTATGCTGGACTTGACTTTTTATATATATATAAAACGTGTCGGCGGCGTTAAGATTCAATTTATCAAAACAAAAATTCGTAAAAATCTAAAAAAACTATAGAAAATAAGATAGGTAATACGTAAACTCTATGAACATATAAAATGGATATTCGACCTTTATACATTGCCGAAAGAAATTGTGATTGACCTTCAAAATACTACAAATTGTAAAAATGATTGTTTATCAGTAAGAAACATATAAACATACTACAACATACTATTTATTAAATTATTATAGAAATAGAAATCACTTATTTTAACGTTTCAATTAAAGAAAACTTAAAAAAAGAAAAAAAAAATTGGGTTCAGGAATGTCGGTGCCGTGTCAGGGAGTGTCGACAGCGTGTCGGATATTAAAATTTCAATTAATATTATTTTAATCAGCCTACACGTATCGAAGCGTGTCGGTCGTGTGTCGTGTCGGAAATGTGTCGGATACGGCGTACGACGCCCAAATTAAAATGTCGGTGCATCATAGGTTTCAACTGTCACGGATGAACTTATTCCACAGAGGCGATAAAATGTGTGTGTGGCAACGGACATATATGAATGGTTAATTTCGGGGTTCCAAACTTATTTAAATTAATGATCGTATGTTTTGATTCATCATCAGTGGCGGACGCAAGATCCTGAATCACGGGAGGCGATAATACTAAAAATTTTTCGCAAGTAAAAAAATGTGTACTAGTATTTTTTGGGCATACCGGTGAACCACAACAAAAACTCACAATCAACCCTTTGAAAATCGATTTTTGAGTCACAAACTAATTTTTCCAAAGTTGATTCTCACGACCAACCATTGTAAAAGTCGATTTTTGACTAATGAATCGACTTTCTCAATATCGATTCTCACAACCGACCTTCGAAAAGTCGTTTTTGATTCAAGAATCGACTTTCACAAGGTCGATTCTCACAACCGACATTCAAAAAGTCAAATTTTGATTCAAAAATCGACTTTCTGAAGATTGTTTTGGTGTGGTGTAAGGTAGTGTGGTGTATCTGTTGAATCAGGGTGATGCAAATTCATTGGATTATAAGAGAAACATTACTATATATATTTCGTTTAGATTTATCACTTTTATAATGACTATGTATCTTTATTCACGTAATAAACATTTTATGTTAATTTATTCGATTATTATAAATGACTGGGCCAAATATAACTATCGTGTCAGATAACTAACTTTTATTGTGATTAATGCGTTTCATAAAGGTTTTTCATATTGAAAATGTGACATTCTCCTCTGCAGTGGGAGCTGATAGTGTAGAAAAACACAAACACACATAAAATTTCTGAACTATAACCGAGAAGAAAGAATGTATATTATTGAAACTTTTTTGTGTTTTTGCTTAGCTCTTAATTTACAATGATCTGTTCTATTTATACATCAAGAACCCTAATTTTGTAATTTATTCAAATGACAGGATAAACCCTCTTTTCCATGTCGAAGATAAGTACAGAGAGTCCGATTGTCACTTCATACGGAGCCAGTGACCTTGATTACTGATTACTTGTCTAGGTTGGGTTTGGTGATTTCTCCTTATTACTCCGGATTCTACCTTATCTCTCCAAAATCACATTGATCCTTTTATTTGAAATCTTGTAGATAAATGAGATTATTTACTTGCTTGTATTTTTGATTGAATTTAATCTCCTTATTTATCTGTTTGCTGAGCTTCTTTGTTTGGATAAAGAGTTTGATTTGAATTTGAGCGCATGCTTGTTGTCGGGTATATATCTGAATTAGCAACGGTCACCAGGAGGACTGGACTTCATTTTCATCCCCCCTCAAATGAGGCCGGGGTTGAAGGCCAAGTTTGTGTCTCAGCTGTAAGTAGGGAACCTTAGGCAGTGCTTTGGTGAATATATCTGCCAATTGATCAGTTGCTGGAACGTGTTTAGTAATCAGTAGATGTCTAGCCACTTGCTCTCGTACATAGTGGTTATCCAATTCTATGTGCTTACTCCTCGCATGGAAAACATGATTTATAGTCATATGAAGTGCACTTATATTGTCTGAGTAGAGCACTGGTATAGTAGATAGGGAAACATGTAGCTCTTGTAGAAGGTAAGTAAGCCAGGTAACTACTGCAGCAGTGTAAGCCATAGCTCGATATTCTGCCTCTGAGCTTGATCTGGAAACAGTGGATTGCTTTTTGGCACACCAGGAAATAAGGTTAGGGCCAAGAAATGTGCAGTAGCCTGTTGTAGATCGCCTGGTATATGGGTTGAGTGTTAATGCAATTAAAAAGTGAATTCATCTCCCAATAGTTTATTTTAAAAGCTGTAGTCTATATATACCTATTTTCTATAGCATAAGATGCAATTTGAGTAAGAGGGATAAAAATACATATTATAGTTCTTCATATTTAGTTTCCTTAGCCATCAAAGTCCATAGTTGGAACACAAGAAGGATGCAACCCTCTCTGCAAATGCAAAATCCGTAAGCATTTTTACCTCCACACCTATACGTACAGCCAAATTTATTGATTTACACAACCTAAACAGCACCATTTTCTTTTCCCACAATTTAAGTTGTTTTATATCCCTTTCCTATCATCAACATTTAATTTCCTACCTTGTAGCCATCACCATATACATATATATTCAAATTCATCTCTTTTTTTTCCACGTCGGAATCAATATAATATATCAATGTTTTCTATGACGGACTTGCTAGTTACGATTCAGAGAGCCGGAGGCTGGTCATCTTCTTCGTTGTTAAATCATGGATGTACCGGTAAGCAAAATAGCTTGAAAACAAACCAACCGAATCCCAAGTCAGAATAAGTTGATGACTGTCTGTCACTTCTATCGTTTAACCACCATCGACTCCATAAACATCCACCATGAACTTCATCATCGAAGTCGTCGGAATAACCTTCCATCAAAGTAACAATTCACTCTCAACATCAAATTTACTTAGTTCCACTGTTCCAGAAAAAGGTAGTGTCTCCTTCATCAACAAATGTACAATCAATATCAAACACCACAATGTACCTAGCCTTCTGTTCTTGATAAGTATTGAATCTATGGAATTTTGAGTTTAGCACATATTGAAGGGAAATTAAGGGGCTATAGAATGGTGATGATTCATGGGACATAGTAAAGAAAAACGCTTAGAAGCAGATTGCAACTCAACAGGTTTGCATGAGGATTTATTAGGAAGGTGGAAAAGGGGTAGCTAATATATACGGGATGGATCAACATCTCGAGTATTAGGGTGGATCGAATAGCTCGGACAATCAGTGAGTCTTTTATTTTGATATAAAGCCGAAGTGTGTTTTTAAATTATTTTCAAGTATTTTACATATATTTAAAATGATGTTTTAAACTCGGAAGTCATTTCGAATGATGTCTTAAAAACAATAAAACATTAACCGTTTTGAGCTAGTGCACAATCTTATAACTATAAAACTGATATACTTGGAATTGACGGATAATACTCGCTCGCTCGTGACACGAAAGTGTCAAAGCTCTGGTGGCTAGGGGGATTAGAGTTACTGCTCTAGGAGAACGGCTAGTCACCAGTCTCGGGGCCTCTTGACTCGAAGTCTTTCCGACAGTAGCTAGAGTGCTCGCTCGTAAGAGTGGGGACGGTACCTTTTTCCCCGAAGATTCATGCTACAGCCGGGAAAGCAAGGGCTGACGGTTGGTGCGTGGGTCCTAGGGCATGGATAGGGTTGGCTGGAGCCGTGTAGGAGGTTTGCACGGTGAAGGTTGATTCTTTTCCCTGACAATCGGCCGGAGTTGTCAGGCATGGCTAGTTCTCGTGAAGTGCGGTTGAAATCCCTGGGTAAATATGGCGTTTGGGCGGTATTTGACTCATCGGCTCGCCAAAAAGTGGTGCTTGTAAATGAACTCGACATGTTTTACTTAATGCTCGTGCACTTCAATATTAAAAATAGTACTTTTCATTTGTTCTATCAACTAATAAAAGACTTCATTTATTATTTCTAATAGTTGATCAAGATATTTTATATATATATATATATATATATATATATATATATATATATATATATATATATGTGTGTGTGTGTGTGTATAGTATAACACTTGCACACGTGGCTCATCTGTAACTTTTTTTGACGCCTCGTTTTCTTTGTTTCTTTGCCTCTTTTTTTTTTTTTTTCTTTTACAAATATAGGTACATGTTTTGACCAAGGAAATGAGAAATTGTAGACGATGATTGATCGAGATTCGAAGATAAAGGAAATTAATGTTTTGGATGGTACTTCATATAATTTTGAGAGCCATTGTAATTTTTATGAGTTGTAATATTGTAATGAAGATATTTATTGAATTGATGTAAAATAATTTGTGGATTTATTTTGTTAAATTGTGGTTTTAGATGATTATCTTGGGATTTCTAGTCTTAGTATTGAAGTCGCGGCGAGAACTTCGCAACCCCTCCTAGAATGACCCCAGTGGACCTAGGGGTCGGGAGTAGGGTATTACAAGAGGTGTCCTCATTGGTTTGCAGTCAAGCATATTTGCTTTGTCTAAAATAGTGAGCATAATGGGATTGATCCAAGTGCAGTCATGTAGCAGTGTGGTGTACCTGTACTCCAAGGAAATTGTGTATAAGGCCTAGGTCCTTCATTGAGAATTCTTGACTCAGAAGAGTGATGAATGATCCCAATAGATCTGAGTTGGATCTTGTAAGTAAAATATCATCCACATAGAGCAGAAGGACTAGAGTCCCATAGTTAGAGTGATAATAAAACAATGAGGGATCAGAGAGTGCATTTAAAACCATACTTAATTAAAAAGGTGTTAAACCTGTCAAACAAGGCTCTGGGAGCCTGTTTTAGACCATAAAGAGTCTTGTCCAACTTGCACACATGATTTGGGAAATCTGGATGTGTCATTCCTGGTGGTTGTGACTGTTGGATGTAGCACCCGAAAGACAATTTATGTAATTGTTTTTAGAATTAATAAATGAGATTTATTTTCATCTTATTACTTGTTTCGTGCTTGTAAGTAATACACTGCTGAAACCCTAAGTCGTATCTTATGTAGCCATATAACTTAGTGTGTGTGTCACACATAATGATTAAGTTTATGGTGATACACTTGAAATGTTAGTCCGTGGTGAAGTTAATCAAAGTATGAGGTCTATTGATTAAACCACCATTAATGCGCCAAGAACACTTTATGGTGTGACCGTCCTATCCAGACCGTCGGCATTGGTTGTCTAAGTGGGGCATTTATATATGATGAGAGTCATATAGGACTAGACCGATTTAATCTGAGTTTCACATATAATTCCGTGATTGAGAAATCTCATTAAATCATAAGATGATCATATATGGATTGACCTTAATCCTGAAGTGATTGTATACTCCTACTAGTTTCAGGATAGGGTTTGATGTGTTCGTTAAGGATCGCTAAGAGGCACGGTCCGAATCACTTTCACGTTGGCACTATTCTAGAATGAGTGAGAAGTGTGTGTCTCACAGATATGGAATTCGTTCCTTCCTGCGGGAAGTAGAAAGACAATTCCCTTATTTGTTGATCCTAGAAACTGATCGATCCCGGGAGTTCGTATTGGTTATGAACTAATTGATCACTAGTGGGTTAATGATAAATAAGGATAAGATGTATTGAAGAAGGTTTACGGAAATATTCCTACTTCATTACGGATAGTCTATAGAGGGTTAGTCTGTATGTAATGATTATATCAATGGGCACTTATCGACTCGACTTGACGTTTTGAGAATAATTTATATCTATAATCGATAGAGTTCAGTTTCGGATTTATGGTGGCGTAATTCCTGAATTAATGAGTTGAGTAGAAATATTTTGTTCGATGAATATTTTATTCAATTTATTGTAGCTACTGATTATAGGTCCATGGTTCCCGGGTTGGCTCCTAAACCGCGAGGGTTTTCTCATTTTATGGAACCTCGAGATTAAATTAAATAGTTGGTCTATTTAATGAATATGAAAATATTATTTATTTGATAAATAATATGTAAAATAGAAAAGACATTTCCTATTAAAATGACTAAAAAATGACGCCACATTTGGGATAAATTAGGAGAAGAAATTTTCCTAGATTATCTCATTTGTGTAATTAATTAATTATCTATTTGTTGGATAATTAATGGAAAATTAAGAGATTGATTTTTTAGGAATTATCTCTTATTTTGTAGCAAAAATATTTTTTTCCTTATGGGAATAGATTTTTGTGGTGTGAAAATGATATCTTTCTTGACTAGTTAATTTTGTATGCGCCACACTCAAATAGAAAATCACGGCGCATACATACAAAAATACGCCACACTCAAATATTTTGCCGAAGGATCCGAAAAAATAAATAATACTACTTATGAAATTTAAATTGGAAAATTTAACTACATAAATCGCAAAAATAAATTACATATATCCTATACTCGTATAGTACTAATTATACTGAAATTACAATAAATCTAACAGTAAGCAAGACTCAACCCGTCAATCCAAATCAATCACAACATTCAATCACATAAATAAAAAATGAAAGATGCAATATTATATGCAATTCCACTCCTAAATTAATTAATTTTGCTCTCGATATCGTAAAAATTTAACCTTGCTCTGCTACCACATGTTGGGAGTAATAGCACCGATCGAGACAATCGATCTTCGCACAGCGGAAGCTTATACGATTTACGATATGAGACATAACTAATTAAACCTACGAGAAGGTTGATGATTTACCTTAAATAGAAATAGTAAATCGACAAAGAGGGAGAAGCCATGATCTTCCAGATTGTATCTCCAAGCGACGACTGGTGGACGTCGATCCTCGCCGTAGAACCTCCTCGAATATGCCCAAATTTTGAAATTGCATGACACTCAAATATCTACAATGGAGAGGAAAAAGAAGGCGCTGCAACAATATTGTGCTCCAGGCACTGTTCATACGGAGCAAAAAAAAAAAAAAAAAAAAAAAAAAAAAACCAAACAAACAAACAAACACGGGTGCTGAATTACGGCAATGAAGAAATCAAAGGGAAAGTTTTATCTAAGGACTAAGATCAAAGATGCTGCTTTTGCATTTTTTTTTTTTTTTTTCCTAGTTTAAATAGGCTAGATACGGGGTATCACCGGTCCATTTCAGTGGTTTACTTTTTTCACATTTATTTTCTTGGATGATTATTTATGTGATATAACAATGTCATACCATGCATCATATTCATGAATTCCACTCCTAGCATATGCATACATGTAGAAAATTAATTTTGACATGTAAGAGACGTAATTAGTTTAGATTAATTTAGGTAATTAATTAAATTAATTAAAACGAACGGAATTTTATCGTGACATAAAATTCACATGATAAAACAAAATTTACTCGGTAAATTTAATGTTGGGATCTAAAAATCATTCGTGGTTTTTGATTATATAGTGTCTACATAAAAGAATTTTAATAATTGAAAAATTGGAAAATCCGGAAAAGTTGGACACCAACTGAGCAAAAGATTCGAAAATTGGTTCGGGCGATCAACAGGGCTTCGGCTCGACTCGACTTGTCCGTCCAAGTACAGGGATAGCCATGGGGGTCCGGCAAGGTCAAGCTATCCGGCGAGCTGAGGCTCAATGGAGCAACCTTAGCCCGATTTTCAACCCAGCTAGCACCCGCACACGTGCGACGTTAGCGTCGTGTATGAACCAACGAAGAGGACGGGTCGGCTTAGCCAATCCTGACACCATTCGGTGAACTCGGTTAAAACTCAACCAGGCTTTAATACCGAGAAGTTGGTAATTGCTTTTCAAGATTTATTGTTTTCAAATTATTGAGGAAAAATTCTACGATCCTAAAATTTTATCATGACAACATTAAGACTATAAAATTCTTTTAGTGAATTTTAATCGTAGTAATACTCTGAGAGAGATTTCTAAATAATAAATAAATTGGAAAATCGTGAATATAGTGTCATTAGTTAGGCGAGTATTTAAGCAGGAAAGACTACTCGCCAGAGCATGTATGCTCCTGCCAAAGCAATTAGACAAAAATACCCTTTTGTCTTTTACTGTCTCCTTGCAACTTGCAATTAAAGTATCAAACGCGTACCTCTGTTTCATCATTTAACTTCTCTCTTTTTTTCTTTCCTTTTTTTTACTGGATTTTTCTTGCTTTGTTATTTTGACCGGCAACCATATTATCTTACATAGGTTCCATTTTTTTTATTTTAACTTGATACGTTTGGAAGAATTTAAAAAAGACACTAATGAAGCTTTAAATTCAGACTGCATTATTTTCTTAAAAGAATAATCAGAATATTTTTATTATTTTGTTAAAGATAGATACACATAAAACGGTGGCGGGTCTTTCATCCAGTGCAGTCAACGAGCCAAGCCGAACCAATTATCACTTGTGCATACTCTGTTCGTTTATGTCATGAATTTGTTCATATTCGTTCGTTTAATAAACGAACATAAAAATATATTCAAATTTGATTCGTCAAGGTAACGATTTTTTTTTGCGAACGTTTGCTTAATAAACGAACATAAAATTATTTTCAAACACTTTCACTTATAAAGAAATTTTGTTCGAACTCGTGTTCGAGTTTGACAAGCTACATGTATTTTTGCCTATCAGTTTGAGTTTAACATGTTAAGATATAAAAAATTAAGTCCAAATGAATAAGTAACAAAATACAAAGCAAAATTCAAACATTATAGTAATAAAATATTATGACAACTCTATCAATATTATATAAGATTACTTTAGAGTATCTATTAGATTAATAGATGTCTTATCATTTAATATATGAGTTAAAGTTAGGTTGTTCATTGATTTATCAATATAAACAGGTTCGCGAATATAATTGAACGGTCGTTCGCGTTCGTTCGTTTAGAAACGAGCTTAAAATCTTGTTCAATTTCGCTCGTTAAACTAAATAAACGAACGATCACAGATACTAACAAGTCGAACACGATCTTGTTCGTGAGCGGTTATATTCGTTTGACAACATTACTTTTTTCCATTAACAAAATAACAACAACAATAATTATAATAGAAACAACAACAATGAAAAATACTGCTACTTACTATAAGATTTTTTATTAATGGCACGTAAGTTTATAAGTTAAAGAATCATCATGATAAGCATACAAAATGCTAGTCAATCCTATATAAATATTTGATCAGCTAAACAAATAGTAAATAAACATTAGTTATAGTGTTATACACAATACAAGTAAGGCTACTTTAAACTAATTGCTGTTGGCCTCAAAATACATCTTAAATTCTAAATAGAAAATACAAGTTAATGTAGTATCAAAATATAATAGTCAGATAATGTTGTAGTTAACATTATAATTACAAATTTAAACTCACCTAATTTGATAAATAGTATATTTTTAACCGATTAACATTGTCTTTCAAAACTCAAAATAGAGCATTGCATATGTTATCAACCCTAAGCAAGTCAATCTTTTTACTTGTACATAAAAAGTAAATTTTCTCTATCATATTTTCCTCCCTACAATACATAACGTATAACAATTTATTCCTGAAATACATTTTTTATTCAAACGATATATAATTTAATTATCGTCACCTAGACAAAAATATCATAGCTAAACATTGTTTACCTCCCCTCAAAAAAAAAAAACATTGTTTACCTGGACATGAATGACAATTTTTAGAGTCTTTAAATATGAATTATTTCACTCTTACTATTTTATTTATATTTAGAGAATAAGCTTTGATAAAGATGTTTAAATAGTATGAAACATAGTCTGCATACAATGATATTTGCTTCAGTTGGATGAATAATATTATTTTATTTAATTAAATAGAGCTGAGAAATAATGTTTATCCGAAATGCATAATATAAAAAAGGGTTACAAATATTAAGTATTAAAATGAGTATGTTGGAGAAAAGTGAAAAGAAAAAAGAAAGAGAAAAAGAAGGCGCGTGCGACTATGCACGGTTGGAGTGCGTCTTATTACCACAGGTCAATAACTAGTACAAAAGGGTATTTTTGCCCAATTGCTCTGGCAAGAGCATGTAAGCTCTGGCAGTAGCAGTCCCCATTTAGAACCGATAAACTAGTGAGAGCTTTAAATTTGTGATTTATTGCTTTTCGATTTGGTGGGAAATTCATAAGTCCTAATATATTATGATTATAAAATTCATAGTGAATTTTAATTGTGTAGTGTCTACACAAAGATTTTATAAATCCGAGAAATTGGAAAGTCGTGAATAAGTGACACTAGTTTGACGGTATTTGGAACCGATGAACTAGTGGGAGGATTAATTTAAATATTCATGATTTATTGTTTTTCGGATTGTAAATAAATTCTGAATATCCTAAAAGACTACATAATTTTCAAAATAATGAGTGGGAGCGGAGAATGTGACAGCCGACCCCATGGCCTTTACTATTGACACAAGCACGTGAGAAAATGGTGACGACTCGTGCCGCTTTGATTTCGGCCCCCTACGGATGGCCTTCACCGCTATCAAAATTCAAGGCTTGGTTTCCGAAAGGATAGGATTTTGAGTACTCGTCGGGTCACTGACCTACCCTACGGCGGCATATTCGGGGCGTACTTAAAAATCTGAAATAGTAGGTCACACTCACAAGGATATTTTAGGAAATATCTTGGCTTAAAAAGGAAGGTAATCAACAATCAAATAGGAGATGTTTGATTCTCAATGGTTTAATTGTTGAGAGAGATTGTCTCAATTTAATCGTCACCTTTTTGACCTACCATACGGCGGCACTGTAGGTGTGAGATTAAATCCTTGGAATGGTATGATAAATAGTATGCATGACATCACGTTTATTATTCCTAAAATTATTATATGTTGTGGTGTATGATTTGATTTATATTTCTGTCATAAATTATTTACAACTACATATCATCTAAAAGGTAGCTAGACTGCTTAAGTAATTAAAATTGACTGATGATGACTTCGTAAAAGTGGAAAATTAAGTAACAGGAACATTGAACTCAATAATTAAGAATGCAAATTAATTCTTCGGAAGAGGATGATCCTCTTGAGCCTACAAACTTAAGTGACATTTGATAAGAATGTGACTGCTGTCACTCGTGCTGAGCGAGAGACAAAATAAAATTAGTTCAATAATGACGAGAATGATTTGGTATCAATCTCACTAGACATCCCACAGTTTACGAGTAGTGTCTACTCAAATAAACTGCTAGTTCACGGCCATTTCCTTTAAACAAAGCCAAGAATGGGAAGGTAAATGTCTACAAATGCAAGTCATCTAAACTAAATAAGTTAAAGGCTAAACTGAAATATTAATTAGAGAAATATAGGATAAGGAAAGTGATTTCGGATCACTAACCTATGCATCCTTAAAGACTTTCTTAACCGAGTAATTTGACTCAGAAGCTAAAGTTCTTTTGTAAGAACAAGGTAGCTGGGCATTCATGATGAAGAGTAGACAACGGGCAGTTATTTCAGCTAAGACAGTGAGAGTGATATAAGGAAATAAATTTCGGATTTTAATCCTTGAATATCACAAAACTTTAATTTATGTTTTCGGATTTGTTGGAACAAATTGATTCGCTTTCACATCGACATAGTTGCCTTAAAGAAAGTGAATATGACATTTGTATACGCTTCTGAGACTCGGACTTTTGTCTGATAAAGTCAAAACCACTAAGTAATGCTAAAAAGGTATATGTAACACATCATAAACTGTTAAGCCAAATGGTTTCCGTATTTAGATAAACGATTCTTTAGCATCTATTTATTAGTGCATATATCCTAGAGATAAGATCTGAAGACTAGCTAAGGGTGATTCCTATCTCCCAGTCTAAAAACACTATCTCAAAGGAAAAATGACTAAGTTACCTTTCAATTAAGAAAAGGTAATAGAGCTGAAGAAGAATCACAACTTGTTCATATTGACCTTCGGGGTCTAATGAAGGATACAAGCTAGTGGAAGGTTTTGAGTAGTGGACAATTTGTCTGATAGCTACTCGAAACACCGATTAGTTTATCTAAATATTATGGAGGACTCTCGGATATTACCAGAGAAATGAGTATTCCATGCTCAGATATAGGCTATAACACAGTTTTGGCACTGATGCTTGGCCTACCTCCGGGTGAAACGATTTCACTGAAAGGATAAACCATGTATTGTCTTGTATAGTTAGTGATATACTATATTACACTGCTTAACTAAATTAAGGTATTGATTGCAAAATAATGGTTCACATTATGTAATACCGAGAAGTGTACCTAGAAGATGCCTATGAATTTGTGGATAATGAGTGAATTATATTTACCCCACTCCGCAAATAGAGGCATTTAGCACTTGTTCTTGAAGGTAGGACTGGAAATTTTGTATACACGTTCCGATGGTGACTGTTCATGACATATATTAATGAAATGAGTAAAGGTTGGTTATAAGATTCTTAAGATCGGAAAGTGACGGTTGAACTGTCACAACCTTTCTTGAAGAATGTATAAATAACAACCTTGGACCTTGAAGTACGATTACTCAAAGAGTTACTATCTGATTTAATCAGACCACATCCAACATTGGTTGTTGGGGATTATGCTGATTAATACTACTGAACTAGATCAGAATATCAATCCACCCAAATACAGTGGGAGTATGGTTTAACCATTGACCCACTGTGATCATGTAGACTTTACAGTCTACTGGGGGTGATTGATCACCTATGGTCTTTTAGGAAAAAGGATGTATCGGATTCTGACAATAGAAGGTTGTTTAAAGCCATAAACCTGCATATGGAGTTTTGGTACTCCAGTTATGTTTATACTCTTGTAGAACCAACTGAGTATCTCAGGCCCAGTGGGAGTAATTGGATATACATGGAAAAGAGTCGAATGAATGGGAAAGTTTAACTTTCTAAGCAAAGCCAAGTGGTCTAGGGTTAATTTCCTGAGAAGTAGATAGTTCAAAAGGGGTGATTCCCTGAAACTTTCTCACCACTCAGCCTTGCTTGAATCCCTGGAAAGCAGAAAGATTATCAGGGGTGATGACCTGAAACTTTCTTGCCCAACAACGGAAATTAAATTCATTTAGAACAGAAGGGGTTTTTAGCTTAAAGCCAATGGCTTGACTGCCTATGCTTATATCCATTGGTGGATTAAAGTAAACCTTCAGGTCATTAAAATTCACATGTTTTGAAATGTGTGGGCTTGACCAAAATATTGATGAGTCTTTCTTAGACCAGAGAATCAATATTGGTAAAGTAGTAGACGTTAGTGCTTATGAAAGATTACACTACAACGGTTGGGAACAACTTGAGTGTGTTATCTGAAGTCAGAAACTGACAAGCCAAGATTCTCTGAATCAGAGAAGTGGACTGTATTCTTAGAATCGATTCGGTCGACATCACGAGAACAAGTTGTTGGCCGTATCCCATCCATCTTATTAGTTAAGATAACAGATGCATATTAGTATGATTCAATGAGAGGTTTCCTACCCAACCCCTCACGGAATAATTCTCTCAATCTACAGATATAGAGAAAATAGGATAAATTCTCTTTTGGATAGAGAAAGTCAGGTTATTAAAAGTCAATAAAAGTTGAGTCTTGGATTCGGACGTTGAAAGCAGTATAGTGCATCCTCAAGTATCTTTAGAGAATGAGGAATCATATGCTTGTGCATTCGGGTGCGA
Source organism: Gentiana macrophylla (assembly GCA_026214975.1). Taxonomy (NCBI): domain Eukaryota; kingdom Viridiplantae; phylum Streptophyta; class Magnoliopsida; order Gentianales; family Gentianaceae; genus Gentiana; species Gentiana macrophylla. The sequence continues at coordinate 94,989,998 of CM047812.1, forward strand.
ACCTGAGTGTCTTGACTACACTGATTCTGATTTTTTGTCGGATTAAGGATGATCGTGAATCGATCTTAGGCTCAGTGTTTACTCATTGTGATGGAGCTACAGACTGGAGCAATCTAGCACTACCAATTTGACTTTATTAGTCGAATACATAGTAGCTTTCAGAGCATCTAAAGAGGCAGCGTGGCTTGAGAAGTTCTTTGTTGGATTGGGAAGTGATTCCAGGTCTCGATGAGCCGATACCATTTTACTGTGACAACAGTTGAGAGGTAGCTCATGCAAATGATCTTCGCAATCATAAGAGGTCAAAAGCATATTAAAAGTAAGTACCACCTGGTCAGATAGATAGTGCAAAGAGGCGGCGTTTCGGTCCTAAAGATCGCCTCGAGCCGACAACCTAGCTGATCAGTTTACCAAGTTGCGTGACATCTAGTGTCACTGAGAAGCTCTTGGCGGGTATGAAATTGGGAGATATGTCTCATCTGCTTTAGAGCAAGTGGGAGAATGTTGTGGATTGAAAGAATGAGGGTGTGGTGCTCTAAAAACAGTCATTGCTTGTCTTTATGGGCAAGTGGGAGATTGTTATATATAGTGTGCCCGAAAGACAATTACTGCTTGTCCTTACAGGCAGTGGGAGATTGTAGGATGTAGCACCCGACAGATAATTTATGTAATTGTTTTTAGAAATAAGAAATGACATATTTATTCTCATCTTATTACTTGCTTCGTGCTTGTAACTAATACACTGCTGAAAACCCTAAGTCGTATCTTATGTAGCCATATAACCGTGTGTGTGTGTCACACATAATGATTAAGTTTATAGTGATACACTTGGAATGTTAGTTCGTGGTGAAGTTAATCAAAGTATGGGGTCTATTGATTAAACCACCATTAATGCGCCCAGAACACTTTTTGGTGTGACTCTCCTATCCGGACCGTCAACATTGGTTGTCTACGTGGGGCATTTATATATGATGAGAGTCATATAGGACTGGACCGATTTAATATGAGTTTCTCATATAATTCCGTGATTGAGAAATCTTATTAAATCATAAGATGATCATCTATGGATTGACCTTAATCCTGAAGTGATTGCATAAACCTACTGGTTTCAGGATAGGGTTTGATGTGTTCGTTAAGGATCGCTAAGAGGCGCGGTCCGAATCACTTTCACGTTGGCACTATTCTGGAATGGGTGAGAAGTGTGTGTTTCATAGATATAGAATCCATTCCTTTCCGCGGGAAGTAGAAAGACAATTCCCTTATTTGTTGATCCTAGAAACTGATCGATCCTGGGAGTTCGTATTGGTCATGAACTAATTGATCACTAGTGGGTTAAAGGTAAATAATGATAAGATGTATTGAAGAAGGTTTACGGAAATATTCCTACTTCGTTACGGATAGTCTATAGAGGGTTAGTCTGTATGTAATGATTATATCAATGGACACTTATCGATTCGACTCGACGTTTTGAGAATAAGTTATATCTATAATCGATAGAGTTCAGTTTCGGATTTATGGTGGCGTAATTCCGGAATTAATGAGTTGAGTAGAAATATTCTGTTCGATGAATATTTTATTCAATTTATTGTAGCTACTGATTACATGATCCCCAGGTTGGCTCCTAACACGTGAGTGTTTTCTCGTTTTATGGAACCTCGAGATTAAATTAAATAGTTGGTCTATTTAATGAATATGAAAATATTATTTATTTGGTAAATAATATGTAAAATAGAAAAGACATTTCTATTAAAATGACTAAAAATGGCGCCACATTTAGGATAAATTAGAAGAATAAATTTTTCTAGATTATCTCATTTGTGTAATTAATTAATTATCTATTTGTTGGATAATTAATGAAAAATTAAGAGATTGATTTTTTTTGGGAATTATCTCTTATTTTGTAGCAAAAATATCTTTTCTTTATGGGAATAGTTTTCTCCCCTTTTATGTACAAACTACTAACGTTACACATTTGATAATAAAAAAAGTATACATGGTGATGTATTTTATAATTAAACTTACATTTCATCTTCAATAAATACACTCTACAGTAGAACTTCAAATCCGTTTTTTTTTTTTACCCATTTCTGCAAACTACTAACAGTGATGCGTTTGATAAAAAAAACCACAAATGTAAAAAAAAAAAAAAAAAAAAAGGGATACGTGTCTGCCAAGGAGGGTGCCACATGGCACAATGTGGGCATACCTCCTTAGCTTCTCATTTTCTGCACAAAAAAATACACGTGTTGATGTATTTTATAGCTAAACTTGGTTCATATTCCATCGTACACTACACAGTAGAACTTCAAATCTGTCGGTCTTTTTTTTTTCTTCCTCTTTTCTACACAAATTACTAACGGTACACATTTGATAAAGAAAAAAAGTACACATGTTCATGTATTTTATAGCTAAACTTGGCTCATCTTTCTTTCGTACACTACACAGTAGAACTTCAAATCCGTCGGTCTTTCCTTTTTTTTTTTCCTTTTCTGCACAAATTACTAACGGTACACGTTTGATAAAAAAAAACCACAAAGGAAAAAAAAAGTATTAATAGCTAAAGTTGGGTCATCTTTCATCGTACACTACACAGTACAACTTCAAATCCGTCGGTCTTTCCTTTTTTTTTTTCCTCTTTTCTGCACAAACTACTAACGGTACACATTTGATAAAGGAAAAAAAGTAAACGTGTTGATGTATTTTATAGCTAAACTTGGTTCATCTTCCATCGTACACTACACAATAGAGCTTCAAATCCGTCGGTCTTTATTTTTTTTATTTGTCTTTTCTGCACAAACTACTAACGGTACACGTTTGATAAAAAAGACCACAAAGGTAAAAAAAAAATGTATTTAATAGCTAAAATTGGTCCATCTTTCATCGTACGCTACACAGTAGAACTTCAAATCTGTTGGTTTTTCCTTTTTATTTCACTTTTCTGCACAAACTACTAACGGTACACATTTGATAAAGAATAAAAAAGTACACGTGTTGATGTATTTTATAGCTAAACTTGGTCCATCTTCCATCGTACACTACACATTAGAGCTTCAAATCCGTCGGTCTTTCCTTTTTTATTTTCCTTTTCTGCACAAACTACTAATGGTACACGTTTGATTAAAGAAAACCACAAAGGTTTAAAAAAAAGGAATTAAAAAAGGTGACATGTGTCAGTCAAGGAGGATTCCACGTGGCACTATGTGAGCATACATCCTTAGCTTCTTATAGATATAAGATACAGCGTATCAAATTTTTTTTGCTCTTCGGCATCGTATCAGGAAAAAGAAAAAGAAAACCTATAAATTGAACGAAATTAGGTGCCTTTTCTTTTCATTTGGATCAATTTAATTTTCTTTCTTTTCTGTGGCTACAGCTGAAATAAATTGAGAAAACAAAACAGAAGATGATACAACCATCGAGACTTCATAAGTGAACGAAGAACAAAAAAGATACCTTCACGAAGCACATATGAAGATATCTTTTGTGGAGCTGATAGGAATAATAATTTGCCGAGGACCAATTTCAAGAAATTGTAGAGTAAGTATCTTGGTACATGAGGAGGGGAAGCTCAACATTTCCCATTTATTTTTATTTGGGAGTAGAAAAGTCTGGATATTTTTTATTTATTATTTTTATTTCTTAGGGAGCAGGGCCGGCCCAACCAAACCCGAGGCTTAAGGCGAATCGGTACGGTGGGCCTTTGCGTTTAAATTTTTTTTTTTCTCTTGAACACATACTTACAAAATATATCAACATTGTATTTATAACATCTCAGTAAATCAAAATTCGAGTTCATTAATAGCGCCAAACATACCAGTAAGTAATAATTCAAATTCATATCATCATATGCATAAACAAAAGTACAAAACATACTTGATACTTACAATAACTACTACTGTGTCGCCTTCCAACACTTTTAGAGATGAAATCATCAATCAAAGTAGAATCATCAATTTCATCGACCAAATTCTTCTCAATCGATATCATGGCGGCATTCAAACGTTCTTGGTCGTTGTCTTGAAGATGTTTCTTTTCTTTATTTTTTTCCCGGCTGAGACATTATAAAAAAATTGGGCTGACCATTTTTTTTTTTTTTTTTTTTTTTTTTGCAAAACAGTAATCAAAAATGGACCATTTTTTTTTTTTTTTTTTTTTTTTTTTTTTTGCAAACAGGTAATCCGAGGCGCGCCCTTCCAGGCAAAAGCCATCTGCTTGGCCTGCCTTATGGGTGGGCCGGTCCTGTTAGGGAGCAGCTGGCCGCATTCGGAGAGAACACATGTATAAAGCATACTTGACATGTGTCCTGGTTTATGAAAGAAACAATGTTCAAGCCAAACGGTGTCGTTTCTATAAAGGAGGGAAAAACAAAAAAAACAAAAAAAACAAAAACGTCGTCGCTTCAGGGAAAAGTGTGAGGACGACCAAAAAAGGGCCGACGAAGGAAAACTGCTTCTTATTATTACTATCATACTTATACTAATAAGTCAAAGGGTTGTTAATATTTTCTTTTCTTTTTTTCTTTTCTTTTTCATTAAAGCCATTGAATGATTTATCATTTATGTGAAAGAAAAATATAATTAATACACAAATCGTGAGGTGTTTTTCAAATTAAAAAAAAAAAAAAAAAAAGTAAGGTTGAGACTCCAATCTTGATGGCCTAATTTGATTTGTTGATTTATTATTATTATTATTATTATTTTTTTTTTTGGTGTGGTAATGCTTAAATTTATTGAAAATAAGATGTGAGGAGGGATAGTATAAGTATAAGAAAATACGAGAAAATGAGGAAAAACTTATATAACTAGATAAAAGAATTGTAATGTTATTTAAGTAAAAATAAAAAAATAAAATAAAAATTTAAGATTAGAATCAAACTCCCCAAATTACCTCAGACTAAAACCGCATATAGAACCATAGGCTAAAATCACATATTGAAATGTTTCAAAAAGTAAAAAATATATATATATATATTCAAAAACCTAAACCTAAACGAAAACATTTTATTCTTTTTCTTTCCCGTCCGGCATGCAGATGATTCTCCACGGTCAAAAACCTACATTGCAATTAGAGCTTCCTACTATATATGAACTATCTACGTCAAGAGGCGTGGGTGGGTGGGTCCACCCCAGTAAATGGATCTTCAATAACACGAGGGATTACTGGATTTGGTCTTTCCTGCTGCAATACAAACGGAATTAAAAAAAAAGGGAAAAAGTTAGAAGGTTAATTTTTAAAAAATAATAATAATAGTAAAAAAAAAAAAAAAATGAAAAGGAATTATATATTAATTAAAGATGGATCTTCTTACAATTCCAGCTACTGGGGACAAGAAAGTAGCAAAATTGAACAGCAATGTTCCCAAAGCAAAATAGATTTGGATAGTGTATAAGCTACGAAGCAGCACGAGGCTAATTGCTAAAACACCCATCAGCAGGAGAATGGCTCCACATGCGATAAACACCTTCACCTCACGTTTTTTGTTGTGTATATATCTCATGATAGCCAAAATAAATAAAATGATCACAGCCGTCAAGTCCATGCTACAAAGGAGGACTAGTACAAGCACGCTGTGCTTTGTTACAATAAAACCAATGGAACCAAAAACGCAAAACACAGTAACCCACAGTATAGGATAAGCTAGGACCAACGAATAACACTCCACCTTCTCTTTTCTGTTTCGTGCATCCGATTCGGATAAAACTATTTCTATATCCTCCCTTCTTTCATCGTCCACCTGTGTGTACAGTGTACAAGCAATTAATATATTATCTCGATCGATTAGCAGCTTGTTAAGAAATAGATTAAAGTATGGATGATGTGGCATGATCTTAGACCATACACATCATCACTTATCTAATGGTCTAGCTTTATCATTATCTTTGTGTTTGTTAGAATATCTACCTAGGGATTCTAGCTGGTGGGTAGTAGTCCCTTCTACAAGATATGTTTTGTATTAGTAAGGAACTCGGCTGTAATTGAACAAAAATCAAAAGATAACTTGAATGAACAAAATGATATTCTCTCCTTTGTTTTTCTAAGTTGGTATCGGAGCAACCAGGTTCATGGCGTCTTCAGCTTCTTCTCCGGCTGTGACGACCATCGCCGCCGCCACAAGCACCCTTGACACTTCGACCATGGCAGCTACTCATGTTTGGCGCGATCGTCTCCACCACAATAGGGGCTTCCATGGCTATCCCCGGTGTTTCATGGCGGCTTCTTTGTTTCCATCTCAAACTTCCCTTTTCCATCTCTTACGGGAATAACACCTCCGATTTTCTCTACCGGTGCACCATTTTCCGGATTCTTCTCAGCGATTGCTCCACCTCGCACTCCGATTACTCCATTGTGAGTTCAATTGGTTCTCACCCTCCTCCTAGTTTGATTCTAGTATGCATGCTAGTGATTCTACCTCCTTACTTAGATCTACTTGTCTTTGTCAAACTAAATCGGGAAAACTATCTTCATGGAAATATACAATTCTTCCCATTGTTAAAAGGTACAAGTTAGTGGGGTTCTTGTTTTGGTACTCTACTAGACCAACATCCTGTAGAGTGCGGAATGAAATGCAGAATTGTCTTATGCAATTGAGTATTGGGATTCTCTTGATCAACTTTTAATGGGTTGGCTCACAAGTTCTATGATGAACAAGCCTTATCCGAGGTTATTGGTGTAACACTTCCTTTGAAGTATGGAGTACACTTTGGAAAGTCTCTTTAACTCTCATTCGAGGCAAGAATGCTTGAGTATAAAAGCCGCTCTCACCAAAGCGAGAAGGAAAGCAGTCTATGGGTGATTATCTAGCCCTTATGAAATCCTATTCTGACAAGTTACTAGCTGCTGGTTATCCTATATCAAAGTCTGAGCTAATTTTGGCAGTTCTTGGTGGGTTGGACAGAGACTATGAGTCGGCTATTGTCAATATTACAGCAAGGGTTGGATCATGGTGGCAAGAAGTTCAATCGACTTCTTACTCATGAAAGGCTTGTTGCTAGGTTTAATCCTCTCATGGTTTCAATCCTCGGTGAATTTAGCACGAGATGTATTCTAGAGGTCAAATTCCCTCGATTCAGAGCTCGGCCAAACAATCTAATAGAGGAAGAGGTGGAAATAGAGGTGGAAGATTCAGAGGTAGAGGTGGTGGCGGGACTAATGCAAACAATAGAGTGTCATCGGTTGTGTGGTAAAAATGGACTGCTTGTTCTTGAATCTTGGCATAGGTTTGATGTGAATTTCACAGTCCAAGTCGAATACCAATGCCGGACCTAATGGAAATCAGAATGGTCTAGACCCATTTGCTTATATGGCTACTCCTCGATCAGTGTCGGACTCTTCATGGTATATGGACGGTGGAGCAACTAATCATGTTCTGAGGGGATCTAAACAATTTGCACTTAAGCTCGGGGTATCTTTGGTTCGACACACTTGGAGTAGGTAATGGTGAGCGACTTCATATTTCTCATATTGGTCGATCTAAAATTCTATCACACACTCATCACAAGTTCTTAAACTAAATTCTATGCTTCATGTTTCTGCCATTACTAGAAACTTACTTAGTGTTTCTAAACTCACACGTGATAATGATGTTGTCATAGAATTTAATGATTCCTTTTGTGTTGTGAAGGCCAAGAAAGCAGGATACCTCTTCTCACGGGAACTCAGAGGGTGGTGCTGTACAAGATGGGCAATCTACTAAGAGTGTTATGAGCTCTCCTCAATCCAATCAATCCAATCATTCCTCTTCAAACAAGTGCATTTGCTTTTTTTAGTTGAGTCTAGTAGAATTCAGTCTCATAATGTCAATAAAGATCCTAATGTTTGGCATAGGAGACTAGGTCATCCTTCTTCAAGGGTTTTGAATCGATTACGCAACATTGTAATGTTTCCTTGAATGAAAAACTTACATTTTGTGAATCTTGTCAATTTGGCAAATCTCATGTCTTACCTTATGCTTTATCTACTTCTCATGCTAGTAATATTTTTGATCTTGTTCATACCGATGTGCAGGGTCCATCACCTACTAAGTCCACTAATGGTTACACCTATTATGTGCATTTTCTTGATGATCATACTAGATATACTTGGCTCTACCCTCTAAAGCAGTAAATCAAGTGTATAACATAATTCACTTGATTTCAAAAGATGGTTGAAAATCAGTTCTCTACCACTATCAAGTGTATTCGATCAGATTGGGGGAGAATATAGGAGTATTGAGTCTTACTTAAAAGATCAAGGTATAATGTTTAGGCATCCTTGCCTCATGCTCATGGACTGACATGGTAGGGTGAAAAAAGAAAGCATAGACATGTTGTGGAATTAGGCCTCACTCTTCTTGCTCAGGCATCCATGCCACTTGAGTTTTTGGTGGCATAGCTTTGTGAGCTATCACGATCATAAGCGATCTGCCAACTCTCATTTCTTAACCATATGTCTCTTATGAATGTCATTTTAAAGTCAAACCAAATTCTGAGACAATTTAAGGTGTTTGGATGTGCCTGCTATCCACATCTTAGACCTTTTCAGACTACCAAATTTCAGTTTCACTCCAGTAAATGTGTTAATCTAGGAATCAGTCCTGTGCACAAAGGATACCAGTGTTTAGACATGAGTGGTAGAATTTATGTCACTAGAGATGTCATATTTGATGAAAATACTTTCCCTTTGCTCTTTGGTTTTGCTCAAGGTCCTAATAGTAATTTGTGCATGTGCTTGATAATTACGATAGTTGGTTCTTTCGCCCTCTAAATATAAGGAAACTCATAACACTCCTCACGATACAAGATGCAGTACAGACACTCCAGATGCTTCTGCAGGTATGCCTGATCCTGATACTGAACTTCCCCTATATTCTCCTTATTCTACATCTCATATTGTTCCTATTAACAATCCCGATTCTCCTTTTACTAATGCTCCTGGTGATCCACCTCAAATAGATTCAAGTCCACCCTCAAATTCCTACCAGTCACCACCAGTCCCTAGTCCCGCCTCTACTTCTCTCTCCTTCCATTTTCGAATCTTCATCTACATCTACACCTCCTCCAAACCCCAAACATCTCAATACTCATCCTATGCTTACTAGAGCAAAGAGGGTATCTTCAAACCTAAAGTCCTTTCTGCTTTGTTGCTTCCACTCTTGAACCTCAAAGTGTGTCAGAAGCTCTATCCTGTGCTGAGTGGAGGTGTGCAATGGAAGAAGAGTATAAGGCACTTTTGAAAAATCAAACTTGGACTTTGGTCCCTCCATCCTCTAATCAGACTGTGGTAGGTAGCAGATGGGTATACAAACTTAAACTCAAACCTGATGGTTCTATACTGAAACACAAGGCAAGACTTGTAGCTAAGGGTTTTAGCCAAACATATGGAGTGGATTTCACTGAGACCTTTAGCCCTGTTGCCAAGGCTCCTACCATCAGAGTTGTGCTTTCATTGGCTGTTACCTTTAACTGGCCAATTAATCAAGTGGACATTAACAATGCCCTTCTTAATGGTCCTCTTAAAGAGCCTGTGTACATGACTCAACCTGAAGGCTATGTGGATCCAACCAGACCTCATTTTATCTGCAAGCTACAAAAAGCCCTGTATGGGTTGAAGCAGGCCCCAAGAGCTTGGTTTGAAGCCTTAAAAACTCAGTTGATACTTTGGTCTTTCAAACAGTCTGTTTGTGACAATTCTTTGTTTATTCTCAAAACAGCAGGTCAAATTCTAATTGTGTTAGTTTATGTTGATGATATCTTAGTTACAGGAAGCTCAACTCCACTGATCCACAAGTTCATCCATATGCTCGATTCTAAGTTCTCTCTCAAGAATCTGGGCCCTGTATCTCATTTTTTGGGCATGCAAGTATCAAGGGATTCATCTGGTCTTTATCTAAATCAAAGCCAGTATGCCATGCAACTTCTTGCAAGATTGGGATGTGAAACACTCAAACCTTGCCCTACTCCCATTGTTCCTGGAAGGAAACTTGAAGACAATCCAGGAGAACCATTTAGGAATGTCACTATGTACAGGAGTGCAATTGGAGGGTTACAATACTTAACCTGTACTAGACCAGATATCACATTTGCTGTGAATTATCTAAGCAAGTTCATCATAATCCACATCCGGAACATTGGAAGTTTGTAAAAGGTTCTTTGAGGTACATTATTGGTACCCCAAACATGGACTGCATTTCAAATCATCTTCCTGTCTTAATCTAGCAGGTTTTTCAGATGCAGATTGGGGAGTATCTACAACTGATAGGAAGTCTGTTGGGGGCTATTGTGTTTATCTTGGAGAATCCCTTATCTCATGGAGTTCAAAGAAACAAGATGTTGTTTCAAGGTCAAGCACAGAATCTGAGTATAGGGCATTAGCAAATGCCACTGCTGAAATCAAATGGATTACTTATCTTCTGGCTGAGTTACAAGTTAGACTTGCTGCTAGACCTACTATATGGTGTGACAACACCAGTGCCTCCTTTCTAGCTCAGAATCCTGTGTATCATGCAAGAACCAAGCACATAGAGATAGATGTGCACTTTGTAAGAGATGAAGTCCTAAACAAGAAGTTGACAGTCTGCTATATACCATCCTCTGATCAAGTTGCAGACTGCATGACCAAGCCCCTGCCTATATCTCAGTTTCAGTTGTTTAGAGACAAACTCAATGTGTTCCCACCACCATTGAGTTTGAGGGGGGATGTTAAGAAATAGATTAAAGTATGGATGATGTGGCATGATCTTAGACCATACACATCATCACTTATCTAATGGTCTAGCTTTATCATTATCTTTGTGTTTGTTAGAATATCTACCTAGGGATTCTAGCTGGTGGGTAGTAGTCCCTTCTACAAGATATGTTTTGTATTAGTAAGGAACTCGGCTGTAATTGAACAAAAATCAAAAGATAACTTGAATGAACAAAATGATATTCTCTCCTTTGTTTTTCTAAGTAGATAAAAATCTCTGTTTTTTAAAAAATTTTAAACATAAATATTAACAAATCTAAGTACTTTGGTAATATATATATATACGTACTCACCATCCTCAGGGTCTTATACAGATAATAGATGGATGCCAACAGTGTCGTTAGCAAAAATAAACCAGCAACTGCCATTATTATTGCAATATATGCTGCATCATGATCATCTCTTCTGGATTCTAAATAATATAAAAAATAATGTTCAACCAAAAGAACTAAATCAATGATTTACTTTTTAATAAATTACAGATCGAGAAGGGAAATTAAAACAATAAAATAAAATTCAACACTACAATACTTACCGGACTGGTGGAGGAGAGGTGGAGTGAATGTTTGGTTTGACATTTTGTAGTGTATTAATTAATTTCTTTGCTGTTGTATGAATCTCTTCTCTATTTCTTAATTATATAAGGATTGGAATATGTTTGATATTTTTATTCTTAAATAGTCATTAATGGTCTCTGTAATACTCCTTATAATGATGGCGTGGTAGTCCTGTGACTTTTGACTCACTCTTAATTTAACATTATATATATAGATAATAAAAATAAAAAAAATAGAGGGAGAATTAGGTGATCGGATCTCTAACTTTAAATATAGTATAATATTATTTTGCATTAAATATAATATTGAGAGTAATAAAACTAAACCATTGATTGGTTTGATTAGAATATATAGAGGTGATTATATAATACACAATCCTCAACAACAAAAAAAAAAAAATAAAATAAAATAAAATAAATTAATACACAATCATAATATGAACGTAATAATACACAATAATACGATTAATTACAATGAGTTATTTTCCATAATTTTGTGTATCTAGAATATTCTCAATATATAAATACAGTATTAATTTGTAAATCTTTTACCTTTATCACAAGTAATTCTAGAATATATTGTGGATGTTCTAGATCTCTCCATCATTGTTATTATTTCAAGGAATTAAAAAGATGAAGAGTATATGCTAAGTTTTCAGGGAAAAAAGAAAAGAAAAGAAAAAAAAGAGTGTATGCTAAAAGATTTACCAAATAATACTATATTTAGATTTTTCTTTGCATGATGGTTTGTGATGTGTTACGAGATGGAATGCATTGTATTTTTTTTATTTTTAAATTTACTCTAAAGTCTAAAATATTTGTTTATTAGTTATCGGTCGAATGCAGACTTTGATCGATCAATTTAAATGCAACTTGCCGATTAAGTTTAAATTAATAAAAGAGAAAAATTCCCTCAAAAGAAAATTTATAAACCTAAAGGTTCCAACGATATCTCTTTTCTTTAACTAGGTTTTTTTTTTTCCGGAGAAGTTCTTCGGCTCTCTTAATATTGCCGGTTATATCTACCCTCACACACAACACATGGCGGAAGTTTCCGGAAGAGGTGGCGGCACAGTGGCTGAAAGGTTATCTGAACGGAAACAAGCAAGATTGATCGAATTCAGAGATCTAGTCACGGTAGCAAACGCAAACACATGTCTTTCACTTTGGGGCATTCAGTTATCTGGAGAGAATACTCCTCCAACCGAACAGAATGCAGTACCCAGAGGGTTTTTGGGTGGCGTAGTTGGTTCACATGGTGTAGCTGGTTCACATGGTTCAGTATGGAGATTTGTGTGGGGGGATGCAGCAGTCGGGGGGACGCAGCAGACGGAGGTACTGCAGCAGCGGCCGGAGGGGAACCCTACCACCGGAGGGGATGGAGTGTTGGATGAACGGCTGGATAGTCTGCTTTTAAAGTTTTTGGTTTTAAGGTTGAAAAAGCGAGAAGGATGTTGAACGACGTAATGAGATGGAGGGAAGAGTTTCAGACCGACACCATATCCAATGAACAATTTGATGAATATATCCCGATTTTTGAAGACTTCACATTTCTACATGGGAAGGACATGCATAACAGTCCTCTTATTTATGTGAAGTATGGGTCTATTAAAGACCTGGTGAAGGCTCGAGAAATTATGTTGAACACCTCTAAGCGGGAAAGGTTCGTTAGATGGAGGATTCAACTCTTAGAACGAGCAATTGAGACGAGGCTAGATTTTAGAAGAGGGGGTGCTCATTCGTTCGTTGAAATTGTTGATTTGAAAGGAATTCCGGAGGTTGGGCTCGAGAGAGCGGTTGAAGAATATGAGCAGTTGATAGCAAGATACTATCCCGGCTTTATCGGCTGAAGGGTATGTTTTCTTTCATTTTTAAAAGATTGCACAGCCACGACATTGTGTATATATGTTTTGCTTATGACATTCCTTTTGATGGTTCCATTAATAGGAAGAAAGCATGTATAATGAGTTCGTTATATGTTTTATTTTGTGAGTGTAGATCTATATCAATTCAGACTGGTACACATATGCAAAGGCATTAGTGTCTTATCCCTCCCTCATTCGTACCGACCGAATTTGCAAGAACATCACCTTTACTAGGAGCAAACCGGCGGACACTCTCTGCAAGTAGGTAACATTAGGTTTTTATACATGATGTTAATTTTCTTAATGATGTAATTTGTTCTTTTGTTTTGTTGTGGGCAGAATCATCCATCCCCATCATGTACTGGTTGAATATGGTGGGATGTGTGAACGAAAAGAAAATCCGAAGGGGATTGAACGTAAACCATCCAGAACGGATACCATAAGAGCAAACGAAACCGTTGAAATCAGAATAACCCATATCCCGGTATGTTTAGCTATCAAGTTTTAGCATTAGTAATTTATGTATGATTAAATCTGTCATTTATATATTGGTATGTTTGTAGGGCGGTATCACTGCCTCATGGGAGATTTTGGTGATTGGACGGGACATAGGGTATGGCGTTGAATTTGATCCGGTTGAGGGCTACGCAATAATAGTCGCACCAACCCAGCATTTTGTTTCTTCTAACAAAGTGATCAAAGGGACTTTTGATTGTCGGACTCCAGGGGCTTTAGTTATCAAAGTAGATAATTCACAGTCGTACCAATCAAAAATTGTGGCGTGGCGATGTCATTTTGAGCAGCACTAGTTTATTTGTCTTTGATGTATCAACGTTTTTGTGTTTGCCAAAAACTACCTTTATTTGATGATCTAAAACTCACTTGAGTGTTTTTGTGTACTACTTTTTGTAATGGACTTGGTTCCAGAGATTCACCCTACCCTCTCTCTGGCAATCCCCCCCAATTACCTTGAAAGGCCTTAGTTTACTGAACTCTTTTTTTTTTTTTTGGCTGAAAAATTAAGTATCTTTTAGAGATTGTTGCAGCCCATCATTATGAATTGACTTGGAATCAGACAGATGGTACAGAAGGAATGAATCTACTGGAAATCTATTTGTGGTTCATGTTTGTGTTTCGGGTGACCCCACGGGATTTTAAAAAAAAAAAAAAAAATTTGCAAAACAATGTCGTTTTGCGTTTTGATAAAGAAAAAAAAATCCAATTTTAACAGGTTACGGGATAGCAGCTCCTGCAGCCCTACTCCATCACCGTCTCGTCTCCTTTAGGCTTCACTTCAGTAGTTAAGTCCTTCTTCCAATCCAGGCAGCAATCCCCAGTGCTCACTGCTCCTCCTCCTCGATCCATTCCTTAATCCATATTCCATTCCTCATTTACGGAAGGTAATAATTCCATTCCTCACTTGAGTGTTTTTGTGTACTACTTTTTGTAATGGACTTGGTTCCAGAGATTCACCCTGACTCTCTGGCAATCCCCCCAATTACCTTGTAAAGGCCTTAGTTTACTAAACATTTTTTTTTTTTTTGGCTGAAAAATTAAGTATCTTTTAGAAATTGTTGCAGCCCATCATTATGAATTGACTTGGAATCAGACAGATGGTATGGAAGGAATGAATCTACTGGAAATCTATTTGCGGTTCATGTTTTTGTTCATGTTTTAGGATTTTAAAAAAAAAAATTGCAAAACACCGTCGTTTTGCGTTTTGATAAAAAAAAAAATTCCAATTTTAACCTATTCCCTCCCATTATTCGCCCTTCAAAGATTCTAAATACCTAAAAAATGAACGGGTTACGGGATAGCAGCTCCTGCGGCCCTCCTCCATCACCGTCTCGTCTCCTTCAGACTTCACTTCAGTAGTTCAGTCCTTCTTCCAATCCAGGCAGCAATCTCCGGTGCTCACTGCTCCTCCTCCTCGATCCATATTCCATTCCTCATTTACGGAAGGTAATAATTCTATTTATCCTAAATTCATTTTTGATTCCAAATTTCCAATTCAAGTAAGGTTTTTTGTGTGCATAATTTTAGTTTTAAATTTAGTTTAGACTTTAGATTGAGCATTGAGTTTATTTGTTGTGTTGATAGTTGATACTTGTGTTGTTAAGGTTACCCTAATTTTCGCACCCTGTGTCTATGTGTCCTGTGAAAGTGTGAATAATTGTTTGGATTATTTTTGTTGTAAAAAGTTCTGAAGTTAACTCATTAAGTGCAATAATTTGATAAACTAGTAATTAGTAAAAAAAAAATGGATTCGGACATTCGGTACGCTGTGTTTTGTATGCTAAAAGTATACAATAGAAATAAATCTCTAGGTGATTGTTTATTTTTATTTTATTTTTATTTTCTTAACAGATTAGTTGACATATGGTCATATGGACCGTTTTGTTAATAAACGAAGTCGGGTTGGTGAATTTGAGGAAATTGTTACTGAATTTGAGAATCCAGGGGTGGGTGCATCTAGTGGGATTAGGTCTCATAGTATACAAATTGAAAAGGATTTGCTAAATAGTATTAGCACTGATGCCGTTATTGAACAATTTCAAAACATGAAAACTCGTAGGGCGCAATAGTAATTTATGGGCGATGTACGGTTATTTTGTGCTTGATTTGAAACAATTTTAATTGGTTGTCTATATGTTGTAATTTTGTGTCATGATAAGTTGAAATTTATGATATGTATTGTACTTTTGATCCAGAAACAATTATAGTCCTTCAACTATTTCTGTAATATTTTGTTGGAAAAAAGTTTCAATTTGTCGGCTTTGTATGTTTTTTTTTTTTTTAGGGTTACGCTATTTTTGTGACCCCATTGAACTATTATTCTGGATCGCCACTGCTCTGGGTCCGTTTCTCTTGTTCCTTTAACGCATAAATTCGATTCAAGTCCAGAAGCTTTATTTTTCAATGTAGTCGATGTTTTGAGCCTCTATGCAGCTGAAGACGAGTAATGTACTGCTTGATGATAATATTTCCTTTTAGGCTTTCGTAACGGATATATCAGAATGTTTGACACCATCCGTGTCATCGTTCGTTAATGGTTGCTTGTTTGGTGTGTGACGCGACGTGTGTCTTGGTCTGACGAAAGGTGTATGAATTTGTGTGTGTGTTTTTATTTTATTTTATTTTATTTTATTTCTTTCACCTTGTGAGTATTGGGTATCCGTTTACGTTTTTTGGAAGTATGATTGTGAGTGAAGAACTTACGGAAGTATGAAAGGTATTAGGAGGGGGAGATAATGAAGAGCAATCTTTGTTAGTTAGGTCCTACGAGAGGATATGCATTAAATTATAAGCCCTTCCTAAAACTTGGTTTGTACAGACTTGATTTTACTAGTAGTCATTACAACAACGTAACAACACAATGTATAATTCCTACGTTCAGAAAGTTCAGCTGATATGTCGGTTCTACCATCTGAAATCGATAAAAACTTCTTAAGCTTTAGTTTCTGATACCCTTTTAGTTGAAAAGAATGGCTTGATTACAAAGCAAAAAGTATTAGGATTAGTGACTTCAGTTGTCTTATAACCAATTGGTGGTAGTAAAAGCGCAAGAACTTTATTTCCTTTAACACGCACCTCAGTGTGTGGCGCATTATCAGCGCCGCCATCTAGTCAAGCACACAAAGACACAACCAAACTAGGCCAACAAGACAAAGAGGCCCAACACTTGCACAATAAACTGAGGGAGTCAGGGTTTGATCTCATGACCTCCTGCTCCGATACCATATTAGGATTCAGCGCTTACCGTTGTACTAAAACCAATTGGTGGTAGTAAATGCGCAACTTTATTTCCTTTAGCAAAAAGGACACGGACTCACTTGATCTCCAGAAAGATGAAACTTTTTGACAGATATATCGGAAACCAGTACATCATTTATTTCAGAGATTAATGATAGAGGCACAATCAAAATTACACAACGGATGACGTAACGTGATCTCCACCTTTTTGATTTTGATAAGTCTAGGTCACAATCAATTAACACTCATGTTGTGTCACCCGTTATGTAATTTTGATTGTGTCTCTATCATTACTCTATATTTCAGATGCCAATCCATAAAACTCAAAGAAATTATTTGGATACAATCTTTAAGACACAACGGGTGTAACAATTAGTGGAGATGATGGTTGTCTCACAAGTTGTTTCTCGAAAGTTGTGACCGTATCATTACATTAAAAAGCTCACATGTTTTTAATATAGGGGGAATGAGGGAGAAGGACATAAATATTTCATCAATTGAGTAGAAGGACATTTTTTTGAAACTTTTTGCATAAAGACAAAACTATTTATTCATTGTCGAAATTCACTTGTGTTCGAAATTCATTTGTTTAAATTCATTCGCCGAAATTCATTTGTCGAAATTCACTAATTTTCAAAATCATCGCATTAAATTCACTAATTTTGGGATTCATTATTAAATTCATTTGATTTGGGATTCACTTTAGGAGATTCACCGATTTTCGGGATTCAACATTTATCCTTCTCGCTTATAAAAGTATGCAGTTGTCTTCTCCCTATAAAAAATATGTAGTTGTCTCCATTCTTAAAAATATTTCAGATTGTGTCCTTATCCCTAATTTTCCATTTAATATATTGACAGATAAAAAAATCCGGATAAGGTTGATGGACAATTGTGAGAAGGAAACAGCAAATGCCCAATTCCCAAGGATCGGAGTAAACAATAGCATGGCATTGCATGACTCTAGCCTTGCATTGCTTATTGACAGGCACCTCATGCATTTGCTGATTTCATCTATTGATGTCGTGGCAACCTTGAGATTTACAACTTCACATTATAAATATATATATACATATACATGTGAAGCAATATTATTCAAATCAAATAGCTAAAATTTTTGAGATAAAAGATATGGAAAAGAAAGAGAGCCAAGAACAAAAGGGGAAAACAGAGGAGTTGCCGATTGATAGCAGTCCCTATACGCAGTACAAAGATTTGGAGGATTACAAGAAGCAGGGCTACGGTACACAGGGACATCTCAAACCTCAACCTGGCCGTGACGCTGCCGGGTCTACTGATGCTCCCACCGCCGCCGGCAACGCCCCTCCTCGCGATCAGATTTCCACTGGTACTACTACCGATGCCATCAACAAACAGGGCGCCCCTTAATGAATCAAGTGCCTTTAATTTGTTGTGTAATATTGCAATATTATCGATCTCCGAGGACTTTTTAGTTTCTGTTGTCGTCTTAATTTCTGGTTATCAGGGAAAAAAATAAATAAGAGTTATTACGCGACGGTTATTGATGAGTTATATTAAGTGGATGGATGACATGCATCCAACTTACACCTACACACATCTAAAATGTGAGGTGGATGCATCTCATCCTTCCATTTGATATAACCCGTCAAATCATCGATGCAACATAACTTTTCTCAATTTCTACTACCTCTATTGTCTTTTCAGAATTTCTTTGAATTTGTTTTGTTTTCATTTATCTGTTATTTTACATTAGCAATATAGTTTTTTTTTTACATTTACCCTTCATTTTAAAAATCTAAATTTTGGTATAATTTTCCATTCATAAGAAGTGAAAGATAATAGATATATTAATTAATTTTTTAATTTGTGTGTATCTTCTCTATGCAACTGATAAAAAAAAACGAGAGAAAGTACTTTCTTTGATCACCTTATGTGACTCGAAAAATTTGAGATATCGAGTTCTTATGCCAGAAAAACGTCTCGCACATATAATATCAAAATAATTTAAAAAATTATGAAAAAAGACAAAATACTTTTTGAAATTATCAAAAATAACATAAACATTTGTATTTTAGTAAAAGGACAAAATATATTGTATTAAGACAATTTTGCCCCTCTACTTACATATAAAAACTCCCATGAAAAAAAAAATCACACCCATGATCCCACGTTTGCTGCAACCAAAAAAAAAATAGTTTTTTGCTGAGAAGGACAAATTTATTTAAATATCAGGCTCCAAGTACACTACAGATTAATTAGGACAAATCAGATGCAAACTTACCGAAATACCCTTTATTTTATAGGGGGAATGAGGGAGAAGGACAGAAATATTTCATCAATTGAGTAGAAGGACAGTCTTTTGAAACTTTTGCGTAAAGATGACAAAACTATTTATTCATTGTCGTCGCAATTCACTTGTGTTCGAAATTCATTTATTTAAATTCATTTTGCCAAATTCACCGTCGAAATTCACTAATTTTCAAAATTCATCGTCGAAATTCACCGATTTTTGGGATTCATTTGTCGAAATTCATCGATGAAATTCACCGATTTCGGGATTATTTGAGGAGATTCATTGATTTTTGGAATTCACTATTGTCGTCTTTGCTTTATAAAAATTATGTAGTTGTCCTTCCTATAAAAAATATATAGTTGTCATATTCTTAAAAATATTTCAGATTGTGTCCCTTATCCCCAATTTTCCATATTTTATATATAATTGTAGAAGAAAAAAAGGCCAATGTATAGGAAAACACTATAATTTTAAACAGTAAATTATTATCGCTATTTCCAAATTCGCAATACTTAATTTAGAGTTTGATATTTCATTTGGGATTCCCAAAAAATGTTGGGCAACGGTCGCCGCCGCCATTACTCTAACTACACGACAACGGCTACCTTTATTTAAAAGTAGCTTTTTTTTTTTTTTTTTTGAGAATTTTCTCCCATTTTTTCACAAATGCACACGATCTTAAGGTCCTCAAATCCTCCTTTGGGGTTCCTTCCCAATTAGGGTTTAGTTTGGTTCTAAAAACACCTAAAACGCGAATGTTGTTGCATCTGGATGAATATTCTTTGTGAATGGGTATTTTTGTCCAAAAATTTGTTTTGTCCTTTATAATCTTTGAAAATGGAAAATGTCTTCAGCACTCCATTTTCTGTTAATTTTTGTCTTATATGGCCCTCAAAAAAAAAAACACACACACACTACACGTATATATATATATATATATATATATATATATATATATATATATATATATAACTCTAATGTTCAACTATAATGATATACTAATAGTAGTGTTATATAGTATAACAATGTTAAATATTCTATGTCAAACAAGTGAGTGTTATATAGTATAACAATGTCAAATGGTAGTGTCAAATAATAGTGTCACATAGTATAAAAATTTTAAATGGTAGTGTCAAATAATATTACAATGTCAAATAGTAGTGACATATAGTATACCAATGTCAAATGACAGTATCAAATGGTAAATCAAAATATTGAGGACGAAAAAATATGAATTAAAATGGTAGTGTCAAATAGTAGTGTCATATATATATCACAAATTTTATGTTGAATGCAGTGCAGAAATCACAGTTTGTCACAAAACCAAATAGAATCAACATTCTAAAATGGGCCCCTACCTAAAATGGACCCTACCTGTAAAAACTTTCCATCAATGTATATCCTTTGAAAGTCTTGACTGATGATGGCCCAAAACTTCTGCACGAACACTTTAAAATTTCAATATATATATATATATATATATATATATATTTGAACGTGGGCATTGGCTTGATCTGAACGTGGTATATGCTTTTACTGCGGCAGGTTTTTTTTTTTAATTTTAAAAAAGAATTATGTTATAAGGGTAAATGTGTCATTATAACGTGACTGTCTTTTTTGATAATTTTGTAATTTTTTTTGTCATTTTCAATAAGTCTCCCTTTAAACATTATGCGTAAGCTCAGTTGCCAGGCCGTACGCTTTTTGAGAACAAGGCAGAGTTAAATTAGGTCTTTTAGTTGAATTTTTTTATTTATTTTAAAACATACTTATTGTTATATATTTTTTCATAAATAAATATTTTGGTTATCGTTTACATACGAGTTCCCGTACGAATTAATGTTATCAGTTCATGAAGGGATATGCATTTTCAGATACATGTATTTTCAAAAAAATATGTACATACCCTTTCGTGTAAGGGTTGCATGCTTTCATCCGGTGAACAGTGACAACCCTACCCTTTCGTGCAAGGAGTAGCTTCATTCGTTTATGGGGTACTTGCAACCTATAAAAAGCATAAGTATGCAGACGAAAATTTATAAATAATCAGAAAAACTTTGAGTGTCTTCGGGTTTGATTCAAACAAGTCACTGTTTGAATCAAACACCCTCATTGTATCCTGAAAGAAATTTTCATTTGATCCTTTAGTGACAAATCGTGTGGGACGAAACATCTCTTAAAAGACAATGTTATTAACGTGCCATGAAGTTTCTAATTCTCTGTCAAATCCTAAGTACTACATTTTTTCCAACACTTATCGCGTTTTTAACATTCGTAAATGCAAAAAATTAATAAAACTTGTTTGTATGTCTATTTTTTTTGGGCCAAGTAAAATTTTTTATTGGGACCTATATCGATTGGAGTAAAAAAAAAAATTGAGCCTTTATTAAAAGAAAATTTAACATATTATATTATGTTGGATCGGATTAAATCTACACGATTATTTTTTCTTTTAGCGAAACATGTACCGCGTGTTGGGCCCTCCGACACCGTTGGGTTTAAGACCCGGGTCTCGCCGGCCTCACTATAGGGCTGGCCCTGCTCACAGCTACCTGACCGGACTGTCGATCCATGGTTCAAAGTCTCGGCCGAGTCGACTCCAACTCGGCCGTATCGTATCCGAGTATGGTTTAAAGTCTCAGCCGAGTCGGCTACGACTCGACGTATTATATCCGACTCAGTGCTTATCGATACAAAGTTACGGATTCATCTCGTAACGGACTTGAATTGGATATGTTACTTGAATCGGATTTTCCATCCCATTTCCTTCTCAATGTCTCTAACACAAGCCTTTTCTTCTCCCAATATTGATTGAAATCTACGCTTGAATCACAATTCACAAACAAGAGGTTGTTAGTGTTTGTAGCTTTGAATTTCTTTGATGTGAACTTACAATTGATTCTCACCTCGAATGATGAATCATGGTCCCTCAGTGGCTCGTCGTTTGGTTCTCCAGGCCTGTTTTTTTTTTTTTCTTTTTTCTTTTCGCTTTCAAGTTTCAACTTCTAAGAGGTTTGAGATCATGTTATTTCCCTCTCTGGTGTCTTTTTTTTTTTTTTTTTCCCACTTGAACGAAAGTTTTTTTAATCTACTGAGGGAGGATCGAGCAGGATCATCCCATTTCGAGAATTTCGGAGTGAGCGCAGTAAGCGTAGCTTAAGGTATGAGACCTTGCCCCCCTCTCTGGTGTCTACTTTAATGTTTTGTTGGTATTTGTTATTATGAGGATTTTTTTTATTTGTTTTATTTTTTATTAAACGGCATTATCAAAAGAAAAGCAGATGTAATCTTTTTTTAATGCGTATTATCCTAATAATTAAAGCATTGAGATGCTGAGCCTATATATACGTGTGGTAATGGTATGTCACATTATTTTTATTTTTTTGAGATAGGTATATCACATTATTAATCTTGACGGAAACAATTAATATGTGTCTTATTATGCGATATATCATGAGGTAAACACGTTTACAAAAGGAATTCATTGAAGATGTTATGTGATGATTATGCGTTTATCTATTTATTCTAGATTTAGTATGTCTTGGATGATGTGATGTGAGTGTCATGTCTTATTTAGAAAATATAACGCGACGACACATATTATGTTGTATTTATTCAAAATAAACGATATTAATGATTGTTTTTGGACATTTTGATGTTGTGTTTAGCTATTCATATTTTTTATAGCATTTTTGAGATTTTTTTTAAAGCATTTTATATGAGAGAAAACTCAAATGCCGTCCAAAATCTCGATACACGCAACGATCGATGTGACTCGGTGATCTTCGAGTCAGTTACCGCGACCGCGACTTTGAACCTCCTCATTTTGTTGTGGATACATTTATCTGGGCGGCTACTCGATTGCAAACGATCATTAAAATGTTGAACTATCATCTCTCTCATAAGCTTTCGATTGCAAACGATCATTAAAAAACGTTGAACTATCATCTTTCCCAACAACTTAAGTTTATGAGGATACAAATAATTAACATTATACACACTTTAACATACTTCTGCCGAGTGTGGGCGCATATGAGCGCAGTCAGTACTAATCAGCCACAAAGAGCCAACACTTACACAAATATCTACCAAGAGGAGGCTCTTTGAGAGATAGTTTCTCCTTCATCGGAGAGTTTTACTCCAGTAAACCGCAGTGAACGCACCGCAGCTTCCCAATTCGAAGTGAAGAATTTCCCTCACATCCTCAAATATTTCCATCTGACTCTGAAAGTAGTGGAGTGAATACTTACCGTGACACTTCCCATTTTTTTTTCTTTTTATTGAAAGGCAATCCCCACTTTCAACGTACGTAGTAAAAATCGACAAAGGACGTGGAAGATTTTTGAGACGGTGAAAAACAATTGAAGTTGTCTAAAAAAACCGACTAAAACGTGCCTAACTGGGGCTGATATTTTTCTTTGTATGAATGTGAAATAAAATCAACAAATTTTTTATTGTTGTTGTTGTAGTACTACTGTTGCTGGCATATTCGCAAATGACACTGCATTTAAACGATAAATTTTGTGTAATTATAGTGCTCGAAGGTAATTAGTGATACCAATAACACCTATTTTATGTTTATTGTTTTATCCAGCCCAGTCAGTACAGTCCATCATCAAATTTCACTCAGCACAACTCAATTTTATTAACACAACTTATATGAATACTTATATTATTGTTATTTTATGATTTTTTTAGATTAAATTGCATTGTAAAATAACAGATTCTATTACATTCGAGTAGAAAATCTTGAGTATTAAGTAATTTTAACCTGTAAGAAAATTTCTTCGTAAAATAACACTATATAAACATATCCAGGCTATCCAAATAAAGAAAACTTGAACACGTCCTTGTATTTGGTGGAGCGGTTATTCCATGAAATCTTTTTTTTTATAATTTTATTTTAACGCAATTAATTAGAATCTCCCTTTGCAATACATAATTAGTTAACGATACACACATTAATCTATCATATGAATTAGAATCGAAATTGGTCACATGAATCGACATGCATGCAGGGGTGGAGCTAGTAAGTAACATTTGGGTCAGTTGACGCTCAAAGTAAAAAAAAATAAAAATTTATAGGTATTTTTTACATTATTTAAAGTTTTTATACACTAATATATGTCTTAATCGGCCATTAAATTTTTTAAAAATTGACCCTTGACCAATATCCTAATTGGATTTTTAAAATTAATACTTATATACACTAATAATATGATGTATCGTTTTTGATTTCCGACCTGTATTTATGAATTCCTGGAGCTGCTTCTGCATGCATGCATTGCAACCCCATTCTAATTCTAGATAAGGGCCATTCATTGCCTTAAAAATTGGCAAACCTTTACAATGTGAGTATAGCTGTCTGTATATGTCATCCACCCTCAGCAAGGATCACTTAATCAACTCACAGGCCTTTCATGAATATTCATAAGTACCCGTTACCTAAACTGAAAGTCACCTCCTTTTTATTCATTTGTTTCACATTATTTTGTGAACACTCTTAACAGCGTCACAATCGATCTATCCGGACATCATATTACGGAACAATTCGACTTTGCGATATCTCCAGAATCGAGTTTCGTGTATAAATTCGACTCTAAAATTAGACTGATGGTGGGGCCAATAACAGTGCTCTGTTTCATCCGATAGATTGGGTAATCTTAGGGGGAGTAGCCTAGCAAAAAGCATTGCATATATGGTATTCTAGTTTGTATATATTCTTTAATTTGGTACACTCATTTATGGTTAGCTGGTGAGCATGAATTGAAGTAGTAGTAACCACACAGCTGGTGTCAGTTATTGTTCTAAATTTCGAACGTATTATTAAATCAAGGTAGGAAAAAAAAGCAAAGTAGAAACATAAATTTTATCCACTAAAAAAAAAACACACATAAATTTTAGGGAAAATTCTAAGGTGGAGACTCTCGTATGGAGAGACACTTATATGGCTTCATCTGGACTACATAATTTCATTCTGTAATGAAATTGTGTGGACCAGATGAAGTCACATAGGAGACTCTTTATAGGAGAGTCTTTATCTTAGAATGTTCAATGCCACTATTTTCAAATAAAAAAACTAAAAAAAAAAATTTGACAAAAAAATAAAAATAAAACAAACATAAATTTGATAAACATAAATTTTCATAATTTTGAAAAAAAATCATCCTACTATTTTCAAAATTTTCTCAATGCTTAATAAATACCCTACAAACCAGGACAGTTTTTTTCCTAAGATCCTATTGGGATACCTTAATCTTGATCAACATTGTGTGTGTTGATTTATAAACGACATACTCTAATATGAAATTTGTTAAAGTATGAGGAGGTTTATGTAATTATGTCATAGGAACTAATGTGTATCCATGCTAAAGTTTGTGTTTTAGAATAACAATTAATTATGCCAGTTCAATGATGTAACAAAACCCTACTAGTGTACTACTGGTAAGTGTAAACAAGACATTGACTCAGCAGTAAGTGTTGAGGTTTTTAACTCGAAGGTTCTGGGTTCGAGTCTCAGTGGAGATAAAAGTGTATGTGTGCGTAAAAAATAAAACCCTACGAGTGTACTGTTTTGGAAAGGTAATGAAACATTCTGAGATTTCTTTCTTCTGACTTGGTATCAGAGAGAAATGGCCTCCGCTGTGACAAAGAGTCCGGCTGGCTCCTCCTCACTTGCGATTGACTCACTTCTGATTGGTACCCAAAATATGCAATCAGCTTCCACGAATCAGACTTTGGTTTTCGAAACTGCTCAAATTCCACATCCTTCGACTGAAACCCTTACCTTGCTCACATTCCACGTCCTTCGACTGAAACCCTTGCCACCGTTGTAGAAAGAAGCTCCCCTCCTTTTACTGGAGCTCCGCCTCTTCTCTCTACCATGTATCAAACAACTCATTTGGATTCAACCTTTCTCCGCCCAAAAATAACCTTCCCATGATTCAATCAAACTTCGCTTCCACTGCCACCTTCATTTCTGACCACCACTATATGAGCCTTCAACCCTAGCCCGTTTGGTGGTCATTTGGCTCAAACCTGCACCGTAAAGCATGATCGGAACAATTAATTATCTCTTCCAGAAGTCTACTATTCAATTCTACCAATTATCCGGGGTCACCGTCTGAATGGTCCTCTTCTGGACACTCAGACATGTCCTCCTTAGATCTCTACTACTTCTCCACTTGGAAAAACCTTCAACCAAGCATATGATGAATGGCTGGCAACGGATCAGCTACTGATGGGCTAGCTCATGGCGTCCATGAATGAGAAAGCTCTCGCTGAAGTTGTCAGCTACACAACTGCTCATGAGGTCTGGAAAAACCCCAGAGGTGTTGTTCAATAACTACTCTGAGGCTAGGATGTTTGAATACAAATGGGATTTTACCCGAACTGACAAAGGATCCAAGTCAATGGTGGACTATTTGGCATTAATAAAGTCTAATTCTGATGGCTTAGCAATAGCAGACTACCCAATATCTAATGCAAAGCTCATTCTAGCTACCTTGGTGGCTAGGTAAGGATTATGAATCTGTTATGGTTGATAATACTTCTAGAATAGGCTCATTGTCCTAGAAAGAGGTTTAGTCACATCCGGTGACTATTGAGCATCTTTTAGCCCTCTTTAAACCTAATGTTACTCCGGATATACCTAACCCTAATGCAAATTTGGCATCTCAATTAAGCTGGTAGCCCTGAGACTAACTACTACAGGCCGAGTGTACCCTTTGGGAATTAGGATTCAAACAAAGGTAGGGGCTCATGGGCTCACAGAGATAGGAATAAAGGTGGTATGAATGGTTCCAGTTTCAGACCAGTTTTTCAAGTGTGCAAGAAGACTGGTCACACAATAGGATATTGTTGTTATAGGTGTAATTCTTTAGACACTAGTCAACCCCCTGTTACAAACACTAGACACAACTCATTTTAGAACCCCAGTCCAATATATAATGTTGCCTATATGGCTTCTGTGATACTCTCATGGATCCCAGCTGGTATGTTGATAGTGGTGCAACCAAACATATATCCTCAGATTTTAAAAGCCTTCATATGAGCTCAAGTTATGAAGGCTTGGGCACTCTGACTATAGGAAATAGAGAGTCTCTCAAAATCTCTCATATTGGTTATTCTAACCTTCCTGCCAAGTTCAATTCCAATCTACACCTAAATCACATCTTACATGTTCCTAGCATCACAAAAAATCTTTTGAGTGTTTCTAAATTGACTTCAGATAATCCAGCGTTTCTTGAGTATCATTCTTATTCTTGTTTTGTGAAGCATCTGGCTACAAAGAGAATCCTGCTGTAAGGAACTCTTAGGAATGGTCTTTCTCAAATGCATCTCTCTTCAAGCTTTAGCTCTCTCTAGTCCAATAGAAAGCGGGACTCCGTCAAGCTAAGTTTTATTCCACTTGTAATAAGTCTAGTTACGATTGTCTAGTTAGTATGAAATCATGTAGTAAAGCCAATCCATGGCATAAAAGGTTGGGTCATCCCTCTAGCAGGGTTTTGAATCAAGTTCTTCAAAAATGTATTGTCTCTTTGAGTTCTAATTAAAATTTATCTTTTTGTGAAGCCGTGTTTATGGAAATCAACATGCATTCCCTTATCCTACTCATGTTTCTAATACCCATGTACCTTTTGAACTTGTTTGTTCTGATTTGTGGGTTCCAACACCCATTGCATCAAATAGTGTTTATAGTTATTACATTAGTTTTCTTGATGATATGACTAGATGCACTAGAATATTTCTTTTAAAGATGAAGTCGATGCCTTTAATGCCTTCATTCAGTTCAAATCCCTTGTAGAAAATCAATTCACTCTTTAGATCAAGTGTTTACAAACTAATTGGGGAGGTGAGTTTAGGTCCTTTAAGAATGTTTTGAAAGAGATATGCATCCATTCAGACATACATGCCCATATGCACATGCCAAGAATGGAAAGTAGAAAGAAAGCACAAATCTATAGTAGAGATGGGGCTGACTCTATTAGCTCAAGCCTCAATGCCTTTAAAATTCTTGTGTAAAATCTTCCAACATGTTGTTAGACTAGTCAACTACGTAGCAACTCCTGTTTTAAATCACAAATGTCCTTTTCAGAGTCTTTTTAAAAGCAATTACATTACACTATGCTCAAAGTGTTTGGTTGTGCTTGCTACCCACACTTAAGACATTTTCAGAATAGAAAATTTCTATTTCACACTAAAAAATGTACTCACTTAGGTGTTAGTCCAGTTCACACAGGATATCTTAGTCTAGATCCTCAAGGTAAACTCTATGTGTCAAGAGATGTGATCTTTGTGAATTTACTTTTCCACGCCACGTGTCTACCTCTACAACAAAAGCAAGGGCTCCTCATCTATTTATCTTGATCCTCTATTGTCCTTACTAGTACCTCTAGTCAAGTTGATTCTACTTTCTTACCTTCAAACCAATAACTAGAAACTTTTCATACCCCTATGTTTTCCATAAATCATTTTTCACTTGTGCACCAATCTGCTGAGCCCGCTGAGCATGTTCTAACTCCATCTCTTTCACCTAACTCACATGTCTCATATGTTTCACACTTCATCTCCGGCTCTATATCTGATTTTGGCTCCTCATCTTCCTCTTCAGGTCCAGTCTCTCAACCACTAAATCAACATCATGTGCTGACAAGAGCCAAGAGTGGCATCTGTAAACCAACTAATTTCTCTTATCTAGACAACTCTCATCCTTAATCCATCTCACCAGAACCTACACTAATGTCAGAAGCTCTAAGTGACACTGCTTAGAAGAAGGCTCTGGAAAAGAAGTATAAGTCTATGGTTAAAAACAACACCTGGGAACTGGTTCCTAGGTCTAAGGCTCATAATCTAGTTGATAACAAATGAGTGTTCAAGTTAAAGTTTAATCCTGATGGGACTGTGAATAATCACAAAGCTAGATTGGTTGCAAAAGGGTTTTAACAGACTCATGGGATAGATTATGCCGAAACCTTTAGCTCTGTTGCAAGAGCCTCTACATTTAGGACTATATTCGCTTTCGTAATGGCCTTAGACTGGCCTTTTAGGAAAATTAATACAAAACAATGCCTTTTGAATGAAAGCATTTAGGAGTGAATTTTTATGACACAACTTTGAAAGTTTGTTTTATGTCTCTGACAGATTGTGTGTGCCATCTCGGGAAAGGCCATTTATGGCCTAAAACAATCCTCATGGCATGGTTTGAGGAATTAAAAAAATAGTTATTGCTCAAGAGATTCACTCAGTCCAGGGCAGATCCTCATTATTTGTTTTTGATTCTGGTAACACTCTGCTTTATGTTCTGGTGTATGTAGATGATATTTTGAAAAGAAGGAATGATTCTGCCAAGATCAAACAATTCATTGCAGCTCCGAATTCAAGATTTTCCCTAAAAGATCTTGGATACATACATCAATTCATGGGGATTCAAGCCATTAAAAACACTTTTGGTTTGTACATATCTCAAAGATCATTATGTCCAACAACCTGTTGAGTAAATTGGGGTTATAGAATGTCAAACCATGCCCTACACATATGGTGACTACATAGAAATTTCAGACTAATGACAAGTTGATGTCTAACCCTACTATATACATATTTACAATTGGTGATTTGCAATATCTAACCTTCACCAGACCAGATTTTGCATATGCAGTTAATTTTGTTAGCCAATTTGTGCAGCAACCCATATTTGGTCATCGGCGGATGATTAAACATCTGCTCAGATATGTAAAAGGCACACTATACTATGGCTTGCACTTCAAACCTGGTCAGCTTTTACATATTCATGGCTTCAGTGATGCTGACTAGGGATGTGATAACCATGATGGTAGATCAATTGCCTCTTACTGTATATACTTAGCTGGTTCACTAGTCTCGCGGGCCTCCAAGAAACAACAAGTTGTATCAAGATCCAGCACGGAATCTGAATACATGGCATTAATTAGCAAATGCAGCTACACAACTGCTCATGAGGTCTGGAAAAACCCCAGAGGTGTTGTTCAATAACTACTCTGAGGCTAGGATGTTTGAATACAAATGGGATTTTACCCGAACTGACAAAGGATCCAAGTCAATGGTGGACTATTTGGCATTAATAAAGTCTAATTCTGATGGCTTAGCAATAGCAGACTACCCAATATCTAATGCAAAGCTCATTCTAGCTACCTTGGTGGCTAGGTAAGGATTATGAATCTGTTATGGTTGATAATACTTCTAGAATAGGCTCATTGTCCTAGAAAGAGGTTTAGTCACATCCGGTGACTATTGAGCATCTTTTAGCCCTCTTTAAACCTAATGTTACTCCGGATATACCTAACCCTAATGCAAATTTGGCATCTCAATTAACTGGTAGCCCTAGACCTAACTACAGGCCGAGTGTACCCTTTGGGAATTAGGATTCAAACAAAGGTAGGGGCTACATGGGCTCTAGAGATAGGAATAAAGGTGGTATGAATGGTTCCAGTTTCAGACCAGTTTTTCAAGTGTGCAAGAAGACTGGTCACACAATAGGATATTGTT
The DNA here is from genome assembly GCA_026214975.1 of Gentiana macrophylla. Lineage (NCBI taxonomy): Eukaryota > Viridiplantae > Streptophyta > Magnoliopsida > Gentianales > Gentianaceae > Gentiana > Gentiana macrophylla. The sequence goes on from CM047812.1 coordinate 95,020,692, forward strand.
GTTATAGGTGTAATTCTTTAGACACTAGTCAACCCCCTGTTACAAACACTAGACACAACTCATTTTAGAACCCCAGTCCAATATATAATGTTGCCTATATGGCTTCTGTGATACTCTCATGGATCCCAGCTGGTATGTTGATAGTGGTGCAACCAAACATATATCCTCAGATTTTAAAAGCCTTCATATGAGCTCAAGTTATGAAGGCTTGGGCACTCTGACTATAGGAAATAGAGAGTCTCTCAAAATCTCTCATATTGGTTATTCTAACCTTCCTGCCAAGTTCAATTCCAATCTACACCTAAATCACATCTTACATGTTCCTAGCATCACAAAAAATCTTTTGAGTGTTTCTAAATTGACTTCAGATAATCCAGCGTTTCTTGAGTATCATTCTTATTCTTGTTTTGTGAAGCATCTGGCTACAAAGAGAATCCTGCTGTAAGGAACTCTTAGGAATGGTCTTTCTCAAATGCATCTCTCTTCAAGCTTTAGCTCTCTCTAGTCCAATAGAAACGGGACTCCGTCTGAAGCTAAGTTTTATTCCACTTGTAATAAGTCTAGTTCTGATTGTCTAGTTAGTATGAAATCATGTAGTAAAGCCAATCCATGGCATAAAAGGTTGGGTCATCCCTCTAGCAGGGTTTTGAATCAAGTTCTTCAAAAATGTATTGTCTCTTTGAGTTCTAATTAAAATTTATCTTTTTGTGAAGCCGTGTTTATGGAAATCAACATGCATTCCCTTATCCTACTCATGTTTCTAATACCCATGTACCTTTTGAACTTGTTTGTTCTGATTTGTGGGTTCCAACACCCATTGCATCAATAGCTGTTTATAGTTATTACATTAGTTTTCTTGATGATATGACTAGATGCACTAGAATATTTCTTTTAAAGATGAAGTCTGATGCCTTTAATGCCTTCATTCAGTTCAAATCCCTTGTAGAAAATCAATTCACTCTTTAGATCAAGTGTTTACAAACTAATTGGGGAGGTGAGTTTAGGTCCTTTAAGAATGTTTTGAAAGAGATATGCATCCATTCAGACATACATGCCCATATGCACATGCCAAGAATGGAAAGTAGAAAGAAAGCACAAATCTATAGTAGAGATGGGGCTGACTCTATTAGCTCAAGCCTCAATGCCTTTAAAATTCTTGTGTAAAATCTTCCAACATGTTGTTAGACTAGTCAACTACGTAGCAACTCCCTGCTTTAAATCACAAATGTCCTTTTTAGAGTCTTTTTAAAAGCAATTACATTACACTATGCTCAAAGTGTTTGGTTGTGCTTGCTACCCACACTTAAGACATTTTCAGAATAGAAAATTTCTATTTCACACTAAAAAATGTACTCACTTAGGTGTTAGTCCAGTTCACACAGGATATCTTAGTCTAGATCCTCAAGGTAAACTCTATGTGTCAAGAGATGTGATCTTTGTGAATTTACTTTTCCCTGCCACGTGTCTACCTCTACAACAAAAAGCAAGGGCTCCTCATCTATTTATCTTGATCCTCTATTGTCCTTACTAGTACCCTCTAGTCAAGTTGATTCTACTTTCTTACCTTCAAACCAATAACTAGAAACTTTTCATACCCCTATGTTTTCCATAAATCATTTTTCACTTGTGCACCAATCTGCTGAGCCCACTGAGCATGTTCTAACTCCATCTCTTTCACCTAACTCACATGTCTCATATGTTTCACACTTCATCTCCGGCTCTATATCTGATTTTGGCTCCTCATCTTCCTCTTCAGGTCCAGTCTCTCAACCACTAAATCAACATCATGTGCTGACAAGAGCCAAGAGTGGCATCTGTAAACCAACTAATTTCTCTTATCTAACAACTCTCATCCTTAATCCATCTCACCGTAACCTACACTAATGTCGAAGCTCTAAGTGACACCGCTTAGAAGAAGGCTACGGAAAAGAAGTATAAGTCTATGGTTAAAAACAACACCCAGGAACCGGTTCCTAGGTCTAAGGCTCATAATCTAGTTGATAACAAATGAGTGTTCAAGTTAAAGTTTAATCCTGATGGGACTGTGAATAATCACAAAGCTAGATTGGTTGCAAAAGGGTTTTAACAGACTCATGGGATAGATTATGCCGAAACCTTTAGCTCTGTTGCAAGAGCCTCTACATTTAGGACTATATTCGCTTTCGTAATGGCCTTAGACTGGCCTTTTAGGAAAATTAATACAAAACAATGCCTTTTTGAATGAAAGCATTTAGGAGTCGTTTTTTATGACACAACCTGAAAGTTTGTTTTATGTCTCTAGACCAGATTGTGTGTGCCATCTCAGGAAAGGCCATTTATGGCCTAAAACAATCCCTCATGGCATGGTTTGAGGAATTAAAAAAAATAGTTATTGCTCAAGAGATTCACTCACCCAGTATGAGATCCTCATTATTTGTTTTTGATTCTCGTAACACTCGCTTTATGTTACGGTGTATGTAGATGATATTTTGAAAAGAAGGAATGATTACGCTTAAGATCAAACAATTCATTGCAGCTCCGAATTCAAGATTTTCCCTAAAAGATCTTGGATACATACATCAATTCATGGGGATTCAAGCCATTAAAAACACTTTTGGTTTGTACATATCTCAGCATACGTATGTCCAACAACTGTTGAGTAAATTGGGGTTATAGAATGTCAAACCATGCCCTACACATATGGTGACTACATAGAAATTTCAGACTAATGACAAGTTGATGTCTAACCCTACTATATACATATTTACAATTGGTGATTTGCAATATCTAACCTTCACCAGACCAGATTTTGCATATGCAGTTAATTTTGTTAGCCAATTTGTGCAGCAACCCATATTTGGTCATCGGCGGATGATTAAACATCTGCTCAGATATGTAAAAGGCACACTATACTATGGCTTGCACTTCAAACCTGGTCAGCTTTTACATATTCATGGCTTCAGTGATGCTGACTAGGGATGTGATAACCATGATGGTAGATCAATTGCCTCTTCATTTGTATATACTATTTCGGGTTCACTAGTCTCGCGGGCCTCCAAGAAACAACAAGTTGTATCAAGATCCAGCACGGAATCTGAATACATGGCATTAATTAGCAAATGCAGCTTTAGAGACACAATAGCTTCTGAACCTTTTAAGTGAATTGCGACTCAAAACTGTATTCAAAACCCATACTCTGGTGTGACAACTTGGGAGCAGGCTCACTTGCAAGAAATCCAGTTTTACATTTCAGAGTAAAGCTGTGGACATATTACATATAAAAATAGTATGTAATATTTATTTATTTCGTGTATACATTATTTGTACACTTTATTTGTAAAGGACATATTAATTGTGGTACATATAAACAATTAATATGTCAAACTCTAGTTACTTTATGTCATAGACATACTTTTACTTTTTAGAGTAAAAGCTTGCCGCCCATATCTAGTGGCCGCCCAAGCTAGCTAGTATCTCCCATCAATTGTAGCTATTTATACCTCTTCCATTTTTGATGAATAAACTAAATTGAAGTTTACTCAAGTATTATTTACTTTCTCAAACTCTCTTCATGGTATCGGAGCTATAAACTCGAATCATTTGCAAACTCAAGATACCCTACTGAATCAAGAATGTCTTCATTATCTGAAGCTTCCTCACCCTCAGTTGAGTCCCAGCTGCCTCCGCAGACTGGGGTCACTGACTCTTCTTACACTAATCATAGACATGATGGCAACAACTACTTGCCGTGGTCAAGATCTATGAAAATATACATCTCTCTGGACAAGGTAAGATGGGATACTGTCCGGCTCTAAACTCCGCCCTGCGAAGATGACCCATGATTTGAAGCATGGGATACTACTAATAATCAAGTCATGACCATTCTCACAAGATCAATGACAAAAGAGATTAGTGAGAACTTTATAATGTATGATACCGCAAAGGAGATCAGGATAATGCCAGGATCTTTACTCCAAGAAAGAAAATACATCGAGGTCTATGAGCTTGAAGCTCAAATTCAAAGCTCGAGACAAGGAGATATGTCGTGAGTCAATATTTCAACCAACTATCTAAGGCATGGCAACACCTAGATATGTTGGAAACTCACTCTGGAATGATGTCAAGGATCTTTGCTCTGTATAAAGACATCATAGAAAAAGAAGAGAGTATTCAAGTTCCTCACCTGGATGAATCCTACTCTTGATGATGGTAGAGGTAGAATTTCGCTACTAAACCTCTCCCAAATCTCAAATCCATGTTTGCCGAGGTCAAACATGAGGAAAGCAGGAGGAAAGTGATGCCATCAACTCCCCGCCGACAACCCTACCGAGAGTGCCACCTGGCGGTATCGGGAACCTCGCTGAGGTTCTTGAGGCTTACAGGAAGCCTCTTGATAAAATCGGGAAGTCGTTTCGTGACCACCGCAACGCACAAATCACACCAAAGACACTTCTTTGGAAACTACATGGCAAGCCTAACTCCTCCAAAACCTCAAGACCCGCCAAGGAAAGTCGAGGCGGCACACATAAGTGAGGAAGAAGATGACAACAAAGTTGAATGCACAACTTCTTTCGCATTCAAAGCCTTCCTAACTCAACAAAAGGGAGGTAGTCACTCACCGACATAGCCTCTCATGCCGAAGATGTAAATTCTACTTATCTATTAGTAATGAAACTGGATTGTTGATTCCGGGGCCTCATCCCATATGATGGTAATAAAAATCTCATTACTCAACTTAAGCCATGTCCCCAAATTCCCAATGTTAAGGCTGGCGATGGATCAATCTCTCTAGTGCAAAAGGTTTTGGTAAGGTGCAACTTACTAATAAGATATGCCTACAGGATGTCCTATTTGTTCCAAAATTAGATTGCAATCTCATATCTGTCAGTAAACTTACTAAAGATTTGAACTGGACTGTTGTTTTTAATGAGAATCAGTGCACTTTCCAGGATCATTCCTCAAAGGCAGTGATTGGGACTGCTAAACCATGCTCGGGATCAGATGTGTGGTCGACCTGCTTTGAAGACAAAAGATCAAGATGAATGCTCTCAAGAACTGCACTCAAAACCTAGACAATATCATGTTATGGCATTATAGACTAGGACATCCCAGTTTTAGTTATTTAAAGTCTATAGATCCTGAATTGTTTAAAGGTTGTAATTTGAATGATCTTCAATGTGATATTTGTCAATTTGCCAAACTCACCAAATCTGTGTATGCAAAATTACCTCACTTACCATCCACACCATTCACCTTAATTCACAGTGATGTATGGGGACCCTCAAGAGTAAAAAGCATAACAGGGAAGAGGTGGTTTGTTACCTTCATAGATGACCACACCAGAACCACTTGGTTATTTTTAATGAAGGATAAATCTGAAGTTGGATCCATCTTTCAAGAGTTTTACAACATGGTCTCCACTCAGTTTGACACTAAGATCAAAATTTTGAAGACTGACAATGCTCTTGAATATTATGAGTCTAATCTCAGTAATTTCTTGATGAATAAGGGAATTGTCCATATCAGTAGTTGTGTTGAGACTCCTCACAGAATGAGGTTCTTTGAGAGAAAGAACAGGCATCTGCTAGAAATGGCTAGGTCTATCATGTTTACCACAAATGTTCCAAAATATATGTGGGGTGAAGCTATATTGACTTCCACATACTTAATCAACAGACTTCCCAGCAGGGTGCTAGGCTTCAAAACTCCTATCAAAACCCTACTGGCCACACACTCCTGCCCCCATCTTATTTCCCAGTTACCTCCAAAAATCTTTGGTTGTACTGTGTTTGTCTATATCCATGCCCAACACAGAAGCAAACTTGATCCCAAAGCTCACAAGTGCATTTTCCTAGGATATACAAAGGACAGGAAAGGCTACAAGTGTTACTCTCCTTCTGAAAAGAGATTTTACAATTCTATGGTTGTCAATTTTTTGAAAGGACTCCCTACTACAGCAAGTCCACTGAGCCAGTCACTGATGGAAACCTGATTGAAATTGACCTAAACCCTTTCCCTCAGCAAACTCTTAACCTCAAAGAACGGCCACTCGATTCTCAAAGCAGATCGAACCTCAAGACCTATCGACTCTCAAGAGCCTCATCGATCCTCAAAGACCTCCGAACACGAGACTATCGACCCAGAGCCTGCCGACCACGAGCCCACTCGACACTCAAAGAATCTCTGAGACTCTCGCAGAACTCGCCGACATTGATGATAGGCCTATTGCTCTCAGGAAGGGAAAGAGATCTTGCACTGATCACTCTATTCATACTTATTTATCTTATGATCAGTTGTCTCCTGTCTTTGCCATGTTTACACAGGACTTGGACTCTCACTCTATTCCTAAAAATATTCAGGAAGCTCTCCAACATGATAAGTGGAAGGCAGCTGTCAAGACTGAAATGACTGCCCTCCTGGATAATCATACTTGGGATCTAACAGCTCTCCCCAAAGGCAAGAAGACAGTCGGCAGCAAGTGGTTATTTACCATCAAATACAATGCTGATGGTACAATTGAAAAGTATAAGGCCAGACTAGTTGCAAGGGGTTTCACTCAAACTTATGGCATTGACTACAAAGAAACTTTTGCACCAGTGGCAAAACTGAACACTGTCAGAATACTGATATCTCTTGCTGTCCAACTTGACTGGCCTCTTCACCAATTGGATATCAAAAATGCCTTCCTCAATGGTGACCTTACTGAGGAAGTTTACATGAATGTACCTCCTGGTTTTACTGTTAAGGGTGATTTTGTACGTTTTATAACGCTATATTTCATAATGATTTCCCCCTATATTTGTATATGTTGCATAGAAAACGAGTGTTTAAATGAGTTATTGAGCAAGTGAGGTTTTTATCGGTTTAATCGCAAAATTGGTGAATTTATGTGTTCTTAATATGCAATTATGATTATTTGAATTATATTACATTTTTGCAATCTTTTCTATGTGTTATAGAGTGCGATTATGTGGTTTGAGATCTTTGATAAAAAGTGATCAAAGTCGAGCTAAGTTCAATTGAGAAAGAGATAATGATAAAGTGGAATGAGGAAAAGAGATAAAGATGGAAAAATCACATCAAACCGAACTTGAACGAAGCGTTCATGCGGCGTTCAAGGATGAACCGGCGTTCGAGATGAAGAAATCAAGACAGAGTCTATGGACGGAGCATGGACGCAGCGTTGGGAAGGAGTTCATGGCATGGCGAGCGGACGAGCGGCCCATTTTGGCGGGATTTAGCGCCCACATTGCCGACTTAGCAAAGACCGACCTAAAACTCTATATAAGCAAATGGATTTCCTTCAACATAAAATACAATTTGAACCCTAAACCCTGTGGGAGCAAATTTTTGGCTGCGTTTTATTCTATTTTCTTCCGATTTATGCAATTAGATTCATAGATTAGATTAGCTACTTTTCATGTCTTTTTATTCATCAATTTCAAGTCTCACGAAGATGATAAGAGGCTAGACCTCTTTTGAACGAGCGGTGTGAAGCCTATCCGTCAACTATTGATTCGAATCGTGATTGTTTTGTGAGTTCTTTAATACAAGTTGTTTCTTTTATCATGTTTACATTGTTTATTACGAATTATATCGAAAGATGTTTGCTTTTGTGTTTGTTTTATGTGATGAAAATCATGTTAACTTTAGAACACCATGATAAAAGAGTAGATCTTTAATCTATAAAACGAAAGTTAATAGGTTAGATTTCTAGGTTAGAGACGTTAGAGTTTCCACCTTTGTTTTGAAAAGCGTTAATCTGTAAATCGAAAGATAAAGATTGATAGGAGAACCATCTAAGAAATTAGAGGTCGACTTAGATAAGGCAAATCACAACTTGATTAGAATCACGAAATAATCTGAATAGGATCTCGAATGTTGATAGGATAGGTGGATCAACTGCTCGTTCGCTTGTTATAACTTGATTCAAATCTCTTGAAACTTGAATTGTTTAGCTTTAGTTTACTTTTTTTCTCGCACTCTAGTTTAGTTAGTTTATCGCTTTCAATCTTTCCTAGCATTGGATTAATCTCCTCTGTCTAGTTACTTTTATGCATATTTGTTTAGGTTAGTTCTTTGTTTAGGTTAGTTTTCGTGATAGTAATTAGTTAAAAACAAAAGCTAGGGTTCACAACAGTCTAGTTCCCCATAAGATCGACCCGGCATTAGCCTCCATACTACGATCCTTGCACTTGAGGTTAACCGGTTTATTACTTGTTGTTTTATATTGATAAAAATCCGGGACATTTACCAATCCTAACACTCAAGGAAAGGTTTGCAAATTGATGAAATCTCTATATGGCCTAAAGCAATCCCCAAGAGCCTGGTTTGGGAAACTCACTACTGTGGTTAAAGCTGCTGGATATCATCAATGCAACTCAGACCACACCATGTTTATCAAGACCACTAGCCATAAAAGATCTATCCTTATTGTGTATGTGGATGATATATCATCCTCACCGGTGATGACTCTACTGAGATCCGTAATTTGAAGACTCTCTTGGCAAAGGTCTTTCAAGTCAAGGATTTGGGCTATCTTAAATACTTCCTTGGTATGGAAATTGCAAGAAACAACCAGGTATCTCTATCTCTCAAAGGAAATATATCTTTGGACTCTTGAAGAAAGCGGTATCTTTGGGATGCAAACTCGTTGTATCCCCAAGTAGACCCCAGTAATAATACCTCTTTGCATGGTGACATTGTTGTCAGGAAGGATCGATGATCGAGACTTGTAGGGAAACTCATTTATCTCGTCCCATACAAGACTGATATTGCATATGAGTCGGCCTGGTGAGTGAGCAGTTCATGCATTGCCCTCTTGAGCAACATTGGGATGTTGTGAACAGGATCTTGAGGTACTTAAAATCCACTCTGGCCAAGGCTTACACTTCACCAAGTCTCTGTGAGAGATCTATCACGGTTTACACCGATGTCGATTGGCCGGGTCGTCACATAGATGTAAGGTCTACCATCAAGTTCTCGTTTTATGTATGGGAATTCTTGTCACCTGGAGAAGCAAGAAACAACCCATCTGTCTCAGGAAATCTTTGAAAGTCGAACTCAGGCACTTGTTTTGGGTATTTGTGAAGCTCTACATGGATAAAAAGTGGTCCCGATCGAACTTCAAGAAATTTATTCAAAGAACCTATCACACTCTCTTTGTGACAATAACTCGGCATTATGCATGGCAGAGGATCCATCCATCATGATAAAACCAAACATGTGGACATTGATGACACTTCCTAAAGGAGAAGATTGATGCCAAGATTATTCAACTCCAAAGATGTTCCTCGTGAGACGAGAATCGTCGACATTCTCACCAAGGCCATTCCACCACTTATGTTCAGCAGCCTTAGTAGCAAACTTGGCTGTATAAACATATACAACCCAGTTTGAGGGGGGGGGGGGGTGTGTGGACATATTACATATAAAAATAGTATGTAATATTTATTTATTTCGTGTATACATTATTTGTACACTTTATTTGTAAATGACATATTAATTGTGGTACATATAAACAATTAATATGTCAAACTCTAGTTACTTTATGTCATAGACATACTTTTACTTTTTAGAGTAAAAGCTTGCCGCCCATATCTAGTGGCCGCCCAAGCTAGCTAGTATCTCCCATCAATTGTAGCTATTTATACATCTTTCATTTTTGATGAATAAACTAAGTTGAAGTTTACTCAAGTATTATTTACTTTCTCAAACTCTCTTCAAAAGCACATTGAGATTGATGTACATTTCACCTAAGATAAAGTTTTTCAAGGCATTTTGGGAGTTCACATTATTCCATCATCGGAGCAAATTGCAGATGTTTTTGACTAAATTGTTGTCTTCAACGATGTTCCACTACTTTAGAGATAAACTAGATATGCAATCTATCTCATTTAGTTTGAGCGAGGTTGTTAAAGTATGAGGATGTTTATGTAATTATTTTATAGGGACAAATGTGTATTTTTGTTAAAGTTTGTGTTTTAGAATAGCAATTAATTATGCCACTTCAATGATGTAACAAAACCCTACTATTGTACTGGTTTGGAAATGTAATGAAACATTCTGAGGTTTCATTCTTCTGACTAAATAAAATTGTTTTGATATGTAAAAGAGTGTCTCGGTCTGCAGACTTTAAATTTGAAATCTTGAAATCTATTTCCAACAACATACGAATGTAGGAGAATCACTATCAAAACTTAGATTATGAGATAAGCAAAATTGTCATTTTAATATGGTGGCAAAAATAGTGATAAAATTTTCCCAATATATGTAATACAAATCGAAATACTTTCTTCATCTCTCGCTCTCGTTCGAGTAAACTTAAGACAAGACACGAGTTTAAAGAATGATATAATACGTGTTCAAAATAGATGTCTAATGTTTAAGACAAATTTTATGATGGTCCGACCACAGGTATTAAAAAAGAGTCCGAAATCAATCAGATTTAATAATTTTGTGTTGGTCCTGACCTTATTAATCTTAAGAACGAAGCTATAATGAAGTTGAGGCAAATCCATTTTGTTAGTATAATGGTGAAAAACATTCATTTGGGATATGACATAAAACTATAAAAGTATAACTACTAACAAGAAACTTAATGGAAAATCTTTTTATGCAGCCAACTATTCTCTGATTGGCAAACAAAGAAATAATGGGCATTAATTCTCCAGGGCTGGGCCTCGAAATATCTCTCGATCTACCCATTTTTCTCCACTCACGTTGTTCTCAATTTTTATTTATTCGTATTTAATGACTACATATTTATTTCTTTTTTCACCTATTGGAAGTTAGAAAGTACTTATCACACAATTTTTTTTTGTCTCTTGATAATCACTTATGCCACAAGTTATTTTTTTTTTTTTTTTTTTTTTGAAAGCACTTATTCCACAAGTTAAACGTTCAATTAATTAGTTTAACGAAGAGTAATATTTCTATACACATTCAATGTACTGCATAAAAACGTGATCATATCCACTTTATACTGATATCAGAAAAATTAGAAACAGAGATTGTATTGGAGACTGATTCTTCTTATATTTTGGGTCCACTTCTTTTTCTTCATCTTTGCAATTCAAAAACATTCTTTTATTTTTTATTTTTTTTTACGTATTATAAAGTGTAGATCCAAAAGAGAATTGTCCAGTGGGATTAAAAGCGAAAGTTTTGTATCAGAGATGATCTATCACGGCGGCTCCGATGAAACATGGGCTGATTCCGATTTCGAAGAAGAGGAAGAAGAAGCATTATCTCTATGTGATCTTCCTACAATTGATGATTCAGAAAACCCATCAAGAGAAGAATCTCCAAAAGCCATTGAAGAATCTCAAGAAGAAGAATTCAATTTCTGTTCATGGAGCCAGGATCAATCGCTAAATGAAACAGAATTATGTGCAGCTGAAGATATTTTCTTCCAAGGCCAAATTGTGCCAATGGGAAAATTCGCAATCAAACAAATTTGCAATCAAAATGAACGAATTTCAATTATTGTGGAGGAGCCTATTATGGATCATAATAGTTCTTCAGGTGGGTTCACAAGTACTGAAAGCAGTAGTAGAAGTAGCAGTCTGAATTCAACATCCACTTCCCCTACAATAATCGAAAACAAGCTTCCTAAAACACGAGTTTCAAATCAATTTCGATTTTCTCACCCTAGTCCTAAACCCCATGTCCGAAGTCCATCATCTACTACTACTACCAAAAATGGATACTTTAGCAGAAATCCCAATTCAAGATCCGGGTCGTGGACCCTTTTCCGGGTTGGGTTGGTGACAACCCCAGAAATCGGAATTCAAGATCTCAAGGCTCGTAACAACTGCAAAAGAAGTAACGGCACTGGCAGCCATAATAATAATAATAACAAAAACGAGAAGAAGGATAAGAAGAAAGAACGATCTTTGTTCAACAAAAAAGGGGTTCTTTTCAGCAGTTGCAAGTGTTCGGCTAGTGTAATTGGAACAGTGAATTCAGCAAGTATCGTTATGAAAGAGGAACATCATCATCATCATCATCATTATGCGAAGGAGGAGGATAAAGAGAAAGAGAAAGAGAAACAGAAACAGCAACGGGCGGGAAAGCAATCATTTTCGCGTCATCGAACATTTGAATGGCTGAAGCAGCTTTCACTAGAAACTGCGACTGATGAATTTTAGAAAATTCTATTGCTTTAGTTTTAACAGTACTGTCAGGCATGCTCTGTCTTCATGATTATTTTTTCCACGTCAACAATGTTTTCCAATTTCTTTTTTCCGGTGGCGTTGTAATGGGAGAGCCATGGTTAAGTATTTTAATATTGTCTTGTTACAAAATAGACATTACAATACAAAGATTGCTCTCGAAATACTGTTTTAGTTCACCTTTTGTGTTTATATTTTAAAATTTTATCTTTTCACGAAAAGATATAATATAAACATATAAAAAGACATTTATGGGACGAATCTTCAGAAGTGCTAACAGCTCTCCGTTTAGGCGAGTTATTATAAGCTCACTATCGATCAAGCGCTAATATGATCGATACACTTCGTAAGACAAATCGTTGTCTTACTCGTTCATTAGCTAGTGATTAAAGTTGAGACCTCTTGAACTACTATGAGGGAGTTTCAGGACATAAAATCAACTTTGACAAGTCGTCTCTCTACTTCAGCAAGGGTGTTTCAACGGTTATTAAATAGGAAATTTCTGACCTTTTGCGCTTGCCTATCAGTGAAGGAGAAGGTAAATATCTTGGACTTCAATATCTTATTGGTCGAAACAAGAAACAGATTTTCTCATATATCATTAATAAAGTGTGGAAAAAAAACTGCAGGGGTGGAATGAGAAATACTTGTCTATAGCTGGAAAATAGATTCTTATTAAATCCATCATACAAGCTCTGCCCCAATATATTATGCAACTTTTCCTCCTCCCGAAAACTTGGATTGACGAATTGGAAGCAAGCATCCGGAGATTTTCTTGGAACTCTTCTGAAAGCAATAGGAAAATTCACTGAAAAGCATGAGATGTGTGTTGCAAGCCGAGAAAAGAGGGAGGCTTAGGCTTTCGAGACCTAGAATGCTTTAACGACGTCTCACCATCCATCCGGACTCCCAAGCGTCAAAGCTCTTAGCAGCAAAATATCACCGTAATTCCTCATTCTTGAAAGCAACTCAGGGGGCAAAACCATCCTACATCTGGCAAAGTATTCTTCAGGGTCGGAATCTCCTTGTAAAAGGTCTTCGATGGAGTGTTGGCATGGGAGAGGACATTAATCCATATCGTATTTTATTTATATCTAAATTAGTGTAGGTTTGTAAGATATCAGATAACTTTTTTGTTTGATTTTTTTATTTGGTTTTAAATCATATATGATACATGGAATTATTAGTGTTTTATTATTATTATTATTATTATTATTATTATTATTATTATTATTATTATTATTATTATTATAACAACCGGCAAGGAGTGATATATCTAAGTTGTATATGAAGAATTTTCTTATAGGATACACGGTTTATTTTACCCTATTTTTTATTTTAGTAGCAGCAAATTCGACATTTTTGGAATATCATATAATAAATTTTGTTCTGATTTTTTTTCGTTTTTTAAAAATTAGATATATGATTTATGTTCTAATTTTTTATTTATATTTTTCGTTTTTTTTATAAATCAGATATATGATATATGAAATTATTGTTTTATTTTATCCGCTTTTAGTTTTAGTAGGTGCAAATTCGACAATTTGACATATCTGATAACAAATTTTGTTTTGATTTTTTTTGTTTTGGTTTTTACTATTTTTTTGGTACAGTAGATATTAGGGGGAATGGGCCAGAAGGACATCAAATCTCAATAATGGTTCTCAAATGACATCTTTCATTTTGAGTGATTAGAAAGGACAAAAAGATAATAGATTGACCGAAATACCCACGGTGGTTTTTATTTTAGATTTTTGTCCAGAAGGACAAAATTATCAAAAAATCGGGATAAGAAAAGCGTAATTTAATAAGACAAAAGAATAATTATGAAAGAATAAATATGAAGTAAGAATAAATGTGGAATAAAGTAAATATGTAAGAATAAATTGTAAACACAAAGTAATATTAACACGTGAAGTAACAATTTTAAAGTAACAATTGTGATTTTTGTCCTTTATAATCATGAAAATGTTACTTTTGTCCTTCCAGGCTCATTTATTAATTTTTTTGTCCTTGTGGCCCATTCCCCCTTTTTATTTTTAATTATTTTATCCGCAATCTGTAGTAAATGCTTTGACGTGAAGTAACGGTTTCACAACTAATGCGGTTCCTAAGAATCTTCAAATGGATTTATTGCACATTTTCAAAACGCATGATACATGAAAATATGAATACAAAAAATAAGAATTAAATACACAATCTTAAATATTTAAAATAAAATACAAAAAATAGAAGAAGTGCAGGTAGGCAAGAGTCCGTACTTTACCACTTCTTACGTTTCTGACTTTACTTCCGTAAAGTAACAATAACCTAGTAACAATACCGTAAAGTTATAATAAAGTTACAATGCGATATAAATTATCTATCTGTAAAATAACAATACCTATTGGCTATCCGTAAAGTAACAATACCTATTGTTACTTAGTGCGTCAATCTTTCATAGGAAAATGTAGTAATGTTATGTAATTTGTTATTGGTTGTTGATGACGTAACATCCAGATTGTTACTTTATTACCTATCCGTAAAGTAACAATAAAGTAACAATGCGATACAATTACCTATCCGTAAATTAAGTAACAATACCTATGGGCTTTGTTACTTTATGTTCAATTCCAAAATCGTTTGATATAATAGCATTAAAATGGCGATCAATTCCAAAATCGTTTGACTTAATTTATTAAATGCGGTAGTTGTGATTTTTTCTCTTTCTTTGATATAATAGCATTAAAAATGAGAGATATTAATGGATAGCAACCGACTCAGCATAAAGTCGGTGCATTAAAAGCTTTTTTGTATAAAGGAATTAAATGGTAGATTTTTGGTAATCGTAACTGAATGTGTGTAAATCGGCGGATATCAGGGAATGTTTTTAAAGATTAGTAAAAAAGAGAATTTTGGTAAGTTTACGTAGGTTTTGTCCTGAATAATAAACAGTTTCCTTGGATCATGATAAATTCATTAATCCGTCTTTCTTGGCAAAACCTATAGATATTATGAGTTAGGTTTTAGTAGCTGCAAATTCAATAATTTTGACGTATCAGATAACAAATTTTGTTTGAATTTTTTTTCAAATTTTTTATTTTTTTATTTTTTTAGTAATTGGCTAGGAGTGATACATCTAAGTTCTATATCAAGAATTTTTTTATAGGATACATTGTTTATTTTACCCCGCTTTTTTTTGGTAGCTGCAAATTCGACACTGACGATACGGGGTTTCACTCCCTCCACGTGTCGTCTATCGGTTGGTCATCACACTATAAATAACATCAGTACATCCATGTCGATGCCCAGGCTCGAGGCCAAGGCCATCATATCAAAGCCAGGCTACGACTATCGACTATCGAGTACCGAGCGGTGTAGGACATTCAAATCCGCACTCACCTAGCAATGTAGACGGTGAGTCCCGAGTCGATCACCACAGTCGACATCGAGGCGAGTCCGATCACCTTACTAAGCCCATTAATAGCGGTAGCTTGGGCAAGCGGTCAAGGCCCATTTAAGGGTAAAGGTGACAATAACATGTTTCGACTTAACCTTAGGGTTTAGGCAAGTGTTGTCAATATAAATACCCCATTCCGGGAACTACGAGGCTTGATTCCTGGAACCGAACAGATACGTAGGCAATCCAAGATCTATCTTGGACTCACCAAGATACATAAAATCCACCCCTCATTCCTCTTTTTGGCATTAGGGTTCTTGTGTGTTCATCACTAGATTAAATTAGGGCTCAAATCTTTAAGGTGACATAATTTGTCATCGTCATTGGCGCTAGAAGGAGGGTCTTTTCTATTGATCGAATACTCGAGAACACGATGCCTCCCAAGAAAACTGCATCCAAAACCGCATCCAAAGCAGTTGATCAAGGCTCCCAGATGAACGAGCCGACCGACCCTGATATGCAAGGAGAAGAGGATCCAGCATTGGATCTGGTTCAGCACGATCCTCAGCAAAAACAAGGGGAAAAAGGTCAAGCTTTGAACCTGCTCAGAAACCCACCAACCGTAAAAGCAAGCTCTTTGCTCAGAATATCGGACGCCATGGATCGGTTAGCGGGGGCGGACTTGGAGGTAATGTCCAGGATAATCGCCGAGGCGATTACGGCGGCAGCGCAGAAGCGACGCCGCCGTAAAGAAGCTATGGCGGAAGGCGGCGTAAAGAAGTTGTGGACAAACCTAAACAGACTCTCGAGGAAGAAATAAGCGCATCATCTAGCTCGGTGGAAAGGAAGAGACGCGAGATCCACCAAAAACACCAGAGAGAGGAGACGACGGCGAGCGCCAGGGAGGAGTTGAATGCAATTTTGGGAAAGAGAGTGTGTCATTTGTGGCTCGAGTCTCCCATCACGAAGGAGATCGAGAGCTTTCCTAAACCCAAGGGGTTTAAGATACCAAAGATAGAACCTTATGATGGCACCACCGACCGGAGGACCATCTCCACAGTATCTGTCTCAAATGAGGTTGGATGGGGCGCCTGATGCAATGCGCTGTCGGGCATTCGAGACGCCTTACTCGTAGGTCGAGCAAGAGAATGGTTCACGGCTACGACCAGTGGTCGATCTCCGCTTTGCCATGCTCGCTCGAAAGTTCCGAGATGCGTTTATAGTCAACAAGAAGTTTCATCTCGAGTGCCACGCACCTTTGAACATGAGGCAAAGAAAGAGATGAGACGGTGATGGAATATTTGAAGAGGTTTAATCTCGAGGCCATGCAGTCAAGGACGCGGATGACCGACTTCCGATCACGTCATTTGTAGGGTGGGTGCGTAATACTAAGTTATACATGAAGTTGAGCGAGAGACGCCCCCAATACCATGGACGAATGTGTCAATGAAGTGCATAGATTCTCGCTGGGAGGAGGAGGCGGGCGCGGCGGCACACCCAATCCGATGGATAGAATCCAAGAAAGACACCGAGGTCCGAACAGAATCACCCAAGAGGCGAGGATGTCGAGAGTAAGCCATCGATTTGGGACCAGACGACACGCCCACCTCGCACCGTGGGGCAAGAAGGACCTCACGTGATAAGGACTTTATCACACTCAATCGACCTCGATCTGAGGTGTTGTCGATTATGCTTTCAAAAAACTTGGCGAGGAAACCGCCACCGTTGAAGAAGCCTCGGGAAAAGAGGAATGCGAGCAAATACTGTGATTTTCATGAAGACATAGGCCATACAACAGAGGATTGTATCGACCTGAAGAGAGATATCGACGTCTGCATTCAGGAAGGAAAGCTAGACGAAGTTGTTGACAGATCTCGGTATGATGGGCCCAGGGGGCGTGGAGAATTTAAGAGGAAAAACTCCGATCAAGACAGGAACCGAGGTCGAGACGTCCAAAGACGAAGGGATCGGTCACCTCAGAGGAATCGATCCCCGGGTCGAGAAGGAAACAACAGAGAGAATTTTGGTCGAGATAGATATGAAGATAATCGACCAGTTAACTATGTCAACACAATCTTTGGTCCTGGTGAGAGTGATAAAGACCAGACATCAAGAGCCACCAGAGCTCGAGAGAGCATAAGCGGCTTTCCAGTTCACGACAGAGGTCGGGTACGGCCATCGAGATGATATCCCCAAGTCAAGGAGTCACAGCGAAGGGTTAGTTATTGAGGCAGTTATTAGCCGAGCCCGTGTGTCGAGAGTCTGTATCGATAACGGGAGTGCAGTGAATATCATATATCACTCGGCGTTTCAAGCGATGAAGTTGAAAGAGAAGGATCTAGCCCCCATAGCATCTCCCCTGTTTGGATTCACAGGACAAGCAGTCCACCCCATGGGCTCGATAAAGTTACTCACGACAGTTGGTGATGGCGAGAAAGGAAGGACACTTGAATTAAGTTATGTGGTGGTCAAGGCTCCTTCTGCGTACAATGTTATCCTACGACGACCTGCGCTCTTCGACTTGCGTGCTATCATATCAACTTTTCACAATAGCATGAAATTTCCTACCAGGAGCGGTTCCCACGAAATAAAAGGAGACGTTGAAGTCGCTCGGAGTTGTAACTCTGTTGTAATGAATGGGAAGATGGCGGTTCAACAAGTCTTAGTCGAGGAATTGATTCCAGAGGAAGAAGAAGAGAAGAGTTGGGTCTCCAGTGACGCAGTCGAAAACGTCCGACTCTGGAAAGGAGAGGACGATCAGTGTGTGCAAGTCGGGATTTGGATCCCAGAAAAAGAAAAACAGCTATTGGTCGAGCTTTTAATCGAGTTCGAGACGTCTTTGCCTGGAAAGCCACCGACATGCCGGGATCGGCCCACCACATCGCGTTCATAAGCTCGAGATTGACCAGGCTAAAAGCCACCAAGCGAAGAAGAGAAGTTTGCGCGCCGATCGACTTAAAGCTATTGAGTTAGAGGTCGGCAAGTTACTAGCAGCCAAGATAGTAAAAGAGGTATTATACCCAGAATGGCTAGCTAACCCGGTTTTAGTCAAGAAGCCTAACGGTAGTTGGCGCATGTGTGTGGACTTTACAGATTTGAACAAAGTGTGCCCAAAAGACTCGTATCCGTTGCCCAAAATCGACAGGTTAGTAGATTCAACCATTGATTTTGAAGTTTTTGGTTTTTTAGATGCATATAAAGGATACCATCAGATTTTAATGGATCCTCGAGATGCGGAAAAAACAGCGTTTATCACAGAATTCGGCACCTTCTGCTATGTGACCATGCCATTCGGATTAAAGAATGCTGGGGCCACATACCAGAGGGCAGTCAATAAGATATTTGCAAGACAAATTGGTATATGTATGGAAGTTTATGTAGACGACCTGCTTATCAAGAGTCGATCTATGAGACAATACCTGGTCGATGCTCGAGAAGTTTTTGAAGTGTTGAGAGAAACGCAGATGAGATTAAACCCGAAGAAGTGCACTTTTGGAGTTAGGTCGGGTAAGTTCTTGGGCTATATGATTTCGAAGGACGGGATTCGAGCGAATCCGGATAAAATCGACACGTTGAAGAATATGCCCGCACCTCGAAATGTAAAGGAAGTGCAGAGGCTCACGGGTCGAATGGCAGCTCTCAACAGATTTCTATCGAGATCAGCACAGCGTGCACTACCATTTTTCAAGATACTCCGGAAGGCCAGTCCTTTTCATTGGGATGATGAATGTCAGACAGCCTTTGAAGAGTTGAAGACTTATTTATCAGAGTTACCTACCTTAACTTCACATCGAGACGGGGAAAGATTGTTAGTTTATTTGGCAGTATGCGAGGAGGCAGTGAGTGCGGTCCTGGTTCGAGAAGGGGTACATGGCCAAGTGCCAATCTACTTTGTCAGCAAGGCTTTGCATGGCCCCGAGGTCCGATACTCGCCAGCCGAGAAGTTAGCATTATGTCTTGTTCATGCCTCGAGAAAGTTGAGGCCCTATTTTCAAGCTCATCCCATTGTGGTAGTCACTGACCAACCACTAAAGCAAATATTGGCAAAGCCCGACACCTCAGGTCGATTGGCAAAATGGGTGATTGAAATGGCCCAGTACGACATCGAGTTCGTCCCTCGAACTGCGATAAAAGCGCAGGCCTTGGCGGATTTTTTGGCTGAAGGGATCTCCGTCCAACTCGATCAGGAAAAGCAAAGCCCAGAGGAAAAATGGACTCTTCAGGTCGATGGAGCATCGAGTAAGGAGGGGGCAGGAGCAGGGCTCCTTCTGCTAAGCCCGAAAGGCGAGGAATTCCCCTACGCCCTTCGATTCGACTTTAAAGCAACGAACAATGAAGCCGAGTATGAGGCTATGATTACTGGTTTATAGCTTGCCTTAAAGCTGGGTGTCGAAGATTTGTCGGTTTACAGTGACTCACAGTTAGTGGTCAATCATGTGAAAGGGGGGATTGGGCTAAGGAAGAAACCATGAAGAATTACTTAGCAGGTTGTCCAAAGCCTCATACCAAAATTCAAGACAGTTTCAGTTTGAGCAAGTCCCCGAAGTCAGAACAAGAGAGCCGATGCGCTCTCCAAGTTGGCATCAAACTTCATGTCAAGCAAGAAGGTTCTGGTCGAGTTACTGACCGATAGGAGTTACATCGAGACGGAGGCCCAGCCGATTACTCAGCAGGCCACGTGGATGGACTCGATCGCTCTATACCTTAAGGACGGAATATTACCATCTGATAAGGTGCAATCAAGAAAAGTTTGACTCCAGTCCACTCGATATGCGTTCTTCGATGACATCCTTTATCGAAAATCTTTTGTAAGTCCATGGTTAAGATGTGTCTCTGAAACTGAAGGCGAATATCTCTTGGAGGAAATCCATAGGGGAGCATGTGGAAATCACTGCGGGGCTAGAATGTTAGCTCGAAAATGCAAGTTAGCTGGTATTTTTGGCCGTCGATCTGGCCGAGATGCGAATAATCTTGTCCAGAAATGCAACGCTTGTCAAATCCATGATAATATCTCTCATCAACAAGCACAAGATATGAACGTCATCTCGTCAGCATGGCCGTTTGATCAGTGGGGGGTCGATATTGTTGGATCTTTGCCCCGAGCCCGGAAATCTCAGATTCGTGGTCGCCGCGTGGACTACTTCACAAAATGGGTAGAAGCTAAGGCTTTGCCCGACATCCGAGCCGCAACCATTAAAAAGTTCTTGTGGGTCGACATTCTATGTAGGTGCGAATTCCAAAGGCTTTGATCTCGGATAACGGTACCCGGTTTGAAGATCGAAAAGTTAGAGAATGGTGCAATGAGTACCAAATCGACCAATGATTCACCTCGGTGGCTCACCCCAGGCAAACAAATAAGTCGAGCAGACTAACCGGCGAGATCAAGTTTGGGGTTAAAGAAGAGATTAGAGGCGGAAGGTCGAGATTGGGCGATTCGGCTTCCGAGCATCCCTGTGGTCATACAGACGACTCCTAATTCATCGGCAGGAGAAACCCCTTTTCTTTGGTATATGGGTGTGAAGCGGTGATTCCCGCCGAGATCGGAGTTCCTCTCCCGAGTTCCGCCTACAATGTAGAGACAAATGATCCCGAACTCCGACAAGAAAGGGACAATGTCGAAGAGCGAAGGAGATAGCCTCGGCTGAGAATGGCAAGGTATAAGCAGTAAGATCTCTCAAGATTACAACTCGAGTGTCGTGCATCGATACTTCAAAGTCGGTGATTTGGTTCTAAGGAAGAATGAAGCAAGTCGACAGGAGGCAGCCGGAAAATTAGCCCCGAATTGGGAAGGACCTTATCAGATCCTGAAGGTCCACCCCAAAGGGTCTTACCAACTTGGTCGGGCAGATGGAATCATCGTTCTCGACATTGGCATGCCAACAATCTGAGGAAGTATTATATTTGAGATAAGCTTTACTTTGATGAACCTGTTTACTTTTCAATTCTGAATCTTGTAATAAGTCCATGAGACAATTTTATGAGTATTCTAATCAATTTGTATTTTTTCGAGATGCTTTCTGTGTTTGTTAGGACTTATAGCCAAAACAATACAAGTCCAATGTGACAGAAAAGTTAAAGGCAAAACAATCGAATACGAGTAGAGAAATCCGCAGGTCGGACATCTCGATAAAGCCAAAGCAAAGTTAGCCTAATGGGCGATGAATGCAAAGGCATAGAGACGGTTCGCAGGGTCGGGCCAAAGGTCCAAGCTAAGAGCCGAACGAGCCCAAGAGGCAAACAAGGCTAAAGCAAAGGACGGTTCACATAGTCGGGCCACCTGTCCCAGTCGAAAGCCGAATGAGCCCGAGCGGCGAAAAAGGCCTAGACAAAGGACGGTTCGCATAGTCGGGCCACCTGTTCCAGTCGAAGGTCGAAAAAGCCTAAGAGGCAAAAAAGACCTAAAACCAGGGACAGTTTACATTAAAATGCTCAGCCTAAAGGTCAAATAAGCCTAAGGGGCAAAAGACTAAGGCAAGCAAGTCGATCTCAAGTGCAATAAGAACCAAGGGTTCATAATACACTTGGGGGGCAACACAGTATTAACAATAAGAACAACAAGTACAGTAAATAAATTGAATAGCGAGTAGCGAGCAGAGCCAGGAGCTCGACAAGCGAAAGACTAAGAAACATCAAGACAAGCAAAGTAAAGTCAAGTCAAGAAAGATGTCAAAATCAAATCAAAATTCTGAAGAAAGTTATTACAAAAACAAGGCCAGGTCGAAAAAGACCAGCCAGAGTTATAAAGGTTATTACAAATTAGAAGTTCGAATATCCGAAGAAGAATTAAAAAGAAAACGATCAGGGGTCGGCTTCCGGGGTCGGATCAGTGGCGGTCGGATCGGCAATAGGGGCAGACGTGGAAGGAGCATACTTTATAGCCAAAGACTCTCCCCGCTGAAACTCTTCAAAGTACCGATCATACAAACTTTTTTTCCGAAGAGTCGGGATTGTAGAACATCGGCGCCCTGAGAGTCGACATGTCAAGTCGAGTTGGAGTCACCTCCTTCATCGATCCACGGCCGAGTGTATCCACCCATCATCGAAGCCCGCATGATCACTTCTCAGATCATCTTCAAGGTCGTGGATGACTTGCGATACTCTAACTAACCTATGATGGCCTCGGTCTTAGCCTCTTCCGACAAGCATTGATTCCTACCTCGATTATATTGCGCTTTTATCTAGGTTGTGATTCACCTCACCTAAACATGAACCTTAATTCCTTAGAAAGTTCATCTATCAATCTATTATCTTCCGATGTAAGATTAACGCGTTTAATAACCAAAGGTGCAAACTTTGTGTTTATAATCTAATAATCGATCTATTAACTTCCGTTATGATAGATTCGCATGGTGATCTAGGTTTATTAAGACTTCCGTCAACAATAAACAATCAACACATGCATATCTTCCGATATAAGAGCAAATTAAACATGAATAAACATGCGCCGATGTAATTCAGCATCTAGCGCATAACACATATCCAATAAATCAGCGTAGTGTGATAGACTAGTAATAAAGGACACTCACAAGATGCACCTACAAGCGTGATATATCCCGTAAAAGAATGATCGATCTTGGCGAGCCTGATTTAAATCGAACTCGAATCGTTGGTCGGGCCGAGCCTTCATAATGATATCAGAATGCTCGCTCAATTGGAGGATCGGAGGAGGTCCGAAGGTGGTGCCAGAGAAATGTGCCGAGTGAAGTTGCTCGCTCCTCATCCAAGATGACTCGAGTCGTGTAGAACATCCGCGAATGACCTGGCGATCAATCTCCAAAGAGATAATCAACGGAGCTCGGATTGAAAATCCTGCCATCCCTCGGTTGCGGCCTTCACATATACAACCGTAGGATCGTCCCGAGGCTTACTCTTTCCCTTTGTAAAGGCCTCGGGTTCTTCTTATAATCCCGACCTCAAAGGCTTAAGTTGTATTTCGATTAATCACCTCCGGTGTAAAGGAACTTCTACCCCTCGAACCACGACCTTTGTCCTCAAGTCGGTTTCGAGCAGTTTGCATAAAATTCCCGAACTAGGAGCTATTCACCGGGTAGTCGGGATTGTCATCAAGGCTTCCCACTTCCTATCCTTAAGCAACCTACTTGAACCCGGATCGACCTTCGCCTCCAAAATAGCCCTCTCAACCAACATGTTTCTCGAAAAGTAATGTTTAGTATAAACTTTGGGCTCAGGGTTCAATGAATCGTGAGGCAATGGAGCAGCGGTTTTAGATTTCTTTCGATCTTGGCGAGCCTTCCTCGCTTCTTCGTCATCGCAGCCTCTCATACTCGTCTTCTCGCCAAACTCTATTGCACATGCCATTTCTCTTGATCTCATCTCGGAGCTGCTTCGACACTTCTTGGCAAAAGTAATGTTTAGTATAGCATGGGCTCTAGCAGTTTTGATTTCTTTCCTCCCATAGGTATTCCTACATACGCGTGGTTCCTCTTCCCGGCATATTTTAGCACTCAATAGATTCACGTTTCTCAACCCTAGACAAACCTCCACCTACGAACTCTGGCATCCATGGGGTGAAATCTTTAATAGTTTTCCACATCACAACCAACGGTTAGGATCCTAAGGTGGGTGACCTCGCTCCCATCCCGGCCCTTCTTACGATGCCCTTCACGATGCCTGCACCAACATGAACGCTATTCCAAACCAAACAATCCTAGCGTGCACGCATCCAAAGCGGATTTCAAAACAACCAAACCACAACCACCACCATAACCATCAAACAATCCATTCATCGCCATCACAACACCATCAAAGCAAAAGAAACACCAAAACCGAGAAAAAACAAATTAAGGTAACATTCAAGCGAGCCGACCTAAAGATCGAACTCACAAAAACGTGAATGAAATCTAGGAAAGTTTGAGTAGGGTGAGTAGATGTTGATTGAGGTGAAAACGAGTCCAAACAACACAAGAATGACCTCCAAAATCAAATTTTTCTTCCAAAAGTCGGAAGAAGATTCTCCAAAAATCGTGTGTTGGGGGATTTGGTTAGAAAATCGGGTGATAATCGCTCACTAAAGCTTTTTCTTCGACTGGTATATATAGACGAGAGGTTGGACGGAACACCACCGGAAAACGGATGAATCCGAGAAGTTTATCGAGATTTGGAGAATTTAACAATCAAAGATATAAACAAAAATTATAAATCAAATTCAAAATTGCCCTTTTTTATTAAACTTATATAAAACTTCAAAAATACAAATAAAAATCAAATGAAGTACATAAAATTACTTTGGGTTCTGGGCGCTTTTGTTTTACGTTAGCTCGACTCGACCAATATAGTGATCGGGGCCATTTGACTTTACACCACACCACTACCTCGTAAGCTGACCGTTGACTGGGTGAAATCTTTAATAGTTTTCCACATACGCTGAACTTCCCATGGGTGTTCATCCTCCGAGGCCCTCTATCAACCACGAAGTTCTAGGGTCACGCCATCCTCTGAGAACAAGTCGGGTGATAACTCACTAAAGTCTTTTGGAACACCACATCCGAGAATAAGAAATTTAACAATCAAAGATGTCTCTTTGGGTTCACCAATATAGTGTTTGCATCTTTGACCGTTGACTCAAACGGTTCACCACTAACTTTCGAATGATTTGGAGAATCTCGAAGGCCGGACCAACGTGTCCTTAACTTTGAAGCAGATGTAACCTAGAATTATATAGAAGAACTTGTTCGGCCGACATGAAATTCTCTTTTCTTAATCTTAGCATCGTGGAGTAGCTTCATCTTATCCTTACTAATCCTGGCACTTTCATAGGCCTGGAGTCCGATAAATCCGGCTCATGTAGAATCTATTGTAGTCGATGCTTCCCACAAGATTGGGAATCAAAGTTGAGAAACTTTGTAGCCCAATAAGCTCTATGCTCTAACTCGACGAGTGAGATGACATGGTTTCCGTAGACCATTTGATATGGTGATGTACCCACGTGGGGTCTTATAGGCGATTGATATGCCCACAAGTACATCATCCAACTTTAGACTCAGTCTTTCCTATGATCATTATGATCTTCTCCGGGATCTTCTTAATGCCTGGTTGCTCCTTTCAACCTCGACCACTAGTCATCGGATGATATGGTGTGCCAATTTTATGACGAACACCATACTTCTCAAGTACTTTCTAGGGGTCGGTTGCGTAAATGCGTCCCCTTCATCAGATCAAGGCACGTGGACATCCAAACCTCACGAAGATATTCTTCTTTAGAAATTTCATCACCGTCTTATGATCATTGTGAGGAGTGGCTTGGGCCTCCACCCATTTAGACACGTAGTCCACGCAGACTAAGATGTATTTATTACCGCAAGATGATGGGAAAGGTCCCATAAAATCGATACCCATACATCAAAGACTTCGCATTCGAGGATGGGTTTTAAAGGCATGTCAAAACGCTTGTCGTAGTGCGGTTCTTTGGCACCTATCACAAGCTTTACGAGAAAGCTTCCGTATCTTTAAAGATCGTAGGCCAATAGAAACCGGATTGAAATATCTTAGCAACGGTTTTCCAAGGACCAAAGTGACCTCTGTGGGTCCACTTGTGGGCATCGCTTCAATGATGTCACGTTGCTCAGTTACGGAATACATCTCCTAAGCAAACCATCTTTCTGAGATCTTGAAAAGATAAGGTTCATCCCAAACGAAATATTTTAAATCCGAGAAGAACTTTTTCTTCTCACGATAAGACATCTACGGATCGAGATAACGGCCATGAAGGTAGTTCACAATGGAATAATACCATGGAACATCGTGGGGCGCCATCGATCAACATGATGTTCTCACAGAGGAAAGTAAAGATCTATATCATCCTGGTTCATCCTTTTCCTCACTTAACATTCTAGAGAGGCGTGATCCGCCACTACATTTTCACCGCCTTTTTGTCCTTAATTTGAGCGTCAAACTCTTGTAGGTCAATATCCAACGTAGTAAGCGCGGTTTAGCCTCTTTCTTAGTCATCGTGTAACGCATAAGGCGTGATCGATCCACACGATCACTTGAGCTCCTAACAAGTAACTACTGAAACTTGTCCATAGCAAAGACTACGGCCGTAGTTCCTTTCCGATAGTAGTATAGTTAACTTGAGAGGGTTCAATGTGTGACTTGCGTAATAGATAGGTGGAACTTTCCTTTGATCTTTTGCCACTGAAACGGCACCAACAAACATAGTTTGATGCGTCGCACATAAGCTCAAATGGTAGGTTCCGATAAAGCGATATAAGAATCGGAGCGAGATATTAAGCGATCCTTAAGCTCCTCAAACGCTTGCTTGCGGCTCTCATCAAAAATAAACTCAACGTCTTCCTTTAGTAAAGTGGGATGGGGCTTGGCTATCTTGGAAAAATCTTGAATGAACCTTACAGAAAAAGCCGACATGTCCAAGAAAGCCTCTCACTTAGCGTACATTTTAGGATAGCTCATCTTCTCAATAGCTTCTACTTTTGCCTGTCAACTTCTATACCTTGGTGAGATCTTGTGGCCAAGAACTATTCCTTCATCTACCATGAAATGGCATTTTTCCCAGTTAAGTACTAGGTTCTTTTCCACACATCTAGATAGCACCTGATCAAGATTGTCAAGGCAATCATCAAAAGACTGACCAAAAACCGAAAAATCGTCCATAAAAATCTCCATACACTTTCTACAAGCCCGTCAAAGATGGCTAGCATACATCATTGGAATGTGTTGGGGCATTGCAGAGACCGAACGGCATTCGTCCTCAGAGGCGAATGTACCATAAAGCGGTGAAGGTGGTCTTTTCTTGGTCATTTGGATCAATGGGTATCTGGAAATATCCACGAATATCCATCTAGGAAACTTGAGAATCGTGGCCCCGCCAGGACGCTTTCGAGCATCCCGGTCAATGAATGGAAGGGAAAGTGATCTTTCATGGTTACCTCATTGAGCTTTCGATAATCGATCTGAGACTCAGTAACCGATAACAAGCCTCAATGCAATTTCCTCTCCCTTCTCATTCTTTTCAATTGTAATTCCACCTTTTTGGGAACTACTTGAGTCGGGAAACCCATTCACTATCCGCGATGGCATAAATGATTCCCATGTCCGAAGTTTAATGATTTCTTTTTAACGACTTCTTGCATATGAGGGTTGAGCCTTCACTGGTCCGTATCGACACACTTGGCGCCTCATTCGTCTTGATCTTGTGCATGCAGATGTCGGGAGATATTCCCCACGATATCTCCTACTTGCCAACCAAAAGCTTTTCATTCTTCTTCAAGACGTTGATCGTTTCATTTCCTCTATACGGGAAAGCTTAGCAGATATGATTAAGGAAGCTTGTCGCCTTCTCTTAAGAACACATACTTAAGATGTTTAGTAACGGCTTCAACACCAAATCTATGAGGATCCTCACAGACTTGATTTAAGATCTCCACTCTTCAACTCAACATCGCCGAGCTTACTTAGTGGTCCTCCTTGCCAAGGCTTCTTCTCTTATCTCATCCTCAAAATCACCGCTGCTAGCTGGTCTAGATTGACCACACCATGATTATTCAGATTATCAATCAATCGCTCATATTCTCGCTTCTACAACCAAGACTTGCTTATCCATGAAGTCATTGAAGTCATCTGACGCCTCCTCGATGGAAAAGCCGGTTGGAGAACCGGAGGGTACTTGAATAGATTTAAACGCTATAGCTCACCTCTTGGTCACCAACTCGGATAGTTACTTTCCCACCATCACAATCGATGAGGGCTCTAGTTGTAGATAGGAAAGGTCTTCCTAGAATCAACGGAACGTTTTTAGTCTTTCTCTATATCTAAAACATACCAATCAACCGGAAAGGTAAATCGATCAATCAACCAAAACGTCTTTTAGGATTCTGAAGCTTTCTTAGAGGATCTATCCATGAATTGTAAACTCATAGTAGTGGGTTCTAGAAGACTTTGTAAACAAAATTTGTTGCATCTGAGACATTGGCATAAGGCTTATAGAGGCACCTAGATCACACAAAGAATTTGGGAAGACTAGACCTCCCATCAAAAGCGTAAGTACAAATTTGCAGGGTCACCTCTTTTAATTGGTAAGCTTTCATAATTAATCATGGAACAATCCTCACCAATCGCCTTTCCATGCTGCTAATTTCTTTTTGAAGACACAACATCCTTGATAAATTTTGTATACTTAGGCATCTCGACTAAGACATCCGACAATGGAAGATTCACTGAGTATTTTTCAAAAGGTTTAGCACCTTTTCGCACTTCTTATCCTCAATCAAAGGAATGTTGCTCTTTCTCGTGGAAATGGAAGTTTCTTAAGGTCATCCTCGTGAGAAAACCTTTTCGAGGATGCACCGATGACTGTCTTCCAGATCCTTCCAACGAAAGCTTTTTTTTGATTTCTTAGTAGTCGGGGATCGGCCTTTCGACTTTGCTTTTTTCGGTCCTCAAAGGATCACCACTTGAGGATCACCAAACTCTTCACCTCTCGAGGATCACCCACTGAGTTTTCTCTTGCATTGAGGTTGAAGTGTAGGTGCTCGGCTTCCCTCTGCCTTATCAATGGCGAGGAGGGCTAGTGGTTTCCGGATGGGAAGGACCACTAACTTGAGTACCGCTCCTTAGATTCATTATTGGCCTCCTCCTCACCGTATTGAATTGATGGCACGAGGTCAAGACACGGGCCTTTGTTCAAATCACCTGAGCAACTTGACCACCCTTTGGATTCTTCTCGGTGAAGCCGGCAGCCGCCTGGGGTCTAGAAGCCAAGCGCCTCATTGGTTGCCCAATTTGTCTCTCAAGATTCTTCATCGATCTACTTTGCTCTTCCAACTTAGCCTCAAGATTTGTAGGTTGGGAGGGGCCTTGAGAGTTTTGGAGATTTGGAGCATAAATTGGTGGGCCGACTTTGAAATTGAGAATTTGAATTGGAAGGCCAATTGCGATTGAATTTTTGCGTAGGATTGTAAAGATTCGAGTTTTGATTTCGATTAAACCAGGGTTTCGTTGAAATTGATTCGAATTAAAATTCGAGTTGGGATTGAAATTTGAAGATGGATTAAACCCTTGGTTTGAAAATTGCCCTGGCACTGAAACCGATTGAACCTTTGATTGTTCTCGCCATAGAATGCATTCACTTCCGCATTTCGTCCGTTCATAGAGCGAGAATTTAGAAGTGTGCCCACCCTCGTCACAATTTTGACATGTGACTTGATTGTACTTGCCCATAGTCATGAACAAGATTTACTTGATAAGGTGCAGGGAATTAAATTGACATTGGCCATTCATATGGTCGATCAGAATTTTCGCAATACGAACCGAGGGTTCTGTGGAAAAAAAGGAGTTTGATTTATAGGATTGGAAACTTGAGGTGGTACCATCTGGCTTTTGCAAAGATGGCAATCAAACTTTGTAAATTGACTTCCTCAACCTTGGGAGGAGGAGGTGCTTGAATTGCTTGATAAGAGGAGCATAGTTGTACTTTGCAATATCCTCAAGCAGTGCCCATCCTCATCAGGCGTTTTCTTGAAATGCCCCTTGGAGAAGAACTATTGACCATGCCTTTTGTAAGCTCGGTCAATCCACTCGAAGAATGTATTGACTTGCCTTTCGGTGGCAAGCCATGGTGGGGCATTTTCTAAGAAGCGGACTTGAATCTCTTCCAACACTCGAAGAAAGATTCATTCTCTCTCACGATAAAATGTGAAAATGTCATTTAAGCACCTGGTTTGTCTTTGAAGGTGGAAAGTATTGACTCAAGAACTCCTTTTCGAGTTACGCCAGTGTGGTGATAGATTCAGACGGGAGAGAGGTGTACCACTCTTTGGCCTCCCTTTCAACGAAAATGGAAATAGTTTAAGTTTAATAGCATCCTCACTTACTCCTTGATGCGTGTAGTACCGCATATCTCTAAGAATGTGTGTAAGTGGGTATGGATTCTCTCGGACAGTAGCCGTGGAAAATTGATGCGTCTTTGCATCATCTGGATAAGTCCTGGCTTCACCAAAGGTTTGTGCAAGAATGGTTGGAATAACAATAGCCGGGTTGACCTTGACTTCGCCTGGCATGGCGTAGTCCGCCAATGTACGCCTATTATCGGCGCCATTATCACAAAATCGGTGATTTCTCTTGCTAGTTGTTCTTCAAGATCTCGCCGCTCGGCTGCATGCGCCGAATAACCGTGAACGGAAATTCCGCTGTTTGGTCGGACTATGGTTCGCTTCGAAAGTCGGGGGTGTATATTAACGGTCCTTTGACTCCGAGTTTGCATAAACCGGACCAAAAACAAGTGGAACAAAACCTAAAAACTAAGAAAGTAAAAGCCTAACTAAAAATTAAAAACCTAAAGAGAGGAAAGGAAAGAAGAAAAGAAACCAAAAGTGTTAAGGAAAACAATACCGGACGGACGTCAAAAGATTGGACGGGCGCCGAGATGAAATTGAGATCGGACGGGCGTTTAGTAATTTAAACGCCGTCGTGAGAGATGAATACTGAGCAGGCGCCCAAAACTTATGGGCGCCGCGTCTAAGTGAATAAAACGAATCAGATTGATAATTTCAAATGGACGGGCGCCCAATACCCTGCAGACGCCCGTTTGCTCACGGAAAACTTAGAACAAAAGCAGAATTTGCGAGATAATGCAAGAAGGAAGAAAGAACGCCGTAAAAAGCAGAAAGACGGAAGATCTAACTTCAAGAAAACTACTACTAAGGAGAGTTTTAAACCCTAGTTATCTACTTAACAACTACCTAAAACAATTATCAACTAAAACAGGAATTTAAAACGGATTAAAACAGGAAAACGAAACAAAAACAAACAGAAAAACTAGAAAACGAAAACAAAAACTAGACAACCGTCCGGTTCCCCGGCAACGGCGCCAAAAACTTGTCACGGATTTTATCAACACGAAATAAACAAGTAATAATCCGGTTAACCTCAAGTATAAGGATCGTAGTAATAGCGGTTAATGCCGGGTCGATCTTACGGGGAACTAAACGATCGTGATTTCTAGTTTTTATCTAACTAACCTATGTCACGATTACTAAGCTAAATAGCGGATAAAACTAAACGAATCATCGTAAATTAAACTTAATCGAAACGTAAAATCGATGAGAAGAGATGATCTAAAGCCGTGAAGGATACGGGCTGCGAACCAATTTAAACTAACTAATCTAAGGTGCAGATAAAAGTAAACTAACTAGACAAATTCAAGCTTTTAAGGATTTAAATCAAATTTATAACGAGCAAACGAGGATTGATCCACCTATCCAACAAGCATTGATTCCCTACCTCGATTATATTGCAGTTTTTATCTAGGTTGTGATTCACCTCACCTAAACATGAACCCTAATTCCTTAGAAAGTTCATCTATCAATCTATTATCTTCCGATGTAAGATTAACGCGTTTAATAACCAAAGGTGCAAACTTTGTGTTTATAATCTAGTAATCAGACCTATTAACTTCCGTTATGATAGATTCGAATTACTATTCTTATTCATGGTGATCTAGGGTTTATTAAGACTTCCGTCAACAATAAACAATCAACACATGCATATCTTCCGATATAAGAGCAAATTAAACATGAATAAACATGAATAAGAAACAACCTTTATTAAAAACTCACAGTATAATCGAAGAAAACGAAATCAACAATTGTTGGACGGCTTCACAATACTCGTTTGATGAAGCTTTTAGCCTCTGAACATCCTCAAGAACTCAAATTTGCGAAACTTGATTGCATAAAAAGTAACTAGTGTTTAATCTAAACTAAGAGCATAAAAATAGGAATAAAAAAGATGAAAACGCAGCCTAAAGCCGCCTTTAGGTTTAGGGTTTTGAATAATGAGAGTTTTATCCTTTTGTTGAGAAAAACGACCGACTATATATAGATTTCAAAGTCGGTTCGCTAAAGTCGGCCACCGGACGCCTGTCTGGAACCTTGAACGCCGTCCACTCTTCAATAAAACTTGAATCGGGCGAGTCATGACCAGACGCCGTCCATCCAGCGCCCACTCCAAATGCGCCCAAACTTCACGAATCAAAGATGACATCACGGACGCTCGCTCAATTACATCGACGCCCGCCCACTGGACGGAGATTTCGACGCTTGATTTGATATGATCGATTTTGATTTATTGATCTTTATCTCTTCTATCTCTATCCCACTTCTTCATTATCTCTTTTATCATCAATTAGCTCGAACTTAATCAACCTTTGATCATCTTTTGAGCCTCAAACATGTATCTATAACACATAAAAACATCGCAAAATGTAATAATGCTCAAATAATCATAAAATCACAATTAAAACGCCAAAATTAACCAAGTTTGCGATTAACTCATTTAAAATCTCATTTGCTCAATATATCCATTAAACCCTCGTTTCTTATGCAATTTAGTACAAATACGGGGAAAAATATCGTAGAATATAGCGTTATAAATCGTATAAATTCACCCTTAACATGCAGCCTCTCATAGTCTTGAGCCAGCTTGAGCAGCTCTCTACCCTGATCTTGCCTTTCATCTCGCAGTCAGTCCCGCTCCTTCTCGGTAGTGGGCGACTTTGCTTCAAGTGAGCCACCAACCTATCTTGCGCCTTCTCGAGTTCGGGCGACCGACTCGTGCTTCAACTCGTTATAATTTGTTTCTCCACGGCGTAGTGGCGACACTTTTGGCGACATTGTCTTGAAGCGATCCGCCATTCTCTCTCTTGATCTCATCTGCCGACTCCCTTTCTTGCTGCACCGTTGGGCAGCCTCCCGACCAACAAGGGTATTCTACAAAACGTAAAGAATATATCGTAAAAGGGACTAGGCATAGGCTTCGAGAGAAGTTAATAGAAAAGAAGGATCGACTTACAAGACGATTTAATTTCGCGCAAAGACGGCGATGTGTTCTTGTCGCCCACGCCAACGTAATCATCGGCAACCCATCCGTGCCGATCCTCGACTCGGTGGAGGTCTCGGCGACCCTCTTCCTCTTCGCGCTCTCGGTCGTTCCTCACCACCTCGGCAACAGATGGTCTCTTCTTTGTTTGCACCGCCGGCTCTTCAACATTAACCTCGACATTCGAGGTCAAATCGATAGGCTCCTCCTCGTCTTCGTCTCGAAGAGAGCCAAATCGGACAGTTAACTCGCCGGTGGTCGAGGGTACTTCAGTCGATCCAGCTGCGGCAGACGACTCGATGGCGACAGGGTTTGTCCTAGGTGGAGGGACGACCCCCTCTCGAGAAGAGGAAGGCACACTGATCTCAGCCATTGGCAAGTCGGCAGTGGCCTGACCCTCGAGAGGTGGAGCAGCCACGACCGTCGATTCAGGAATGCGCTGGGGGTTGGTGACCCTGGAGAATTTGCCCACTGCAACATAGAAAAAAGACAAGTTAGTTCTGACCAACAAACAACTAGTTATCGACTCAAAGAAGAGGCAGTATGTAAAAGCAAGTAAACATCCTACGATTCTCGGGATCAGGAACGTTCAGGCCTACGTATGGCATGGGCCCAGCTTCCTCCAAGCGAGCCAGGTGATACAGGAGACTCGGGTCTCGAGTACACACCTCGAAGTTGTGTCCACTCAAGAGTCGAGCCTCGTGAGGAGCCGGTTCCTTCCCAAGCTTGTCTTGTTTCCCCTCTCTCGATCTCCATTGACCAATGTAGGGGTTGTCTAGGCCATGACGGACAAAGAAAAATCGAGGCTTCCACTCCCCGTGAGAAGAAGGCCCCCTCGTAATAAACTCATGGCGATTTGTTCTCCTCTGGAAGGAATACCATAACTTGTCGGGTGTGGCAAAGCAATCTTGTAGTAGGTCGAACACGGGCACCGAAAAGCATACCTGGGCCACTCGACATGCTATGATGAACCCCATCAGAGTTCTGACGCCATTCGGGGCGAGTTGAGAGACGCTTATCTCATAATGGTGAAGGATGGCCAGAACGGCTGGACAGAGTGGAAACCTTAGTCCACTCGATTGATTTTTAGAACAAAGCGTAACCCCTCTGGGGCTCATCCGCGAATCGATGCAGGCCTGACGGGAGTCGAGATTCGAACGGAGGATGAACGATGTTATACTTCCCGCAGATTTCAACAATATCCTCTGGAGTAAGTGTACTAAGACACCCTTTTGCACCCTTTCCGTCCATCCTAGTTACTAGTTTTTTAGGCTGGTTAGGGACAGGAGGAGGGGAAGCTACAGGCTCACCGGAGTCTCCCCGGAGAAGAAGATCGGAGATGACAGGTGCAGGAGATTGGCTATGAACGGGTGTGTCACTACCCCTATCTGATTCAGTTGCGCTACTACTAGACATGAACAAAATCACAGAAAAGATGAACAACACATAAAAGAAAATAGAAGCTTACTTTTTGCGTTTGAAGATTTGGAGATTGTGGGAAGAAAATAGCAAGAAGGTTTGCAGCAGCGTCTATCCTACCTCCTTTTATATATGAAAGCAAAAGATTTGCAAATGATTTGAAGAGACGTGGGTGTTGGGGGTTATAACCCCTGGAAATCGCGACAATCAAGGCAGTGACGCGTCTTTTGCGGGATTCGAAACGTTTCATATGCTAGATATCGCTCCACGTGGCTATAAGGCGCTATTAGGGTTATGAAAAGGCGGGCTTTCTCCGCCCAAAGAAAAACCCAACTCAAGACGATTCAAGTAAATGAGACCCGACCTCGGACAACGGAAGTCGCCTCTCTCAAGTCTGGGGGGCTTATGACGATACGGGGTTTCACTCCCTCCACGTGTCGTCTATCGGTTGGTCATCACACTATAAATAACATCAGTACATCCATGTCGATGCCAGTGCTCGAGGCCAAGGCCATCATATCAAAGTCCAAGGCTACGACTATCGACTATCGAGTACCGAGCAGTGTAGGACATTCAGTCCGCACCAGCTAGCAATGTAGGACAGTGAGTCCCAGAGTCGATCACCACAGGTCGACATCGAGGGCAGAGTCCGCATCAGCTTACTAAGCCCATTAATAGAGGTAGCTTGGGCAAGGGCAAGGCCCATTTAAGGGTAAAGGTGACAATAACATAAGCCGACTTAACCTTAGGGTTTAGGCAAGTGTTGTCAATATAAATACCCCATTCCAGGAACTACGTAAGGCTTGATTCCTGGAACCGAACAGGATACGTAGGCAATCCAAGATCTGATCTTGGACTCACCAAGATACATAAAATCCACCCCCTCATTCCTCTTTTTGGCATTAGGGTTCTTGTGTGTTCATCACTAGATTAAATTAGGGCTCAAATCTTTAAGGTGATATAATTTGTCATCGTCAGACACATTTGACATATCATATAACAAATTATGTTCAAATTTTTTATTCGTTGTTTTTTTAGAAAACAAGCACTTTATTATTCAACACCCGCCAAACAAGCGGTCAAAATGTCACAAGGGGCGAGGTGCCCCAAGATATCCTAGCAGTAACTGTCAAAGCATGTCTAGCTAAAAGATGCATGAGGACATTCCCTACACGCTGAATAATCCAAAAAGAAACAGAGACAAAACTGGATAAAAGAGCCAAGCAATCCTGCAACACAGCCCTGAGCCGTAAGGTCCTCTATTGGCCGACGAAGGCGCGACACACGTCAAACAATCACTCTTCACCTCTAGTCGCTGAATCAAGTGCCTCGCTTCCACCAGTGCCCAGAAGATAGCCTTAAGTTCCATGTATTCCACCGGATCCCCTTGATCAAAATGATACGCGAAGGAGTGAAGAACTGCTCCATTAGAGTCCTAGAAAACAACTCCGACGCCCGCTCCCGCCTCAGTAACTGAAACATCCACATTGCCCTTTATCACCCCCGCCAAAGGCTTCACCCATTTATATGCACAACCTTTTCCACTTTCGAATTATCCACAATGTTCACAATAATGCCCATCCAAGGCCAACAATATAACTCGTCCTGTTCAGATCTACTTATAGTTTGAGGAGCAGTCACACGTACAGGTTGTGGCACAGCCACATTTGTCAAGTCAGCATTAAAATAGGCTAATGCTAGATGTGTTCGCCTTTTGTTTTGCATTACCCCTTGATGCACGATTGCTTGCCCCAGTAGTATGTTGAAGAATGTCCTTGTATAGTGTTGGGCCGAGGCCTGCATCCTATAGGGCTCCATAGCTTCCACATATTCGGCAAATGAAGGCAGAGATCGCGCACACAACGTAAAGACATAAACAATCTGATCGTCAAATACTGCAGAACAACACGCTTTTAAATCAGATATATGATGTTCTGAATTCTTTTTCCTGTTTTATTATTTTTTTTAAATTACATATATGATATATATGATCGCGTGTAAGTCACTGTTCAGGGTCAATTTGTAGTGTTTTTAATGATATATTTTACATCAATTTCCCCCGTATATGGATGTTTTTCATAGAAATCGAGCTTATAATCGATTAATTGAGTAAATGGTGTTTTTAATAGGTTAATTGCAAAATGTAACGATTTATGTGCTTAAATTGTGATTTTATGTTATTTTGGGATTGTGTTACGCTTTGGTATATTCTCCTATGTTATAGATACATATTTTGGCATGCAAGAGGATTAAATGATGAGGTTTTGCATGGAAGAGAAGTGAAATGGAAGGAAGATGGAGATAAAGCTTGGAATGAAGCTTTCAAGCAGCCGAACTTCCGATGCAGTTCTTGATATGATATACACTGATTTGACTCTCGACCTCAAGAGAATATTTGTAGGGCTTGAAGAGAGGATTCTACAGGATTTTGAATCACTTCATTCCGACTTATGAGGCCCGAGATATGAGCGTTACAAGTTTGGATGCTGTTGCTGAAACTAGTGGAAAATCCCGAAAACGACTCGTAATACGACGGGCTAGTCAAAAAGGCGTTTTCTGAAGAAGAGTCCTTAATGAAAGTTGTAGAGTTTTCCGAGAGCTTAATTATGACATTCGGATCATAATTTTTGGAGGTCTACAACTCAAGATATGAATTTTAGAAGTTTGAGTCCATTCTCAAACCAGCGTTCAGAAGTGCAACTCATGTACAGAGTCTTCAGAATGCTTTCAGACGAGCGTCCACCTCTTTTAAACGAGCGTCCGATAGCACAGATCAAGCGTCCCGCCTTTTATCATAGCAACCGCCATTGGGAATCTATAAATACAGCAGCAAGGAACCCTAAATATACACATTATACACGCAGCAGCTCTTGGTGAAACCCTAGAATTCGATGAGCAGCAGCCCGGCCGGCTGAGCTCCATGCTTGGCCGGCCGGAGATTAGTTAGATTAGGTGTTATTTCAATTCCGTGTTTCGAAGTCTTTCTTGTTCGTTTGGAGCTGTCGGCCATGGACCAAGCTTTGAGCTTTCTTATTTACAGCAGCACCTTGATCTTTTTGTTGGATAAATTTGTAAGTTTTAATTCGATTGTTACGTTTCCTGTGTGTATTAGTTATCATTCAATTTATATCGGAAGATGATTGATTGTTGATGCTACCGTATGACGGAAGTCGGTGTAGTTTAGATCACCGTAGGAAAGTTTGGATTTTTAATCTATACATAACGGAAGTTCGTAGGTTAAATATCTAGGTTTACGAGAGAACCACAATTTGATTAATTCATTGCAAGATTATCTTAGATTTGAAGTGAGGGATATCACCGTTACCGGAAAGATAGGATTTTTCATGTGTTTAATTCATTATGTTGTTCTTGTTCTCTTTCATATTTTTATGCCGCATGTTAATCGAATTTAGATAACGGAAGTTAATAGATTCATTAGATTGTCGTGAGGGAGATTGACAATTATTATTCCAACAAACGGAAGTTGAGGGATAATGTTGTTAGATTAGGATTTCATCCATATCTTTGATTTGTATCGATATTAGTTAAGACCGGAAGGTAAACTAATTAATGGCGTGATGAATCGGAAGAGGAAACGCTCCTTTAGATAAGATAATAATCCAAGATAACTTGTGAATGAATGTGTGTTGATCTTATTTCTTTCGGTGGGGTGATGGTTGTTGGGAAGAGGTTGATCATGGTTCGTTTATGGTTGTTCAAGAGATAGATTTACCGCTTCCGTAGATGTAGTTTTATTTATGTTTTTATCGCTTTTATCCTTCCTGGCTTTGGATTAACAATCCTCTGTCGGCTTTATTTTCCGCTTTAGTTTAGGTTTAGGTTAATAAAGAAGAATTAATAAGCTAGATTCAATAGCCCTTTTCACGAGGATCGATACCGCATTTATCCAACTTTACTAGCAACTACCCGGTATTCGGCGGTTAGGAGGTAGTTTTGCATGGTAGTATAGGTTTATAAATTTTCTTTTGTTTTAATGATGCAAAATCCCTCCAACAAAAGTGGCGCCGTTGCCGGGGAATCGGTGCTTTGTTGAATCTAATTGAATTAATTTTTCTATTTCGTTACGTGTTTTTTGTTTTTGTTTTTCAATAAAAGTAGCGTTGAATAAATTGAGGTTTTTTTATTTTTGCCATGTTTCGATGACCGTTGGGTTAAGAATGTGCAAAAAGTTTTTTTACTCGATTTGTGAAACATGAAGTGTAACCTAATCTAGTCTAACCCTTTTGTGCTATAATTTGATGTGGTCGCCTGTGATATATGATGTGTGTCTTTGTGATATAATTTGATGATCCAAGTATAGGGTTTTTCGCTTTGTGTTTTCTGCGTTTCGTGCAAAATTCGATGCTTGGACGGGCGCTGCCAAGTAACGAACGACGCCCGTCACTCTAACACATGCAGGTAACCGAAGCGCCTGGTTGGATGGACGTTCGTTCGTCGAAAGTTTCAACTCATTCGTTTGAAGGACCAGACGAGCGCCTATACTTTCGAACGCCCGCTCATCGGTTTTCAAGTCAAACGAGCGCTTGTTTGGATGAACGCCTTCCAAAGGTCTTTGCATTTTGAGGTGAACGCCCGTCTGATCAGTAAGGACGCCAGTCCAGGTTCTGAATTTTTCTTGATTTAAATTTTAATGCTTTTATTTGATGTGGATTTTTCATTAGAGCTTATGTGGCTAAATTGTTTTTACGTAGATGTTCTGAACTTGCATATTTATATCTTTCCATCTACGAATCCATGTTAAATAACTGATTAATTTTTCTATGCATGATTCATCTATGCAAGTTATAGTCACTGTCGGTTCTCGTACGCTATAACTGGTCTTAGTGTTATTTAGTAGCTAATGTCGGTTCCCGTATGCTACATACCGCTATGATGAATCTTTTAAGCTTTGAGACTTATGTGCTTCCTTGTTATTTTTGTAACTCATATGGGTAGCTACTGTCGGTTTTCCGTATGCTACGTCCTTTTCCATCTGAGTTATATCTGTTTAGTATAGCTAACTGTTGGTTTTCCATAATGCTATCACCTTTGATGAGTCTTAAGGCGCGTCTACACTGCATGTAATGAACAGCACTGTCGTTATCGTAACCTGTCATTATTTGGTAGACGTTTATTTTATACATGTCGTATTGCAAATGAGTGGGCTAGTTTTCTTCTTTTTATTTCCTTTTATTTTTGCATATCACTTAGATGCATATCATTTAGTTGCATGTCATTGTTAGGAAATCTACGCGGGAACGCAGCGGAATTTAAAATTTTATTTCCTTTTAACCGGGATCGACTTCGTTTAAGCAATAAACAAACGAGTTAGTAGACGGTGGTTACCTTGGTTGATCTAAAAGATCGACGCTTTGACCGTCTAAGGAGAGTAGTTCAAAGATGGAGCCGCCCAAGTGTTCGGCCTCTACCGCTAGTCCACACGAACACCGCCGGAATCCCATCATGGATTGCTATTGGAAAACTCCGGTTCTTTAGACCGCCATTTTCCCTCTCTCCAATTCTCTATATGATGCTCTCTAATTTTACACAAGAACTATTAGTTCTTGGAATTGTGATGTAATAAAAGAGCTTGACACCCACACTATATTTATAGGGGTATGGGGCGCCCAATGAAGAGTGGAGGAGAAGAAAACCTTTTCCAATAAAATAAGGAAAATATATTTGATTGATTTATCTCATTTATTATAATATCTCATATTAAATAAATCTAGGATATTGTCAATATCTTATATTGAATATTCCCAAGATATTGTCAATATCTAATATTGACTATCTTTATTTTATTACCATAAATCAATTTACACATATGTATATATCACATATATATTACACAAAATAAATCTAATAATATCATATATATATATACACGCATACTTGCATGCATGCAAATCCAATTTGCATTTATGCACACACGCATGTATAGATCTTATATCTATATTATTTTATTTTTATTAATATCTAATATTAATAATAGGTGATATCATTAATTAAATTGCAAAATCCAAGTGTATCTTATACACAAATAAGTTGCGCCACCTTTAGCCATAAATTGGCTTCCGGAATATTCTTTAATTAATATAATTAATATCTTGTATTTAATTTATTCATAATAAATAAACACCACCATATTAATTTACCACTATAACCTTTATAGTCTCGAGATAAACTTTCCTTATTTGGTTATCATCTATAACCACATTTTAATCCGCTAGATGTTCATATGTGTGTGACCCGATAAAGCTTCCGAATATGTTGGCCGTAGACTCAAAGTGCAAATTACTTAAAATGCCATTCATGCCTAACGATCACGGGATAGCGCGTCAGCAACAACACCGTGACCCCCAATCATCGGAAGAGTCAAATGCAATGACTACTACCTTTCATGTGAAACAATTTATCGTGTAACTTACAATCCTATATCGTAATAATATCCATACGGTCGTGACGTCGAGTGTCAAACATTAACAACCGTATCTTATAATCTGGATATCATGCTCTCTCAAGTAACTCGTTTACTCCCACTTTGCAAAGATTCACGAGAGTAAGACATTCCTTATAAGAAGGCCATTTCGGATATTCGATCCCAATCATAGGATACGCGATTCCCGGACGACCAATCATGTATACTCCGCGATGCTTGAAGATCATACCCAATCACTACCGCATGATCGCCCGTGGCTGGGAAACCTCAATAGTGTCAAAGCATGACAATCCACACCGTGATGCCATGAAGACTCGGTCTTAAGGATAATTACACAACCGCCACATAGTGTGACACTTATCGTGTAAGTGGGTCGATCCCTAACGACGCATTCTCTAATACACGCCCACGCATACCCAAGTGTCTCTACACTTCGATAGACGAGATCTATCCCCGCCTTCTAAAGACGAAGACATCTAATACGCTTAGAACTGTTTATACTATCAATGCCCTGTTTGATAAGACGTCACCTAGAGACATTTAAGTATCAAACTTATTAAAGTGATTAGAGATCTCATCAACCATAATCGCCTATCATGGTTTCTCTATCACGATTTAATACTAAGGACGTTATCATATAACAATTCATAATTGGTTCTTTAAAAGAACATATATATGACAACATAAAAGCCATTTAATATATGTACAAACATAAAGAAATAGTATAAATGATCCGACCCGGTCGGATCCGGTCCAACCCGATTGGGTTTAGGACACTATTCCAACAATCTCCCACTTGGCCTAAAACCAATCACTCGCACACACAAGACCAAGTTGAAACACAAGAATCTCATGCAATACTACTTAACTAGCCTCTAGCCATAAACGGATCGCTATCCGTGGGGACTCAGACTATCTCCATATCACGCTCCAAATGACCAAGTCAAAGGAACCGCCTCAACACACACACGAATCTCTCGACGAGACCCTGGTCCTTGCTTCAAGCAATAAATCCACTTACTATATCGCCTATATATAAAAAGGTGGAAGAACTGCATAAGGTTCAGGAATGAACCTTCTAGATCCATGTATCGCCTCTCGCTAGCGCTCTAAGGCACTACTTGTGTTTTGGCCTAGTTGTAGAGTTTACAAATGACCCATAGGCTAGAACATTTCCACTCAACTGTATCACTTAATCAAAGTGATCGCAAACCTGCATCGTAGCTCCCACTCGCTTCATAAGACTCAGGATATACGTCTCAGATATCTACGTTTATTTAATTCCAAGTTTTAATAAACTAGAAACTTTCCTTAACTTGTTCAAGGATATTCTCGACATTTACCAGATTTACTTTCATACTTGCTCATGACTATTCATGGACTATGAACATCCGGCATTACCTATAAGATGGTTCTATCGCAGAGATGGAAGGAAACCTTCCATAAGCATCATCTTTCACCTTATCTTTAGGACCAACGTCCTAACATAGATAGATCTCGCGATCTATGCTAAACTTCTTTTAGCATCACATCTATATAGGTAAACTATAATCTAACAGCAGTAAAATCTATCGCT
Source organism: Gentiana macrophylla (assembly GCA_026214975.1). Classification (NCBI taxonomy): domain Eukaryota; kingdom Viridiplantae; phylum Streptophyta; class Magnoliopsida; order Gentianales; family Gentianaceae; genus Gentiana; species Gentiana macrophylla. Next base: position 95,063,516 of record CM047812.1, read on the forward strand.
ATAGATTCTCATTTCTAAAAATAAGAACTGCTAATCCAAGTGCTTTCGTAAAGGCCTTGAACTACCAAACATTAATTGACTGTGACATGGGGAGATGATTCATGAGAGAGGTATCCAATACCCTACTCAAAAATCGTAACACACTCCCACTATTCATCTTGCACATTGGGCATATCCTTCTTTTGACTAAATCAAACTCCTTTGATTATCAAACAAAGAAATCGTCTAGAGAAACTTGTTTGAGTCCATAAATGGATCTCGTGGGCTTACGTGTCATGTTATTGTCTATGAACATCGAGCTTTACGCCCAACGTCTTCAACACTATCATATAGTCATGATACGGTTATAACAAGCATCATCCGATTAGAAGCTGGCTCGGATGGCAAGATAAAGGTAATTACAAGGTTTACACCCTGCACCTCGGCCATCACTATAGCCTGATGGTAATCATAATACTATCCATGTCACCTTTCAGGACATTCCCTTTAGGTAAGACAGACTAGGTTCACAACCTGGTTGTCACTAATGGAATCTAATTGCATTTTATGGCTCTCGCCATATCTCTCAAACTCCGCTTTCAAACATTCTTTCATAAGTCGTGAGATGTTCATTCTTCAAGATGAACATACCGGCACCTTTTCAGCCTGGAGGTTATCCACGGACTTGCTTGAGAACTTTTGTGTGCAATCGAGCGTTGTTTTACACCTCATCGCTATGCGGCGTCTGCTCACGTTCCTATGGTTGAATATATCTTTGGGGTTCTCAAACTCTTTTGAGATCTGATTCACTCCCACTGTTTCTCTTGGAAGAAACACTTCCTCTAGAAGACAGCGTGTTTGGAGACAAACACATTTTGCTCCGCGGACGAGTAAATAATATCCAGCATGCTAGCTAAGACATTCCACAAAGTTGCATATGTCGTACTAGGCTCCAAGCCTTTCTGACTTTGCTTATGACAACTTCAAATTATCGGTTAGGATAGATTTGACATTATCACCTTCCATATCTAATATGGAATTTATTCAACCTTTATTCTTTGGAACTCGGTTAAGTATAAGGGCACTATACCGAAACGGGTAAGGGATACTTCGCATGGCTTACGTCACACCTTTATCATATAAAGCGTTGTTTCCATTTTGGGAACACAATCCAATTGCGTATCCCAAAGATGGTATCCTTCAAGGGAAGAATCTTATTCCCTTTCAGACGACTTCAAACACCCTTCGTATTAATTACTTCAATCCAATGGAGATTAATTCCTAAATAGCTCATCAATCTCATATTCATACTAGCTCGAACTTTTCGGGCTTTCGAGTTATGCACTTCACTGAGTACACTTGACTATTTCTAAAAATAGTCATAGAGATTTAACGAACAATTATTTGTGGCATTAATTGTCATAAGCCAACAAACATCGGTATGTTTAGGCTTCAGACAATTTTTCTAGATTTTACAACCTTTTCATAAAAGGGTATTTTAGTCATCTTTAGGTAAGATACGTATTACCCACATGATTCATAATCATATGGTTCAACATCATTAGAATGACGTTTAATTACACGCTTCCCTCCCAGAGAGATTATGTCTAGAACAACCACAAATATTAAGGATAACAGCCATACAAATATTTAGTTGAGATCTCATCACATATATCAACAATATAGTGACATCAATCTAGTATGTTAGATTCAGTGACCTTCCAACTTTATCGGAATAACATTTATTCTTTACAATTGAATATGTCTACTAAATCCTAACAAATAACTGAAAGCATGTTCTTCATAAGAACCGGAGCATAACAACATTTATTTAGTTCCCTTATCAGTTTACTAGATCCAGAATATGGTAAGTGTTACAATGTTTGTTTCACCTTCCATATTTGTATTCAATCTTTCTAATTTAATCACACTCGTAAGGTATCATATATCTTAGAGTTGACTTTGAACTTAGATAGATTTATCTCAACTCACTTGCCTAGGATAGAAACTTCAATAAGTTCTCTATTTAAGCACATGCCCTAACTTTCCTTTTCAATCCTTTAAGCACTTGAAAAATGTTTCTTATTGTAGTTTTCATAAGACTTAAGAAAGATCACAAGAGCTATGTCTTTGATTTCCTTTCATAAAGAAAATCTAAAATTTATTAAATAGTTTATTTAACCTTTTAAATCGTATTTAAAACATTAACTATTTAATTAACCTTTAAGCAATGATTATAGAAATAAGTCGATACTTAAATCTTACAATTTTGAAAACAACCTTTCCAAAATTCGATGTGGTCGTTTTATCCAACGTTTGAATTAATTGTCATCGTGATGATGTAATAATCATCTTGGATCGTATCCAATATATGACTAATTCGTTGAAACTTATTTCAAATGATTTAATCATATCATGAGCTTCCGCCTTCATTAATAATTAAAGTCTCGGAGCACTGCATCAATTATGTAATCTCCTTGTCTCTAACTACTATAACGGGATGGCTCATGTCATTGCTTATTTTAAAAGGATTAAAATTTACTTAACCATATTTGAGAACGCTTTCAAAAGGTAATGATCATAATTTGGTTTTACTAATCGAGAATTAAACATAAATATAAAGTTTGCTAAAACTACAACATAAAATGAAAATAAAAAAGAGTGTTGTTGTTTATACACGCAAAATCAAAAATGGTCTTTTGGCTTATGATTTTGCTCCCACTAGTCAACTACTTCCAATTGACTTTCAAGAATTTTTCAAAATTCTTTAGTGGCTGAGATCCCATCTAGTTACCTCGATTCCCGGCGGTGGTCGATCAACCAAGATAATTTCGATAGGTAGGTAACCCTTTACCATTCACATCTCTATGTGATTCTCAGTGGTTGACTAGTCAACTCTTTGGCGATACACATCACTATGTGTTAGTCAACCCCTTGTCTCTAAAGTCGACGCGGCCCTGACGGTGGCCAATCACCGAAAGACCCTAGTCAAGTCATAACCCAATATTCACGAGATCTCATACGATCATATCTCAATAACGACGATATACCCGAGGTAGGTCAACTCCCGGCGGTGGTCGATCAGTTGATCCGAACACAGGCTCTTCACCGTCGTTATAATATTGGGAGACAATATTTCGACTTGATTTTTGTTGTGGAAGTATTTATGTAAATTAATTCACTTAATTAATTTTAATCATGGTCTCATCAATTATATCTATCTCTATAGATATATATCCTACACATTTATCTAGATCGTGCCTAGTCATGCATCTATCGTATCATATAAAATAAATACAAGCACAAAATAAATAAATGCGTAAAGTAACCGGTATGATCATGGATTTTTTCCTAAGTGCGGTTTCGAATACAAACCGATTTAAAACCGCTGGTCACAATCTAAGGTAGTGCAGAACCGCTAATAGGATCTTTAATGCGCCATTCTCCAATGGGATCTTTATTCTTCTTTCTTTGCTCTCTATCTTCTCGCTTCCATTCTTGTTACATTTAATTCTATCTAATAAAATAAATACACCCGCCGCACAGGGGAGCCAACGGAATGGGATAATTGAAAATAAACTAGGTCACGTTCTTCATAACGGCCTAGGACAATTTTAAACCAACAGAAAAATTAAATCATTCACATCTATCCTATCGGTCGAGTCCACGATCAATCGGGGTCCATATAATCATATTATATCTACTATATCTAATCCATACAATAAAATCTTATGAAAAAGATAAAATTAAAATTTAACTACTTGCGTCTTAATTAATCAATTAACATTTAATCTATTAAATAATTTTATCCAATCAATTAACTAATTAACATTTAATTAATTAAATGATTTTAATCGAAATAAAATTAACGATTAATTTTAAACCGATTTTAATTTTAATTTTAATTAATTAGAACTATTCCAAAATAAATCAAAATTAAAATTATTTCTCTTTTGTTTCTTTCCTTTTGATTCGTAATCAAAAGGGATGCTTTCTTTAGTTTCTAAACCAAATTTGGCTAGGCTTCGCCACTTTCCAAAATCAAAATTTTGGAAGTGGCACCAGCTAAGCCTTTACAAATCAAATATTTGGAAAGGCCTGTTTATTCCAAATCAAATATTTGGAAAGGCCAAATAATTTTGTTTAGTTCGCCACTTTCCAAAATCAAAATTTTGGAAGTGGCACAAGCCAGCGCTTTTCCCAAATCAAATATTTGGAAAGGCTTGAGCTATTCCAAACAAAGTTTGGAAAGACCATTATCATTTAATGTCATGTGGCATCCCAATGGCCAAACTATTTGAACCATTGGTTTACACGACACAACTAAACAAAGGAGATTTTAATCACAACTATGAACCATATTGAATCACAAAATACACAAAACAAAAATTTGGAGATCCGCCAAAGATTGACCGGTCAACCGATCGCCGGCAAAGAAGTTGCCTCGCCGCCGCCGCCGCCCGGCCGCGCCGCGGTGGTGGTGCCGCCGCTTGATCGGCCGAGCACCACCCGATCCCCTTTTTTTTTTTTTTCTTTCCATGTATCAATTTTGCAAATCAAAAATCTTTCATCTTTTAATTACGTGATTTAAACGATAAAATTAACTACGCATAATAACATGCTTATTGCTTAAGCTCGAAGCTCGCTCCGATACCACTGTTAGGAAATCTACGCGGGAACGCAGCGGAATTTAAAATTTTATTTCCTTTTAACCGGGATCGACTTCGTTTAAGCAATAAACAAACGAGTTAGTAGACGGTGGTTACCTTGGTTGATCTAAAAGATCGACGCTTTGACCGTCTAAGGAGAGTAGTTCGACATGGAGCCGCCCAAGTGTTCGGCCTCTACCGCTAGTCCACACGAACAGCCACGGAATCCCATCATGGATTGCTATTGGAAAACTCCGGTTGCTAGACCGGCCATTTTCCCCTCTCTCCAATTCTCTATATGATGCTCTCTAATTTTACACAAGAACTATTAGTTCTTGGAATTGTGATGTACAAAAGAGCTTGACACCCACACTATATTTATAGGGTATGGGCGCCTAATGAATGAAGAGTGGAGGAAGAAAACCTTTTTCCAATAAAATAAGGAAAATATATTTGATTGATTTATCTCATTTATTATAATATCTCATATTAAATAAATCTAGGATATTGTCAATATCTTATATTGAATATTCCAAGATATTGTCAATATCTAATATTGACTATCTTTATTTTATTACCATAAATCAATTTACACATATGTATATATCACATATATATTACACAAAATAAATCTAATAATATCATATATATATATACACGCATACTTGCATGCATGCAAATCCAATTTGCATTTATGCACACACGCATGTATAGATCTTATATCTATATTATTTTATTTTTATTAATATCTAATATTAATAATAGGTGATATCATTAATTAAATTGCAAAATCCAAGTGTATCTTATACACAAATAAGTTGCATACCTTTAGCCATAAATTGGCTTCCGAATATTCTTTAATTAATATAATTAATATCTTGTATTTAATTTATTCATAATAAATAAACACCACCATATTAATTTACCACTATAACCTTTATAGTCTCGAGATAAACTTTCCTTATTTGGTTATCATCTATAACCACATTTTAATCCGGCTAGATGTTCATATGTGTGTGACCCGATAGGCTTCCGAATATGTTGGCCGAGACTCAAAGTGCAAATTACTTAAAATGCCATTCATGCCTAACGATCACGGGATAGCGTCAAAGCAACACACCGTGACCCCAATCATCGGAAGAGTCAAATGCAATGACTACTACCTTTCATGTGAAGCTTGATTACCGTGTAACTTACAATCCTATCATTGTAATAATATCCATACGGTCGCGACGTCGAGTGTCAAACATTAACAACCGTGATCTTATAATCCGGATATCATGCTCTCTCAAGTAACTCGTTTACTCCCACTTTGCAAAGATTCACGAGAGTAAGACATTCCTTATAAGAAGGCCATTTCGGATATTCGATCCCAATCATAGGATACGCGATTCCCGGACGACCAATCATGTATACTCCGCGATGCTTCAAAGATCATACCCAATCACTACCGCATGATCGCCCCGTGGCTAGGGGAAACCTCAATAGTGTCAAAGCATGACAATCCACACCGTGATGCCATGAAGACTCCGGTCTTAAGGATAATTACACAACCGCCACATAGTGTGACACTTATCTGTGTAAGTGGGTCAGTCTAACGTACGCATTCTCTAATACACGTCCACGTACAGTCCAAGTGTCTCTACACTTCGATAGACGAGATCTATCCCTGCCCTAAAGACAGAAGACATCTAATACGTGCTAGTCTGTTTATACTATCAATGCCCTGTTTGATAGTACGTCAGCCTAGAGACATTTAAGTATCAAACTTATTAAAGTGATTAGAGATCTCATCAACCATAATCGCCTATCATGGTTTCTCTATCACAGTTTAATACTAAGGACGTTATCATATAACAATTCATAATTGGTTCTTTAAAAGAACATATATATGACAACATAAAAGCCATTTAATATATGTACAAACATAAAGAAATAGTATAAATGATCCGACCCGGTCGGATCCGGTCCAACCCGATTGGGTTTAGGACACTATTCCAACAGTCATCTAGTTGCATTGTGTTTCTATTGTTCTTTATTTTTCTTGAGCGTAGTTAATCGCCGGTTTCGTAATACTACCTGTTTTTTTTTTTTATGATGGATATTGTTGGTTTTCCATATGCCATCATTATTTTAGTATTGCATATCACGTAGGTTGCATTGTAATTTTTATCCATTTAGATTTCACCTAGCCTACTATTATTCATATGTGCTTTATTGTGAGTTACTGTCGGTTTCCGTCACTCACATTTTTATTGATGAACTTTATAAGCTTTTGTGGCTTACGCTTAGATGTCCTGTGTTTTACCTGGTTGGTAATTTTTCCATCTGAGCTATTCTATCATGTGCTTATATCTTCTCTTTCACTCTCCTGTTGTTATATTTCTCCCCTATCCCCGAGGTATTTCATGTTTGTCAAGTGTGTAGGATGTTTGCATTAGCAATTGTGCGCTTTTAGATGAAGCCAGTTTTCCGGTGGATGGTCCACAGTCTACTGATTTCTTCAAGCGTTTCTGGATCTGACTCGCGACCACTTCCAGACTTGCCACTTTCGAACGACAATCAGCTAAGTTCCTTATTTTTTTCTTTGATTCTGCACAACTTGAGGACAAGTTGCAATCGAAGTGTGGGGGAGAGGATGGTTTATATGTATCTATGAGTCGTTTGCTCAATTTCTGTTATACTTCTATAAAAAAAGTGCTAAATTTTCAAAAAATTTTGTTTAGTCCTGAGTAACATTTCATTGGCATGCTAGTTTTATAATCTGGCACCTTTAGTTGTTATCAGTAGTCATATCATGTTCTGGGAATTGGTTTAGTAAGTCGATACTCACTTGAACTTCATTTCACGAACCTATTAGATGAAGACCCAAATATAGAATAGTTTCCGGTTAGTTAAAGGAAAGTTAATTCTTGATACAGATAACACTTATTTAGCATTAATGAAAGTTAAGAACTTGTGCTATACTCACAGTTAGAATCTCAGTACCTTAGTGTTCTTGAGAACTTTGAGAGTCTTGAATGTGTTAGAAATATATTTGACCGAGAGTTTCCAAAGAGTTTGAAATATAAAAATATATATATCTATAAATAATAAATGAATAGAATTTCTTTATGGAATTTTGTTTGTAACTATCACCTCGAGTCCATTTGGATCCGCCCCAATTGGGGAGTGTGGTTTACCTTGGACAAGATGAGGATTGAGTGATCTCGGGGTGACCGCCTCTAATGTAAGGGAGTGTGTTATACTTTTTTGAGACGCGACGATAGGAAATATAAAATATACGTTTTTTGTGGAATTCTAAGTCAAGTTGATCTAAACCCAGTAGAGACCCGAAAGGTATTTTCTTGGTGCTAAGTAAAGGAATTTAGTTGTGAGTTAGTTACTATGTTCTTGGTAATTAGTTTTTGTTAGGTAAGTGCTGTAGATAGAATGAAGTTTTCGTTTAGTTGACCGGATAACTGTTAGTGCTTGATGTATTATATCAAGAGAGGATCGGTGGAAGTTTAGTAGGTTCTGCACACACAATCACCGAGTGAGGTCGATTTGCTGAATACTAGCTTGTCATGATTTTGACTATATCTCGTGTCAGGTTATGTGGATTCTTGATGGTATGTTCTTGTTTTGTTTTACTCGAGGACGAGCAAAAGTTTAAGTGTGGGGGTGTTGTTCAGGGTCAATTTGTAGTGTTTTTAATGATATATTTTACATCAATTTCCCCCGTATATGGATGTTTTTCATAGAAATCGAGCTTATAATCGATTAATTGAGTAAATGGTGTTTTTAATAGGTTAATTGCAAAATGTAACGATTTATGTGCTTAAATTGTGATTTTATGTTATTTTGGGATTGTGTTACGCTTTGGTATATTCTCCTATGTTATAGATACATATTTTGGCATGCAAGAGGATTAAATGATGAGGTTTTGCATGGAAGAGAAGTGAAATGGAAGGAAGATGGAGATAAAGCTTGGAATGAAGCTTTCAAGCAGCCGAACTTCCGATGCAGTTCTTGATATGATATACACTGATTTGACTCTCGACCTCAAGAGAATATTTGTAGGGCTTGAAGAGAGGATTCTACAGGATTTTGAATCACTTCATTCCGACTTATGAGGCCCGAGATATGAGCGTTACAAGTTTGGATGCTGTTGCTGAAACTAGTGGAAAATCCCGAAAACGACTCGTAATACGACGGGCTAGTCAAAAAGGCGTTTTCTGAAGAAGAGTCCTTAATGAAAGTTGTAGAGTTTTCCGAGAGCTTAATTATGACATTCGGATCATAATTTTTGGAGGTCTACAACTCAAGATATGAATTTTAGAAGTTTGAGTCCATTCTCAAACCAGCGTTCAGAAGTGCAACTCATGTACAGAGTCTTCAGAATGCTTTCAGACGAGCGTCCACCTCTTTTAAACGAGCGTCCGATAGCACAGACTGGCGTCCGCCCCTTTTACTGTAGCAACCGCCATTGGGAATCTATAAATACAGCAGCAAGGAACCCTAAATATACACATTATACACGCAGCTCTTGGTGAAACCCTAGAATTCGATGAGTAAGAGCCCGGCCGGCCGAGCTCCATGCTTGGCCGGCCGGAGATTAGTTAGATTAGGTGTTATTTCAATTCCGTGTTTCGAAGTCTTTCTTGTTCGTTTGGAGCTGTCGGCCATGGACCAAGCTTTGAGCTTTCTTATTTACAAAGCAGCACCTTGATCTTTTTGTTGGATAAATTTGTAAGTTTTAATTCGATTGTTACGTTTCCTGTGTGTATTAGTTATCATTCAATTTATATCGGAAGATGATTGATTGTTGATGCTACCGTATGACGGAAGTCGGTGTAGATTAGATCACCGTAGGAAAGTTTGGATTTTTAATCTATACATAACGGAAGTTCGTAGGTTAAATATCTAGGTTTACGAGAGAACCACAATTTGATTAATTCATTGCAAGATTATCTTAGATTTGAAGTGAGGGATATCACCGTTACCGGAAAGATAGGATTTTTCATGTGTTTAATTCATTATGTTGTTCTTGTTCTCTTTCATATTTTTATGCCGCATGTTAATCGAATTTAGATAACGGAAGTTAATAGATTCATTAGATTGTCGTGAGGGAGATTGACAATTATTATTCCAACAAACGGAAGTTGAGGGATAATGTTGTTAGATTAGGATTTCATCCATATCTTTGATTTGTATCGATATTAGTTAAGACCGGAAGGTAAACTAATTAATGGCGTGATAAATCGGAAGATGAAACGCTCCTTTAGATAAGATAATAATCCAAGATAACTTGTGAATGAATGTGTGTTGATCTTATTTCTTTCGGTGGGGTGATGGTTGTTGGGAAGAGGTTGATCATGGTTCGTTTATGGTTGTTCGTTAGATAGATTTACGCCGCCGTAGATGTAGTTTTATTTATGTTTTTATCGCTTTTATCCTTCCGGCTTTGGATTAACAATCATCTCATTCAGATTTATTTTCCGCTTTAGTTTAGGTTTAGGTTAATAAAGAAGAATTAATAAGCTAGATTCAATAGCCCTTTTCCCTGAGGATCGATACCCGTACTTATCCAACTTTACTAGCAACTACCCGGTATTCGGCCGGTTAGGAGGTAGTTTTGCATGGTAGTATAGGTTTATAAATTTTCTTTTGTTTTAATGATGCAAAATCCCTCCAACAGTCACTAACGTCGATATTACTAGCAAGAATACTAGGTACATCGTAGTATAGTAAATATGAGTCAAGGTCGATCCAATAGAGACAATGCAACTATAAGTATAAACGATTCTAACCTAATTAAGAAGCAACATAGGGGCGGTCATTGACCAACAATAACATAAAAGAAAACAAACTTGGTATTCCTCTCCCTCTCCTCACCGATCTACTAACTTGGATTAGTTAATCGTTATGTTTACTTCCCCACATAATTTCCTTAAATTAATCGTGAGCTTTAGTTTTAATTATCATTATCAGCTACGGGTGCAATTCCTACTCCTGTCTACTCCGACAATGGCAGTAGACAATCTATACGCAAGCTATCCTCCTTAATTGGTCCGTAATAGCCCATACGCACAAAGAACTAGAACTGCCGATATCGAGCGCTAACTCATACCGCTAACCCGCCTAGACAGCTGTCGACATTAACCAACACGTTCCTAGGGTCCATTATAGACTATGTCCAAACTTAGCACTTCACTATTCGTATTTCATGCCATCTTACAATTACGATAAGCAGATTGGCCAGATCTAACCTACTGTTAATTAAACCTGTCGATCAACGTAGCTGCAGTGAATCCCAGTTTTAGGTTTACTAAATATTGCCTCGGTAAACCGGTATAGACCGCCGGGTTACCGGGGTTAGCTTTTCCTAATTTCTGGATCTACATTGCTCTGATACGATTAAAATAAGTAAATTATCGGGTTGTTAAACATGCAGATTTACTAAAACACATAAATACGAACAGATCTGCCATATTGAAGACAATAAAGGAACGTTCAAAGCTTCATTCCTTCAACAATGGAGATCTAGCTCGATCTACTCAAGCTAGAGATGATGGAAGAAGGGAGGAAACCAAAAACAACTCTTCAAAAGCTCAAGAAAACTTTATTGCATAATAGTAATTGTAATATATTCAAAGATATTCAAGATGTATGTAATAATCAGTTGATGTGGCCTTATATAGATACAATGGCCGACTTATGACTCTCTAAAACCCTAACCGACCTAGATAATGCGGCAGAATCAATTTCGTGTCAAACAAGTCGCCGGTTTACCGGGCCTTGCCCTCGGGTTACCGGGCCAACTTTTCTTCTTTTTCTTCAACAGGCTTCTTCTTGGACTTTAATCTCTTAGCCCGATATATTTCTTTCTGTCCTGATCCACTCTCTAATGTTTCAGATTCGGTACATCCTATAAAATACACAAAACGAGACAAAACAGTACCAAAACCTCGGGAAAATAGCATAGATGCAGAATTACGATCCTGAAAACACTCACATAGCATTTAACATATATTACATATAATAACGAGCCTATTTATCATCTCTTGAGCAGAATTCAGGGTGAATAAATGTATAATTATTGGTATCATTTAGAGTGTTATCAATATATGAAATTATTGTTTTATTTTATCCATTTTTTTGGTTCTAAAAGCTGCAAATTTGCCAGTTTTGACATATCAGATAACAAATTCTGTTTTGATTTTTTTACCCGGATTTTTTTTATGGTGTCTTCTATTTATTTTTTTGTTGCGGTGGATTTTAAAAGGTTTGTTTTAGTAGCTGCAAATTCGACATACCAGATAACAAATTCTGTTTTGATTTTTTTTTTTTGGAATTTTTTTATTGTTTTATATGTTTTTTTTTTGTTGTTACGGTATATTTTATGAGAGGATCAACCTTTTTTTTATGAATATTGGTCGGGTAATTGGATGATTTTCCGGATAATTGGATTAAAATAGCTCATATATAGATAGATAGATAGAAAAGAATTGTTCGAAATCCATAATGTGAAAAATATACTATTTGATCACATGAAAACACGTCTCCTTATCAAAATCACCTGAAAACGTATTTTTATTCAGCGTGAAAACACATCTCGTTTATCCAGATCATCAGGGGCGGACGCAGGATCGGGTAAGGGGGCAATAAAAAATTTAAAGGCAAATAAAAAAATTAACGGGAAAGGGGGCAAATTATACGCATAGTACATATATTAGTGTATTTTTTTGTGATCAAGGAAGAAGGGCAATTGTCCCCTTTAGTTGTATGTAGGTCCGTCACTGCCGATTTTATGAAAACACATTCAGCTATAACCACAATTAACATGAAACAAAAACGATATTAATTTATGATGAATTGATACAAGTACTCGCATGTAAGATTAACATGAACACACACACAGGGGCGGAACTAGTAAGGGGTTGGGGTGGTCTCAAGCCCCTCCCCAAAAAAAAAAACTAGTGAGAATATGTTTGTAGTACCCCCGTAATAAAGACCAAACTGATAACCAAGACCACCCAAAGATAAAATCCTGGGTCCGCCACTGCACACACACACACACACACACACACACACACACACACACACAGGGGCGGACACAGCATGGACCCACTCAAATTTTCGGGCGAATTTACTAATATATCATTCTAATAATGTTAAACATGTGTATGTATATTATTTTAGACAGTCTTTAGGGCAATTATCAGCTAGTTATTTCTGACAATCTTTAGTGTAATTATCAGTTAGTTCAATTAGTTAGAAGGTATTTTACTTATTCTAAAGTCAAGGGTTTGAAGCACGACATTTGTGTATGTTTTCTTTGAATTTGGCCCTTACTGGAAAAATTTCCTGGGTCCGCCACTACCCACTTTCATGTGTCCACCACTGCACACATGTACCCACCCCTAACACCCCCAACACACACTCGGGACCAATTGTACGAAACTCCTTTGCAACATAAACTATGAATCTGAGATCCACACACATAGAAGGACGCAGACCCCGGACAAAGGGGATGGGGCGATACAATAGCGGCTTTTTCTTACGGTCCGACAAAAATATTTTGTTTGATCATAAAATAATAGAGGAAATCATTCTCACTTTATACTTATCCATTGTTTAACATCGTTTTGACAATAATAATATAATACAACAATACGGTTCTCTTCACAGTTTGTTTCCTATTATTTTTATTATAATGAATTTCATAAAATGTATCACTTAGTAATAATTAGTGAGAAATTGTTAAGTTATTCGATAATATTACGTGACAAGACGAAGATATGGGCGAAAATAAACTTTTAGGGAGGCAAAATAAATATATTTAATATATACTAGTTTATTTTTTCAATCCAAGGGGCACAACCGCCCCCACCCGACTGCCCCTCACCTTCAATGTACATCCGCCCATATATATATTCAGGGCCGCCCTAAAGGTAAAGCCAATTAGGCGGCGGCCGAAAGCCCAACCGTCAGCAAGGGCCCGAAATTACATGTTTCGAAAAAGAAAAAAAATTGTGTGAATACAATCCCAACCGACCTAATATAATGTGCTAATTTTTTTTTATTTGAATTGATAAATGCCCAAATTATAGGCCCACTAATATAATGTGTTAAAAAAAATTACTTGAATCGAGAAATGACCAAATTATAGGCCCAAATTTATAATAACGCATATGTCAATTCGAATTTCATTGGTGCATCCATTCAACTAGGGGTGTTTAGCTTTTGGGGGCGTTAATTCGAATAACTACGTTTTGTTACGACAACCCAAATGCAAACGATAACAATATATGGAAAACTATCTAACATCAATTAATTTAAATTAGTATCTAAAGATTTTAGAATCACGATGTTAATTTTGTGTAAGTATTTTTTTTTTAAATCAAACTAAAAGACCCCATTCGAAAAGTCGCCGAAGGCCAAAAGTATCCAAGGCCGGCCCGGTATATATTCGTACATTTTTTCTTCCCAATATATACATACATTCATACCCACACACATTATCATGACGATCACGTGAAAACACATATTTTCTTCACGTGAAAACGCATTCAATGAAAAAAATAAATTAACACACACATTATCATCACGATCACGTGAAAACACATCTTTTCTTCACGTGAAAAACACATTCAATTGGAAAAAAAAAAAAAATAATATACACACATTATCATCACGATCACGTGAAAACACATCCTTTTCTTCACGTGAATACGTATTCAATAAATATAAAATTAAAAAAGAATAATAATTTACTGCAGGTTATACGACTACTTGCAAGCCTATAAAATCCCTCGGCAGATTGCTCAATTTTCATCACAAGTTTCTTGTTTCTTCTTCTTCTCCAAGTTCAATAGCAATTCCTTGTTTTACAAAGAAAAAAGAATTCCCTTCAAATAAAAAATAAAAAATAAAACCTTTTCTACTTCTTTCTCTTTCTCTATATTTTGTAGAGTTGCTTTAGTCTCGAAATATCAAAAAGACTCAATAATTTATTTTCTAGTCGTTTTCAATAATTTATTTTCTAGTCGTTTTCAATCAATTCCTACAAGCTAGCAATGTGGGATTTTGGGTCTTTGACATTCATTTGAAAATCCATGCATCAATGGTCGGACCAAAACACTTAGATCCGATGTGCCTCGATACTAACTCGAATGCCTGTAAATCGCGGGCCTGGGTGCTTACTTGGGGCATCTCAAATTATATCCAAGTTATCAAATCCATTATTATAAATACTAATCTCAATTCCACAAGCTAGCAATGTGGGATTTTGGGTCGTGACATTACTCATTTGAAAATCCATGATGTGGCTTCTCAAATTATATCGCGTTATAAAGACACAAAAATTTGAAGCCCAAAACTAAAAGTTGGTGCTCAATCAGACCCTCATCATGTAGCGGATCCAAATTTTATTTTTTTCCTTTTGAAAGATGCTATAATAACGGCATCTTTCATGATTTTACTCCTGCCACGAACCGCTGCCGGTATTGAGGCAGGGTTAGTGGAAGAACACCGGCATTGACGGCGGGTGTTCTAACATAAGAGCCGAGCCATTTAGCTTTAATGTACTCAATTTAAAATGCCGGCGGGCATCGGCGGAAACCATATTTGTGATCTGTAGCAGCAGATCGACCAGGTTTTATGACGTTAATGAACGGCAGTGATTGCAACAACACTTTAGAAGTAATCGTGGATCGGGTGATCTCAAAATTTGAGCTCAAAGTCGCGGTCGTGGTAACTAACTCAGAGACCACTGGGTATTAATTTTCACGACTATAAGAAAAACACTTTTTTGCTACACTATTGTTTGTCACAAAAAAAAAGTGTTGCTATATACTACCCCCGTCCCAAAATGTAAGTTCTTTTTGTTTTTTAGTTTTGTCCCAAAATGTAAGTCCATTTACAAAACCAATAAAGCATTTATTACATCTTTCTTCTTCTACCCCTCAATTATTATATACTCAACCATTTTTTTTATTATTTCGCATTAATACCAATGAAATGTCATTTTAGTCTTTTTAATCAAAATTAATAACAAATAATAAATTTAACCAACTTTCTTAATATGTGTGAAAAAGCCTAAAATGAATTATATTTTGGGACGAAGGTAGTACTTACTTTTTGCCACATGAGCGTGGCAAAAGAGTCTAACCAAATACTATTAGCCACACTCTTTTTGTGTGCGTGTGCAAAAACTAGTGTAGAAGTAGAATTATTTTTTGTAGCGACGTATCGGTATCGTTTCGGGCGAGACGAGTTATCTCCCATATAAAATGCTTTAAAAAAATATGAGAAAAATGCAAAAA
The DNA here is from genome assembly GCA_026214975.1 of Gentiana macrophylla. Lineage (NCBI taxonomy): Eukaryota > Viridiplantae > Streptophyta > Magnoliopsida > Gentianales > Gentianaceae > Gentiana > Gentiana macrophylla. The sequence goes on from CM047812.1 coordinate 95,079,453, forward strand.
TATATGAATAACTAAATATTACATCAAAATGTCCAAAACAATTATCGATATCATTTATTTTGAATAAATACATCAAAATATACGTTGTCGCATTATGTTTTTCAAACAAGACATGATACCCATCAAAACATTGCTCAGAAATTGTTATTCCATTGTATTTATAATATGATATTTTGATTGTTAAAAATTTAATGTTATTATATCATATCATATTTAAAATTATATTATGTCCTCTTATATCAACCAACCTCTCGTCTACTTGAGATGTGGCTTGGTCAAAGAAAACTCCAAATAGATATCTAGACAATAAATTAAAGATACGGATTTAATATAGAGTATTGAAACGCACACAACATGTGAGACATAGTCGGTGACACAATCATCATCTACACCATCGATCTTGGTGTATGAGCTAGTGATCATGATGTAGATTATCATAATCAAGAATGTAGATGATGATTGTGTCACCCGTTGTGTTTTCCAGGTCGTGCCAATTACTCTTTAATATATTATATGTGAATGTACATTACTTTTTCGGTCTTTCAACATCCACACCCCCCGGCCACACACACACACGCATAGACACCCCAAAAAAAAAAAAAAGAAGAAGAAGAAGAAAGATGTTATCTTTTTTCCCTTCATGTTTCCAATCGAATCGGTGAAGTTTCCATTTAAATCGGACTGACTCGACTGATCTTGGCCAATTTTGGCCGAGTTAGGCAGAGTTTGACCGGTATGTATCCGATTCAAATCTAAACCGAGATAAATTCGTAAATTTGTACCAGTAAGCGCCGAGTCGGAGGCGACTCGGCCGAGACTTTGAACCATTTTTGATGGAAGATTAACATCAATCAACCGTCTTTCATAGATAGTTGTGGATCGTGCGATCTCAAACTCTGATGGATGATCAACGCCAATTAACAGGGTAATTCTTGTGTGGTGTCTCCACACGGTGCGGAGACACGTGTGGAGACACACACACCACAAATTTTTATTCTGTCTTTAAACTGTGTGGTTCTGATCATTTCACCCGTCACTTCACCTCAAAATCTCTCTCCACAGACGTATTTTCCCAATTAACAGACTTTATATAGTAGCTACTTGTCGATCGTGCGATCTCAACGTCAATCAATGGTCTTTTGCTTACATCATATTTTTTAAAGTAAAGATTAACAGATTGATTAGAATATTTATGAAGGCAGTTATCAAATACCAGAATTTACGATTAGAATATTTATGATTTAATTTATTTATATAACTTTTCATTCTTAACAACTATTGCATTAATGATAGTCAAGGGGTATTTTAGACATTAACCTTCAAATTAATGACATTCAATTCCTTAATTTTGAAAATTCCTAGGATTACTTATATTTTGGACCGGAGGTAGTATTTTGTTTCATTTTATATGAGACAGTACAATTTCCAATGCAACGTTTATTGTCTTTTTACTTGATTTACCCTTATTTATTACATTAGGAGATATAAAAAACAAGACCGCATTAATTATATCCAAGGACATTCTAGTTATTTAATTGTAAAAGTTAATTCATTAACTCTCATTCTTAATACACGTGATTTTGGCAACTGCCTCAGAATAAATTAAAACGGAGGGAGTAATATGTAATTTGCTCAAGTGTTTGGCACACACAAGTGTAGGATTTCTCCACACCAAATGCATGAAACTGTGTGGTTCATATGAAGTCACATAGATGGCTCTTTATATAAGAGTCTCCACCTTAGAATTTCCTATAAGATTACCAAATCGAAATTTCACATATTTGCAGTGGTGGGGCTACATACAACCAAGGAGGGCAACTGCCCCCTTGATCCGGAAAAATTACATTAATATATGTACAAAGTATATCATTTCCCCCACCCCCCTTAAATTATTTATTTGCCTTTAAAAATTTTATTGTCCCGTTTACCCGAGATCATGCGTCCGCCCCGGCATATTTGTGTTTGAGGTTAACGATGATGATGATGATTGGATATAACTATTTTGAAGTCACATGAAATAAAGTTGAGAGAAAGTAAAAAAGAAATATACTCTACTAAAAGTTGCAAATTGTAATATATATATATATATATATATATATATATATATATATATATATATATATATATATATATATATATATATATTTATATGTGTAATATATATTCTAATCCGGAAAGTAAGTAAGAGCATCTCCAGTCTTAAAAGCTCCATGACACTGCCACGTCATACAACTTATAAACTTTTTATCAATAAACCTTTTCGTCATATTCATAATATTTTTTCACACTGTCACATCATCGGTTTATAATCCTTTACATAAACCTTTTATAACTCTACAAAACATTTTATAATTTTATAATATTGACCCACTTTATAATTATTTTATTATTACATAAAATAAATTTAATTTTCTTCTTCTTAAAACAACATATAACATTATTTATTCGCATAAAAAACATATAACATTATTACACGTAACAATTTTATGGTGATCAAGGTACTCCATGTCTTACATGTTCTACCAATATCATTTTTTAAAACAAGAGTAAACATATAAATACAATGTACAGAATAAATGGTCCATCTATTTATGCAATATCTTATTGATCTGGATCACCAAGTCATACTTATACTAATCCAAGTCATATTTGTATCATCTACTATGTAATATCTTATTGGTCCTGGGAAACCAAGTCATACTTATATTGATCTGAGTCATATTTGTATCAGGACCCGGAGAAAATATGCGTACACATAAATAAAAAAAAAATAGAACAAAATTCTCTTAAAAAATAAAACAAAATTGGGTTTAATATGCGATAAACAAATACTCCATGTTTATTTTCAAGAAAAAATAAAATTGTTATGTTTAACGAGAATCAAACAAAATATATTCTCTTATCAAAGCATTTTATGTGAACAAAAAAAAAAAAAAACAGTATATAACAACAGTAACGTGAAAAGAAAAAAGAAAAAACAAAAGCAAGCAAACTGCGTCTGACACATTATTGCCCACCAATCCAATGGTTTGAACCTTTTCTCAAAGGCTCCTGGTATGGACAGGGCTATTATCTTCCTGCCAAAGCAAATTTTCAATCATTTTTTGTTATTCCTTTTCTAGCCCTTATAGCTGTTCCACATTAACAGATGCTAGCTGTTCATCTTACGAAGTTGCCTCTCACCTTCACAAATATATATTCTTTTCTTTTTTTTTTTAATGTACTCATATTCTTTTCAAATGTAAAATTCAGCTTTCACAAAGCATTCCAAAAAATTAAAAAATCACAAGGATTTTATTCTTGGCTTATTTATCAAAAAAAAAAAAAAAACAAAGCTCAAAGTAATTTTTTTTTCTTTTCTTCCTGTGAATGAAATTGAAGAAAATCAGAATGTGTACGGAAATGTAAAAACTATGAATCGTTGTTTTATTGAAATTGATCGGAAATGATACAATACTCTCCTTTATATAGGAGATGAATCCTAGTTTAAGATTAAGATAAAACTACAAATAATTTATTTGAATAATACATTTAAAGGTAAACACTGACATATAAACTAATTTTATCTTGACATAACATCTTTATCTTTCTTTTGAATTCCAACTTTATCTCTGATTGATTTATCTTCTACTCCCTCCGTACCTATTTATCTCAAAGATTTACAAAAGTCTAAGTGTTTCAGTACATTTAAATAACAACTAATCTTGAATTAAAAAGTGTCTAGATTCATTTAATAAATTTATGTATGAATTTTGACAAATCGCTTGAATAAATAGATGCGGAGGAGTATTAGAAAGAGATTCATTCCAAATGATACATACATCATTATAAACATGCCTAGAAAGAAATCGGTTTTACAACAAATACTACATCATTAACTATTCAATCCACTAAACAAGCATGAAGAAGATATATTAGATTCAAAGTCGGCTCCCAAAGCAAAGGCAGAGAGCAACGCAAAGACAGAGTGAACATGGACATGAGTTTAGTCCAAACAGCCGATTCTTCATTTATTTTTTCTTTCAATCCGGAAAAATCGAAGCAACATCAAGTAGCTCCAAAGCAAACAACAGGAGCTAACAGGAGCAAAATTCATGCAAAACTTATGAAATCCCTAACTAAGGGGTAAAAAAATTTAAAAGCAAAATCGTTTTTAAAAACAAAAATCACTAGCAATAAGAATACTAGTACTTTGATGTGCATGTGCCATGTGGAAATAATATCCTTCTAGCCTTACTCTTCAACCAAATTTCTTCCCAACACTAATTCTTCGTTAGACAACTTTTATTTTAGAACATTATCTCCTTGATTTTTAAAAAAATCAAAATAAAAAATAGGGCTTCATCTTCTTGGACGAATGTATTTCACCAGGTTGAGAATAAAAGATATGAAGGAAAATGGATGGATTTGAGTTGATTATTTTTGTTTGAAGAGGAAATTGGAGTTATTTAAGTGTTGGTTTGGGAAACAAGAACCGTTCAAGAGAAAAATGGCAGGGGTGGAGTAGGAAAAGTTCCGTACGGGAAGATGAATTGCGAGATGTGTAAATACGGGACAGCTGTAAGGGTTAAAAAGGGAATAACAAAAAATTATAATATTGACCCACTTTATAATTATTTTATTATTACATAAAATAAATTTAATTTTCTTCTTCTTAAAACAACATATAACATTATTTATTCGCATAAAAAACATATAACATTATTACACGTAACAATTTTATGGTGATCAAGGTACTCCATGTCTTACATGTTCTACCAATATCATTTTTTAAAACAAGAGTAAACATATAAATACAATGTACAGAATAAATGGTCCATCTATTTATGCAATATCTTATTGATCTGGATCACCAAGTCATACTTATACTAATCCAAGTCATATTTGTATCATCTACTATGTAATATCTTATTGGTCCTGGGAAACCAAGTCATACTTATATTGATCTGAGTCATATTTGTATCAGGACCCGGAGAAAATATGCGTACACATAAATTAAAAAAAAAATAGAACAAAATTCTCTTAAAAAATAAAACAAAATTGGGTTTAATATGCGATAAACAAATACTCCATGTTTATTTTCAAGAAAAAATAAAATTGTTATGTTTAACGAGAATCAAACAAAATATATTCTCTTATCAAAGCATTTTATGTGAACAAATAAATAAAAAAAAAACAGTATATAACAACAGTAACGTGAAAAGAAAAAAGAAAAAACAAAAGCAAGCAAACTGCGTCTGACACATTATTGCCCACCAATCCAATGGTTTGAACCTTTTCTCAAAGCTTTAAAAAAAATCATAAACCGACTGTTGGATACTAAAACATGGAAAATGCTATGTCCACTACACAAATGTGTAGTGGATGATGTAGTGGATGATCCTGTCCACAGATTGGAGAGAGAAATATTTTTTTTTGTGGGTCCTGACTAAATATGTGGTGTGGATGATGTTGTGGATGATGTAGTGGAGGTAAATGTAGTGTATGTAGCACTACCGCTAAAACAGAGAAAATATAAATTTAGGTCACTGTAACACCCTTTATTTCATTTTAGGTTGTGTCAGACCTGATATTTTTTTTTAAGTTGCCCGTGGAAATTTTCCCCCTCGCCCCGTGGAAATTTCCTCCACCGTCGAAATTTTTCCTCGATCCGGTTGAATTTTCCTCCAAAGATGTGGAAATTTCCACGGTGGAGGAAATTTCACGGGCGAGGGGAAAATTTCCACGGGCAACCTAAAAAAAAAGGTCAGGTCTGATCCGACCTGAAATGAAATAAAGAGTGTTACAGTGACCTAAATTTATATTTTCTCGCTAAAACATATACCGAGGTGCCATGTATTTTTTTTCCCAAGCACAATTAAGTTTTTCTTCGATGAGTACGATGACGTCCCATTTACGGTTACCGAGTCCGTATCCAAAAATCAAGTATTTATTGAGAAATAAACATTTGGAACGTATACAACATCATAGTATAATTGTGGAAATTAAAAACAACTCATGAATTATAACATACTCTCTCCCCTTTTTCCTTAAATTTTCATTTTCAGAATTTACTTTTTTTTATTTATCTGTCATATACAACACTAATGCTATATTTATTATTTTTTTCTACCTTTAATCTTCATTTTAATACACCAAATTTTTCCATGCACAACGAGTGAAGGATAATTTTGCTATTTTACTCTTTTTTTTCAGACACATTAATCACTTTCTTAATTTATGTGAATCTTCTCCATGCGGCAGATAAAAAAACGGAGGGAGTATTAGAGATAGAATAGGGAAATTATATGTTGAATCCATTACAACATAAATTCCAAGATTTCAATGATAATTCGAAAGTCCAAAACTTACAAGGTCCAAACACTTTACAAAATCTATAACGACCCAAAACGATACAAAGCTTACTTCAATTACATATTCGAAAGCAAAAGCATCAACAAAGGCCTAATATGGCAAACTCGAGGCCACTCCTCAAAATACTCGTAAATATAATCATCAACGCAACCTGCATCATCTTCTCGGGGTGGAAACAATATAACGATGGCTAAATACATACGTAATTCGTAGGAAGTAGAAGTATCGAATCCAAACAAGAAACATCAACAAACAACAACGAGACAATAACATAACATCACATATGTTCGGTTCCTCACAACTATCTATTAGTCGCACTAGTAAAGCTAAACAATATAAGCACATGAGTTGCATAAAAGTCCAAGGACACGTTGCGAGGTGAAGACTGCACCACGACACATTCAACCCTTATATGGCATAGGGCTAATCTCTAAGTGGAGTCCAAGGCCCTGAGTATAACTGACTCTGAAGCATCAACCCTCCCGGTTGCAAAAAAAGAAACGTGCCTCGCCAATGACAAGAATACTTTATGTCTTAGACTCTCAAGTATGTATTTATTATGTGTTTAAACTAACTACCTAAGTTCATGGCAATAAAATGTTCTATAGACCACTAGACCTTAGACAAATCTATGTTACACTACCTAGCAAGTCTCACATATATATCAGATTCTAATCCAATACCCACAAGGCTAAGGAATAAGGTTTCCGATTATCCTGAGGTACTGCCCGCGGAGGGTTTTCACAAGGTACTGAGCCGAATCCACCAGAAATAGAACCCCTAACTTTGCCATACATCAAGAACGATATTGACAACCAATAATCAATATCATGTAAGGCCAAATGAAACGTGTTCCAATGCTCCCGTGAGTCACGGAGTGGAGCCAAAGCCACTAGAACACCCACATTCAACTTTACAACAAACCACAAAGACTCTAAACTAAGGCAAACACATAAAAAGGTTTAAACACAATTCTGCACAAAATAGGGCCAAGGCGTGCCCCTTAAACAACTGCAACTTTTCCCCAGCTCTCTGCCTAGCAAGGTGTGCGCTTTGCTGTCCAGGGTGTGCGCCTTAGGCCCGAACATCCAAGAATTTCTGCAACATTTCCGCCTTTTCAATAGTGTCTCTCTCATGCAACTCTTTATTCCTCACCAAAACCGGCTATAAACATATCCAAATATTAGCATACAAGTTCTAAACATAATACAAGGTCTAAAACATGATTATATCATAGAGTAGAATCAATTGAACACCTCATTACCTTAAATTCTTCAAGCAGCTTGAACGCAAGCTCCAAGCTTTGAAGATTTCTCAACTCTAAGCTTTATCCTTCAAATCCTATGACATGAAGGATGATTCTAAGGCTCGAAACAACATCTAAATACCTCTTCAACCAAGAACACTTAAAATGCCTGGTAATGGGAAATATGAGTTCTTAAATCTTACCCAAATGAAGTGATCCTTTTACCAAATCGAAGCCCTATTCTTGAAGATCCTCTTGGGGTGAAATATCTACAATCCAAGTCGTACAATGGTGATCAAATGAAGAAATCCTCCTTCTTCTTCTTAACTCTCACAACTTCTCTTTCTCTTCATTTCCCTCACTTTGAACATGCAAGAATTTCCAATGGAAAAGATGGAAGAGTGCAATGAAAGAGTTTGGAAGTGTTTTGAAGATGGTGAAGTGTTTTGTGTAAGATTGGTAGACTGATGGAAAATATGGAAGTGTTTGGTGAAAAGGGGTCTTAGTGGATTGTGTAGGCAATGGTGGTGAGGTGGTGTATGTAGGTAGATTTCAAGGGGTGGTGGCATGATGATATGAAGAGGTGGTGTGTAGGTGAAATTGTAAAAGTGTTGAGGTATAATGTGTTATGTGTAACACTAGATTAATATCCAATAATGTCCCAATTTAGACACTTCGAGTTATACGGTAGATAATTATAATGATACACGATAAATTTTTGAAATGACATAAATACCATTTCGTTAAAATGTGTGGGATCTTTAAGAGACACCCAGGAATAAGCAGAAAGTCTTCCAAATACGAGCAGCATTAACGACAAAAGCGTTTGATATACAACCATAGATCTAGTTCCACGTCTTCATTAAATAGGCCTAATCTACGCCCTACGTCCTCGCTCAAGTCTGGGGGACGTTTGACGTGGGTATGACCCGAATCACACACGTGACATCCAATTGACTACTGCACATCTTCTAGGCAAGACGGGTCCAATGAGTCCATGATTATATATTAGACCTTAAATAGATCCCCACCTCAAGTATGGTAACCGCCACGAGGCGAGAAAGGCTTTTGAGCCCCCGACTCAGTATACGTCGTTTTCTGATACTCAAAGTCAATTCGAAGTAAATATTGCTTACCAGCTCTTATCACCGACATTGTGCCCGCTCACCTCGGTACAGATATCCGCAGCTCGGTATAAGCCTTTACGAACTTAGCCATAAGTTATACAGTCAAACACGACACTACCCCACATTTCCATAATTGTCTCCTAAGTTTTGCTTACACGGGCATGATTGCACCATGAACACTCTATCAACCATCCCGGATCACTGACCACGACGATAGTAATGACATCTTGAACTCCTCCCACGAGGGAGGCCTATAAAAAATCGTCTTCTCCAACCTTCAGAACTACGTTGAGTAACATTTCGTTATCATAGCTTGATCACTTAAATCTGCAAGGGTACGTAGACAGTCAATCTTACATTGGTCTAACTTTAATTCACCAACAAATCCCTCATTTACCAGAAGTCGTATTATCCTCACGAATTCCGATAATCCGGTTATTCACCCGATTTCAATAGCAACAATCCTGAGCATCGTCCAGAATCATTATGCATGTTTTTTAATCTTACTTATCATGTATCGTTATATTCGTGACATGTCGTGCAACGTACACTACAAGAAAAACATTATTTTTTTATACTAGCTTTTGGTGTCCACAATAAAAAAATGTTGCTATATATTTACTTTTAACCACAATAATATAGCAAATGACTCCTGCTAAGTATATATTAGACATATTTTTTTGTTGTGGCAAAAACTATTCTGACAAAAGCTTGTTTTTCTTACGGTGGTTTCCGAGCGCACCCTTCATTGGACAGACATTATGAACTAAATTAATTTGAGTTTCAAAAGTGGTTATGGTCACATCATATAATAGCGATGGTGGGTAATCAATTATTAAGGAACAACTTGTAAATGGGATTAAGATGAGATTCCACAGCAATTTGGCCAATTAATTAGAATAAATCATTGTTTGTGCCTCCACAAGACTCCATAGTCAGAGTGGCATCTAATTTCGTCTGATTGCGTCACTTATTTAACGCATTTTTTTAAGGTTGCATTATTAGGTACTTGATGCAGATGTCTCTACACAATTATGATAAATCTGCGCATGTCAGTGTCTTTAGCAATTAGTTAATGTATTTAGAAATTGATGGGGTATGTATGTTGTGGAGATACCGCACAACATACTTGTGACGAAACAATATCGTTTTTGTGTAATTTTAAGAAAAAATATCTAACCGAATGTATTTTTTACAACCTACTTTGTCGATTACTTAAGCATCAACTTGAAAGTCAACAATCCTTCACAGTATCCTTATTTCTTTTGATACATCTGTATCTAAGGTTGAAGAAGACGATTTACATTGACGGCGACTCGGGCTCATCGGCGTCTCTGCCATTTCGAACACGATGAGAGACCGTTAAACGGTGACTCGGGCTCATCGGTGTTTCTGCCATTTTGAACATGATGAGAGACCGTTCATAATGCGTTGAACGACTTCTAGCCATTTCTCAAATTGATGTTACTTGTTTTCATATACCAATTGATTGTGAAATCTTATAAGTTAAAGTGAGAAAATATAAAATGAATAGCACTAGGCAGTAGGCACAACTATACTTTCTGTGAAACCTTTATGTGTATACATCATTTTTTTTTAAATATAAATAGCATCTTTATTAAAAACAGAACAAAAATCGTATTTACATAAAAATCTACTCCCTTCCTGAAATATAAGTTATTTACATAAAAATCTACTTCTCGTCCCAAAATATAAGACATTTTAAGTGTTTTCATAAAAATTAAAAGAGTAGTTGAATGTCATAAATTTAAAGGAGAAATATCTTTATCATTTTACTATCATTAATGAAATGATTAAAAAATATTGAAAAGTAATTATACTGTTAATAAATTATTGGTAAGATAGAAAAAAAAAAAATATTTTATCGATAACGTAACATGACTTCTATTCCAAAACAACCAAAAAAGATAAAATGCTTATATTCTGAAACAGAGGTAATATATAAAATAAAAAATAATTTTTTTTTAAACAAACCAAAACGCCTATACAAATGCAACACATAAAGATCATGAAAGTACCAAAAAAAAAAAAAAATCATGAAAGCAACAACTAACTATCCAAATTATATTTTGCTCTTTCGTCCTACAGACGGTTTGCGAAATAAAAACCAATTTCGGAGGACGTGGGACTGTATGATTACGTCTGTACCATACAAACTCCCAAAATGATATCCAAAAATATAAATCTTCATATACTTCATCCGTTCCAATTTATCTGCTTAAGTTGCTAAAATCACGAATATTAATGATAAGAGTAAATGCATTAACTTTTATAATGAAATGACTAGAATATCCTTGGATATAATTAATGTTGTCTTGTTCTTATATCTTCTAATGTAATAAATAAGGGTAAATCAAGTAAAAACATAATAAATGTTGCATTAAAAATTGTATTGTCTCACGTAAAATAGAACAAAACATTTTGACACGTGCATCAGTTATTGTAAAACTCATCCACCAAATTCCCAATATCCTCATACGGACTAATTTGCCCTTTATATTATTCAATGAATCTTCACTAATATTTTCTTTCACAGACACCATTAAAACCATATAACATCTATATTTTTATCTGGATTTCCAAAAATTATGATTTTTAAACCATAATTTTTCTTTTTTCACGCTCTCTGTTTTGAGATTTTTTATTTTTATTTTTTCTGTTTTGAAAAGCTATTTGATATATTTTCATCCCTTTTGAAATCAAAAAATTTCATTTACTTGTTTGTAACAGTCCGTAGGACATGGCAAGCTGCTGTAAATACCCGGGCAGATCATTTGTGTATGCCATGGTTTGCTTTTATTTTGTTGTAAATTAATTAGTTTCATCATCTGTCAAAATTTGCATACTCAATTATTAGTTTAAAAAAAATGCGCTAAAGACCCTCCATTGTAAGAGTGGAATCTGAAGTAAATCGGCCAGGAACTGTAACGACCAACCCGAAATCTGAGCAATTTCAAATCGACCCTTTCGGTCATGACTCGAGATATCGTATTTCTTTTATTTATTTATTTTTTTTCCATCTCGAATCACGAAGCCTTTTGCTACGATAAAAGCACGGAGGCTAAAACGATTACTTGACTTATTAAAATACCATTACCAAAACATATCTTTAAATATAAAAGTCATCCAACAACGTTCAACATTCCAACCTATTCATAATTTGTTTGACATACTTAAAACAAAACCTTAAAACACTTAAACATAAGAACTAGAAATCTACGACATTAACCAACTCATCCTCGCATACACTACCCCGAGATCATAGAATATCACATAGTAGGTGAAGGCATCATGTGTGATATCCCACATTAGATGTGGGAGAAGCGCATTATCTCCTTATAAGTGTGCGACATAAAAATCTTGTCAACTCGTGTTAGCCATTTTAGACTAAGCGATGATGACGGTCAAAGCAGTTGACCGAATCATTTATGGCTCATTTAACGCTATCAAACCCGAGGTTATGGGCGTTACATCATGATACCGCTGAGGTGGCAGTGCACTTAAAGGAACAACATTCAAAGGTTCTCCTGGAACTGGGGCAAAAACTCTAGCAGGGACAGATGGACCAGAAGCTACACCGACCCTTCTGCAGATTCTCTCAAAAGATAATGGGTGAGCTTACTATACACTGACCCTTCTGTGGATTATCTTAAAAGATAATGGGTGAGCTTACTATACACTGACCCTTCTGTGGATTATCTCAAAAGATAAGGGCTGAGCTTACTATAACTGGCACTTCTGCGGTTTCTCTTAAAAGATAAGAGGTGAGCTTACTATACACTGAACTTTCTGCGGATTCTCTCAGACCCTCTAGGAGGCTGACCTCACTACGGATTCTCTTAGACCTTCTATGTGGAGTGCTACTCTTCCACTAAGATTTAAGAAAAAAAGTGAGCCTAGTAGGGGTCATCTTACTAGGCTCGGTAGGAAAACATTGCATCAAAGGGAACTCATACATGTTACAGGGACTAGAACAATGTGTCTAGTTCTCTCTCGCAAACAACAAATGCATATAATTAACTAATTAACCACTTTGAATAAAATATAAACATGTTATAACAAAAATAACATTTTCCATATAGCACTCAAATATTCTTTTATATACTTAACATCTTGCTTTTCATCTTATTATGGCTCAAGGAGCATGTTCTCGTTAGAAAAACTCAACATATAGAACCTTCTGTTTTGATTCTTATGATATTGTTCATGAGTACCGTGTCTTATTTATTATTTTCCAACATGAAAGGGCATGTTTGACTAACCTGAAGAATGATCACTATTATATCCCATGATCGCGGCATGCTGACTGGCTCGCCATATGTTCACTATTTTTGCCCATGAACGGGGACAGATGCCTATGACCCTCAAAGATTCATTGTCTTTATTGTGGTCAAAGTACTTAACCATGAAATTCTAATTTAAGCATTTCCTTTTTGCTTTTCTTAAACTCTTCATAAACTTTCATGACTTTCATAACTTCTATTACATTCCATTTTCTTTACTCATAAAACCATAAACATAAAGTAGTCATATAATCCTAAATATGCTATTCTATTTCATATAACAACAACAATCAACATGTCAACTTGAACATAATCATGTAACACAACAACCTAAGAACACACTTTCTAACATCATGTAATTAACCTTGAAACTATTACAGCAAGAATTCCATATTTTAACACATAAAAGTAGCATAGATTTCAGGATTTCACATATTAAATCAAGTACCATGTATATAACCACATAAACCTAAAAAGCATGATATTTAAGCATGATTCAGATCTGAAATCCATTCAACTTAACAACTAAAAACATGAACATGATCAAAATTCCTGAAACATGATTTCTAACCTCACGAATGTAATCATAATTTAGCACAGATTATCCATATAGAATCACATACAGGTTATTTCAAAACCAGAATATACAAAACTACTGCAGAATCATATTTTAGCAATAAAGCCGCCGCAGCCGAGACGGTGACCAGCAACCAAATATGCTCAAAATCAGAGTCCTTATACCACAACATACTTATCTACTGCATATACCCAGTATTTAATATACTGAGATGCAAAAACAATAGCATTTTAACATGAATATCATATAAACACTTAATTACACATAAGTGATGTAAAAGTTTAGATGAATGTGTCCTTACCTTGATCAATTGATGAATGATCAGTCTCACGATCTTCCTTCACTATGAAATACTCTTCTCTTACCAGATGTTCAACACAAGGGCGGATCTACTATATGGGCATAGGGGGGCTAAGTCCACCAAAAAAAAAAAATTACACTATAAAATCTACGTAGTCTAGTTTGATCCATAAAATATTCTTAATCCAATCTACCCGACGAACTTCATATAGTTTATTATAGCCCACGCCAGATTAAAATCCTGGCTCCGCTCTTGGTTCAACTAGAATTCTATCTTACGAACAAGAAAATCCCTAACTAATACAAAACAGAAAACATGCTAATAATTAAGTTGATGAAAACTAAACCACAACTTACAGAACTTGAAGGGGTGAAGGCTAAGTTAGGGATGAACCAACAGTACAGCAGAGTTTCCATAATACATGAGAACTTAGATATGTACGAAAACTGTTGGAAAAGTGTATCGTGTGTTGAGTGATTTACGGAACAGATCCGTAATCACGGAAGTAATTACGGATTATTAAATTAGAGAATAAATAAAGCGAATAGAAAATTCGTATTATTAACTAAATCTAACAAAATAACTATTACCGTACAGATCTGACTCGAACAAAGAATAATAAAAGTACGATGCAGAAATTAAAGGACTAGAGATCAAACCGAGGCGAGTAGTTACTTTTTCCTTAATACGAATTGCTCCGGTATGGTGCCTACGGTAGTAGCAACTGTATCTCAAGATACAACGGCTTACGTCTCGGATTTAGAGGCACTTCAAAAATCCGAGCCCCGGTGAACTTACAGAGTGCTCCGAATTCTCTTCGACTCAAGAACTAGATCTATATGCTAGCTAGACTTTTTGTGGTGGAAAAGACTAGAGAAAATTGAATGCTTAAACCTTCATCCATGGGTACTTAATATAGTGGAGAAGATGAGTCAATACTCAATTCTTATTGGCTGGATGACACAGTCGGCCGACTTTTCCCTCAAGAAAAGCCATTATGGCGTGTTCATGTTGATTGCTGACCTCATCCGTCACTTTTGATTGGTCGGATGATGTGCCGTCTGAATTCTGATTGATCGGATGACTCAACGAATTTTGATTGGTCGGATGACACAATCACATTCCAAAAAATTAATTTTTGGTTAATTCCATAAAGAAATTTTGTCCAAAAATTAATAGTAACATCCGAACCGAGCACATGCACATGCTGGACAAACGGTGGCAGCGCGCATGTGTGGATTATCCAAGTCCTCCCTCCTACACACGAAGCACATCCATAAGTGTCACACTAGCACTTAAATATGGAGCTCAAGTCCCATCTTTCCAATGTGGGAGAGTTTGAGTTGACCACACCTTCAATTCCTCTCCCACATATGTTTTTTGCACCAACTTTACACATTAATTTCTCATTCACCCGATATCCGAATCATGGATTCCGAAGCCAAATATCATCTACTCCGTGAGTAGTTTTAGATGTAATAAGATCCCGGTTAATCTCACCAGAGCGCGCCCCCATTTCATGGGTTTGGCTTTTATCTCCAACAAAAACAAGGTTCAAACGCTTGGCTTTTTATAGGCACAAAACTTGATGCATCCATTCACGTTGATCTAGAAAGCCAACAGGTGCCATAAACATGCTTCATAACTTTGGAGTTGAAGTACTTGAAAAGACGCATATTTTTTATTTTGAGCTGCCGTTGAGTCGGATAGGAAGTCCGCCGATGAGTCAGTGGCTTTTCTGCTCCTAGTGTCCACTTGATTCATTTTATACGTATCTTAATCAAAATTATACTTATATCTTTTTATCCTTTATGATATATTATGTATTTCCTTACGTCACTTGACCCGATGATGACGTAACGGCAAAATTAGACTCGCGGTATCACGTGAACAGTATAAGAAATCATTGTGTATTCATGATTGTATGCACATCTAATTCTTGTTTGTTCTGAATGTTGTTGGTGTTATTTCAGTAAAGAAGTTAGCCAATATTCTCATTTGGAGAGTATCAATTTTCTTGTACTATTTTTTTTATTTTTTTATTATAAGATGTAATTTGTGTTATGTTAATAGATTTCGTCGTGATGGGTTAGTGATAAATTCATGTTATTTGCACAGCATCAATTGTTGTAACTGCCATTTTCATTGTCATTGTCATCAATTTTATCACATAAATTTGTTGATATAAAGTTGTCACCGTGATATGTTAACTAATATATATATATATATATATATATATATGCTATTTGTTGATTTGCACAGTGACATTTCACGATTACTGTATACGATTATTTGACTTGTTATTGGATATAGTCCTCGCTATAAATTAAAAGTAATAGAATTGTGTTTTCAATAATATTAGAATAATAATGTATACAAGTATATATAGTTACAGTGGATGGTTCTAGAACCATATCTTCTATATTTAGAGTATCTACGGTTATAAATACGGTATATGCTAGTATAAATACAGTATATTCTAGTGTAAATACAATATATGCTATTACCACCCCTCAAGTTGGTCGAGGATGGAGACCCAACTTGTTTCGTTGGTGTTCAAACACTAAACGTGGTAGCGATTTCGTAAGGCAATCAGCGAGTTGATCTTGAGAGTGTACATGAGCGATGCGAAGCGTTCCACGTTGGACTTGTTCACGAATGTAGTGATAGTCAATGGCAACATGTTTCATACGAGTGTGCAAGACCGGATTGGAGCAAAAATGAGTGGTGCCAAAGTTGTCACAGTAAATAACCGGAGTATGACTAACCGGCCAGCCTAAATCACGCAGGAGAAACGTCACCCATGTAAGTTCAGCGGCTGTATCAGCGACGGATCGGTACTCGGCTTCAGTGGAGGAGCGCGCTACTGTAGTTGCTTTTTAGAACGCCAGGAAACAATATTGCGACCGAGGCAAATAACATAGGCACTAGTAGACGAAAAATCATCCTTATTGCCACCCCAATCAGCATCTGAATAGGCATGAAGGGCAAGAGGAGACGAGCCATATATCTGAAGACCATAGTGAACAGTCCCGGCAAGGTACCGGAGTAAACGCTTGGCATGTGACCAGTGAATATCAGTGGGAGCATGCATGAATCGACAGCGATTCACAAATGAAAGCTAGATCGAAGCGAGTGAATGTCGATATTGCAGACTACCCAAAACCATGCGATAAGGCGAAGGATTGTCAAAGGGACGCCGCGTAGCCGTAGCGTAAGCGCATGTGTCGAAGGCAAAGGAGTGGCCACAGAATTTGCCTCTAACATATTTAGTTTTCCCAGAAGCTCAAGTGCATAACGCTGTTGAGAGAGTAAGCAACCCTGAGAATTTGGAACGACCTCAATACCCAAAAAATATGATAAATTGCCGAGATCCTTAAGCGCAAACCGGGAACCAAGTAACCGAATAAAATCTTCAAGTGAGGAGGCCTGATTGCCCGTGACGATTAAATCGTCAACATAAACAAGAACGTAAAGCATGGCCGTGCCTTTGGAATAGATGAATAATGAGGTATCCGCCTGTGAATTGCGAAAACCCATGTGAAGTAGAAAGACTTTCAGTTCGTCATACCAGGCACGTGGAGCCTGTTTAAGTCCATAAAGGGCTTTGCGAAGGCGGCAAACATAATCCGGATGAGCATTATCTGCAAAACCAGGAGGTTGTGAAAGATAAACATTGTCATGGAGAGTGCCCTGCAAAAAAGCATTATTAACATCGAGTTGCCTAAGGGACCACCCCTGCGATAGTGCCAAAGTGAGAACCAAACGGATTGTGGTGGGCTTAACCACCGGACTAAACGTTTCATAATAGTCAATACCAGGACGTTGTGTAAAACCCTTGGCCACAAGATGAGCTTTATGACGATCTATGGTGCCGTCTGCATGATACTTGACTCTGAAAATCCATTTGGACCCAATGATGTTATACGACGGGTCCGGGGGAACAAGATCCCAAGTGTGGTTGCGAATCAAGGCATCATATTCCTCCTGCATGGCTGTTCTCCATTTGGGATTTTTGAGGGCTTGAGTGATAGTGGAGGGTTCGGAATCGGAAGAAGTGGAAAGACGAGCGGCAAGGTTGAGTTTTTGAATGGGTTTGTGAATATTGTTCTTGGCCCGAGTACGCATGGGATGAGTGGGTGGAAGGGGGGAAGGAGACGGTGAGGAGGCGTCAGATGGAGATGTAGGGGACGAATTAGAAGATGAGGTGGGGGATGCAGGGGAGGGCGTGGAGGGAGGGGAGGTCGGGGTTATAAGGGGAGTGGAGGAGGCGGTAGGATGAGGTGAGGGTGGGGCGGAGGGAGGCGGGCACGGAATCCAGTGCGTGAGAGGGGGAGTTGTGGGGTGTAAGGTGGTCGGGGTGGAGGCGGACGGAAAAATGGTTTCAACGAACTTCACGTGTCGGGAGACATAGAGACGGGAATTAACAAGGTCAAAACAATAGTATCCATGCTGATTCTGGGCGTAACCAAGGAAAACACATGCTTTAGAGCGTGGTTGGAGCTTATGGTCCGTGTACGGGCGAAGCCAGGGATAACAAAGACAACCAAAAACGCGAAGTGTGTCATAATTAGGTGATGAGTGAAAAATGCATTCGTAGGGGGATTTCATACTGAGGACTCGAGTGGGCATACGGTTAATTAAATAGACTGCCGTGGTAAAAGCATAGGGCCAGAAAGTGGGAGGAAGGGAAGCATGTGCAAGTAAAGCGAGACCGGTTTCAACTATGTGAAGGTGACGGCGCTCAGATAAGCCATTGTGTTCAGGGGTGTGTGGGGGCGTGGTAAGTAACGAGATGCCAGACTGAGCAAGATAATCACGTAGCGCAATGTATTCACCACCATTGTCAGAGTATAAGATTTTAATGGCAGACTCAAAAAAAATTTCTACCAGGGAGCGAAAGCGAATAAAAGTCGGGAGAACATCAGACTTTTTAGCGATGGGGTAGATCCAAACGTAACGAGTAAAATGATCGACAAAAAGGACATAATATTTAAAACCATTAAATGATAACACAGGGGATGTCCAGACATCATAAAATAAAATTTCAAGGGGCGGGAAGACGTTAAAGTAGACTGTCCAAACGGGAGTTTGTGACTCTTATTCTCAAGACACGCGGAGCAATGTGACATAGAAACATTATTATGCGGAATTTTAAAAGTATTCAAAACGGAATGTAAAATTGCATCAGCAGGGTGACCCAGTCTATGATGCCACACATCTGATGAAGCTTTATTTGTTGCAAAGGAAATTAAGGGCTGGGATGGCCATTTATAAAGACCGTTCCTGACTGGACCACGGAGGAGTGTTTGATTCGTCTTGAGATCCTTCACAGAAAAATGGTCAGGTAAGAATTCCACGGAAATATTGTTAGATTGACATAATTTGGAAATAGAGAGCAAATTTCGAGACATATTAGGAACACAAAGTACATCATTTAAGCGAAAAAATTTAGTAATAGAGCAAGGAATAGAGGAATAACCAGTGTGGGTAATATCCAAAGCAGAGCCATCACCAACAAGCATTTGATCCGAGCCTAAGTACGGGGAGTGTAAAGACAGATTTTGGAGATCATCAGTGACATGGTGAGTAGCACCACTATCCAAAAGCCATGGGGACGAGGGAATGGACTGAGCATCAGAGGAGGAGGTGTGAGTGAGAACATGAGCTTGGGGTCGGGTACCGTAGGAGTTTTGAGGTCGGGCAGCAGTGGGGTTTTGGTGAACACTGAACGCGGGGCAAAACCGGGCTGAATGACCATGAATCGAACAAAGTTGGCATTTACCTTGGTAGGGCCGGCGTGGTCGGGAGTTTCCAGATGAAACCGATTGGTATGGCGAAGGATAAGATGGCTGTGGTTTCTGTTGGGATGGACGCCAGCTGGAGGGAGGTGGCGAGGGAAAAATAGCAGCGGTAGGAGGCGGCAGGCGTAATTTGTGTGTCTGCGAGGCGGGAAGAACGAACCCGAGGAGGAAGATGAGCCATGATTAACCTGAAAATTGAGCAATTTGTCATGTAATTCAGAAAAATCAATGGGTTTGTCACGAACCTGAATGGCTCTAGCCAAATCACTGTATTCAGAGCCGAGTTTTTCCAGGATGAGATCAATAACATCCTCATGATTCATAGATGAGCCGAGAAGGTCTAGTTCATCTGTTTTGGATTTAACAGCATAGAGAAATTCTGAAATTGATTGCGAGCCTTTTTGTAGCTGCTTCAATGATTGTCGAATTTGCAGAATACGACCTCGGCTTGGTTTGGCAAACATGTCATAGAGAGACGTCCAGGTAGCCTGTGCCGACGCTGTTTTGGAGAGCATGGTGGCAACGCCTGGAGTAAGAGAAGCAAGAATTAGATTGAAGATGAGGCGGTCTTGTCTTTTCCATAGCACATAATCAGGATTCGGAGTGGTTTTTCCGTCAGCGGTGATGGTGGCAGGCGGAGCAGGTGTGTCGCCGGTGATGTAGCCCAACCGATCATAACCTTCTAAAAGGGATTCAATCTGTGGTTTCCAAACAGCATAGTTCGAGTGATCGAGTTTGACGGTAATTTGAGACGCAGGATTGAAGGCAACAACTGAGTTGGCGTTGGTAGCATAAGCCATAGTGAGAAGAGAAGAGAAATTTTTTTTTGCAGGTTGGCGGCTTGTAGAGGGGAGAAGACACGCCAAAGAAAAAGAAAAGAAAAAAAAGAGAAAAAAAAATTGTAGAAGTAGGTTAAAAATTTTGTGTCTCTGATACCATAATAGAATTGTGTTTTCAATAATATTAGAATAATAATGTATACAAGTATATATAGTTACAATGGATGGTTCTAGAACCATATCCTCTATATTTATAGTATCTACGGTTATAAATACGGTATATGCTAGTATAAATACAATATATTCTAGTGTAAATACAATATATGCTATTAAAAAGTTGTGACTATACACGGTAACAATCGTTGTTATTGTCATTCACCTGGCAATTGTCATTAAAAATTATTGATATAGAGCCGTTATTGTGATATTTTACTGCATAAAATATGTATCGTTTTTGTTAATTTCTAAATGGGGTGATGCGCCTAAAGGACAATATAAGATACTAAATGATGAAATAGGACAAAAAAAAATAAAAAATGGTTGAAAAGGACAAAAATAATAGACATGTACAAAAAAACTCTTAATGATAATAAAATATATATATATTTTTTTAACATTAAATTCGGACAAATAAATCTTATTTGAAATCGAGGAGGATGATTGGAATGGATTTCTAATGCATTTGACTCTATCAAAGCCGAAATCAGAAAAATAAAATACAATAAAAAATAGGTTCTACAATTTTTGCACATGTTACACCTTTTTTGTCAATTGTGTCTACATTTTTGTGGATTCGCTACTACAATTTTTGGATCGCTACTGATTTGTTGCATTGTTACTACATTTTCCTGAAATGTTACTACATTATTTTATTGTTGCATTGGTTTGTCACTACAGTTTGTTGCATTGTTAACTAGTGCTACATGTTTGTTTTTTTGTTACTACATCTTTTTGAAGTGTAACTACATTATGTTGAACTGTTGATCGCTTTTTGATCGCTCACGTAACTACATTATGTTGAACTGTTTACCCAAATCCTTTTCCTAATTGGACATTAAACCGTTCATTGTATTTCTACAATCTCTATGTGAAAAGAATAGGAAAAATCTTGGATCTACCCCAAAATTGGAAAAAAAAAAAAATATTATTATTCCTTTCCAAATTCAAGCTATCAGATTATGGATTCATAGAAATAGGAAGGAAGAGGTGGTGGAGAAATGCCGAACGTCGCCGTGAAATTATACTGGCGTTTATTTCAAATTCTTGTTGAAGCACCGGTTGCGAATCGGTTGCAAAACCTCAGGCCGATGATGCAACCAGTGATCCCTCTTATTCATCGCTCGGAGTTACATCGCGTCCAGATGAGGATTCTATCGCCGCCGCCAATCCGTCGTTCACCGACGGCGCCGCAACCAAGGATATCCACATCGATACAATGACTTCTTTATCTCGTCCGGATCTTCCTTACGAGACATGCCTCCTCCCTTCGATTCTCGCTTTTAGATCTCAAAACATCAAGTCTAGGGTGTTCCACGATAGGCAACGTGAATCGCTTTACATCCGTGAATAATAATAATAATACCCGCCGGAACGATTACGGATCTTCTAATAATGGGGTACTTACCCCACGACACGAGGCTTTACGGAATCAAAATAATCGAGAGAAACAAATTACGGGTATCTTTGAGGAATGAATTGATCAACTACATTATGTTGAGGAATGAATTGGCACAAGAGATGAGGCGATTACGGTTTCTTTGAAATTAGGGTGTGATGAAATGAGAAGCAGAATGAATTAGCATCCAATATTTTGATAATTAAATGATTTTCAATCGTGGGAAATAATTAGGAAAATAGTAATAAAGTGTATTTTTGGATATACATTATTTTTTGTCATTTACAATCATTGTGTTATTTTCTTGTCATTTTTACACAAATAAGATGTAAACCCGTCATCTACGACCTTTTTCTATACGTTTGGGGTTTTCGGTTTGTCACCGTGAAAAGGAACGTAAAAATAAGTAAGAGTGGTCTTACTGAGCGCATCGTTTTTTCTAACGATGCCGCCATCTTGATTGATCGATTTTCACTCTGATTGATCTCGTACAAGATCATTCGTTCAGCAACACACCGTCACAGAAACGGATGCTACCACAGTAAGATTGCTAAATAAGTAACTCCTCACTGTGATACCGTCTATAATAATAATAATAATAATAATAATAATAATAAATAATAATGTGGCTTATATATGAGGTGTGGTCACCGGCAATATATTCCCACCAAAAGAAAACCACATGTAGCTATCGTCTTCCATGGTCTCTTTCTGTCCTTCTATAAAACAACCCAGTTGACAGCGGAGAAGTCCACATCATCAGCCAACTAATTTCAAAGTAAAAAAGAAAAAGAAAAAGAATTAATAATTAGACGATCGATGGGTATAGTGGAAGAAGCACACAACGTGAAGGTAGTGGGTTCAGGGGAGCAGATCATAGTTCTAGCCCATGGGTTCGGAACAGATCAATCAGTTTGGAAACATCTAGTTCCACACCTTGTTGATGATTATCGGGTTGTGTTGTTTGACAAAATGGGTGCGGGTACTACCAACCCGGATTACTTTGACTTTGAGAGATACTCCACTCTTGAAGGCTACGCCTATGACGTCATCGCCATTTTAGAAGAGCTTCAAGTTCGTTCTTGCATCTATGTCGGACACTCTGTTTCTGCCATGATCGGTGCTTTGGCTTCTATCTCTCGCCCTGATCTTTTCTCCAAACTTGTCTTTGTCTCCGGCTCCCCAAGGTTTTTTTCTTTCTCCTCTCTATTCTTATTATTATTCTTATAATTAATGTCCGGCCAGTTATATTACCGTTAAAATTTTCTTAGTTATCTTCTTCCTACGATAATATGCTTTCAACCATGAAAAGTTTCGAGAAGAATTAGTTAGGTAGTTTCTGCAACGATATGAATCAGTGCTGTAAGTGAGCCGAGCCATTTATGGGCTATAGGCTACTCATGAGAAAGTTTGATTCAATTCGTTCATTTTAGTTTGAGCTCTAGTTGAACTACTCGAATAGTGAACCAACTTCAATATATTGTAATCGATAATCTAGCTTCAATACATTTTTAGTTTTCAGTTGAGTATTAAACGACTAACTAGACATCGATCTTAACATGTTTTATAAAATTAAATGAACTGTAAAAAGATAATTAATCTTTCGAGTCGAGTTGAATTATTGAGTTGTTGAAGAATCGAGTTTGATCATGTTTTTTTATGACTCGAGCTTAAAACCTAGTTTTGAACTCGAGCCTTTGAAAATATTAACTCGTCTCGATTACACCCGGACCCTAACACGTACGTATCGAGCAAGGATCCTCTCAAATTTGAGGGTCAAGTGCGCTCTCAAATGCCATAGTTTTGCCAAAAGAAAATCAATGGCTAGATCGTCTTCACAGTTTGAATGTGCGGTTAGATCAATGATATTTAAAATAACACTTGACCTACACATCCGAGAGAGAGAGACGTATCATATATGTCTTTTTTTAAAGCGAAAAGCTAGGAAGGTTTTCTCTTTTCTTTTTCTTTGCCAACGATTAGCTTTTTGTGGTGGACATGTGGAGAGGATATGGAAAGGAAAATCACAGAGCTTTGGGGCTTATCTATCTTTTATTAAATCCTGCAAACTATCTACGTCGAATCAATTTGACAGCTGGCTTTATAAGTTTATACATCAAACTTCATACGGTGACAAATGGAACTATGTAAAATTATTTACATTTCCACAACTTCTTCCCAATTTGGATAAAAAGAAAATGATAAAAATAAAATATGACCGTAAAGATTAATTTTAACGTTTGCATTAACATTGAAAGAAATGACAGAGAAGTATAAATATTTTTATTTGATATATATTAAAAAACAAAGAAACTAAAATAGTGTTTGGTTGAAAGTTCCCTTTAAATTAAGTGAATAAAGTTATTTTCGTCACTAAATAATTCTTAATTGAAGATTCACTTCTCTTTTCTGAAAGAAAGCATATCACAAAAATACAGATGTATCTCCTCTTTTCCTCTCTTTTATCTTCAATTCCATAAAATTAAATAAATGATAAATGATAATTAAACACGGTATATAATAAAGCTAGCTATAAAAGTATAATGTTATAATCGAC
Organism: Gentiana macrophylla; assembly: GCA_026214975.1. Classification (NCBI taxonomy): domain Eukaryota; kingdom Viridiplantae; phylum Streptophyta; class Magnoliopsida; order Gentianales; family Gentianaceae; genus Gentiana; species Gentiana macrophylla. Next base: position 95,104,117 of record CM047812.1, read on the forward strand.
CTTTTTATTCATGTTATATGTCTTTATTTTCATTTGTGTCATGTTCACTCATGCTCTTAATTTGCATTAACGTCCATGAATTTAGATACTTGAATGATGCTCATTATTACGGAGGATTCGAACAAGAAGAGTTAGACCAACTATTCGAAGCGATAAAGTCGAACTACAAGGCATGGTGTGACGGATTTGCGCCTTTATGTGTGGGAGGCGACATGGAATCGGTTGCAGTCCAAGAATTCAGCAGGACGCTTTTCAATATGCGACCCGACATAGCATTATGCGTGGCACAGACAATATTTTACAGTGACATGCGACAATTGCTACCTCATGTTACAGTGCCTTGTCACATCATACAGAGCATGAAGGATCTGGCCGTCCCTGTCGTTGTGTCTGAATTCCTTCATCAAAACCTGGGTTGTGACTCTATCGTGGAGGTGATGTCTACTGACGGACATCTTCCCCAGTTGAGCTCGCCGGATGTTGTTGTGCCGGTGCTTCTCAGACATATCCGTCATGATATCGTTCTTTCTTGATTATGTCAAATGCTTTCAGTGTTCGGGTCACAAGACTCACAACATATGGCTCAAACGTTGTGATCAAATCATTTCTCTTCTATCATTTATGTTTCGTTATTAGTTTTATGACAAACTAATCAAGGAGTACTATGTATAATATGCTATCCATGTTATGTAATTCGGTTTGTGGGTGTATCTTTATTGATTTCCTCTTGATTATCTTTAGTAAGATAGTTTAACAAATGTTTAGTTTGTATGAATTCTGGGCAAATCCAGATTCTCTAAATAAGCATATACTGTTCTAGTGTCTTACGGACCACATATCAGAAAAACTGATACAATTTAGAGCACTTGCAGCAGATACTGTAAATCATTTAAAAACTCTATTGTAGAGATTTGTGGGAAAAATAATGACTGCAGAGAATCTCTATTTTTTCATCTACAAATTTTACAAATTTCCTTTACATCCGCCGCGATTCATCCAGGATTCAGTAAATTTTCCTTTATATCTTAGCGTTATGTGTAAATAAAAGTCGTCGATTTCATCATAAATAAAGATTCTGTAAACTAGCAAAATGTGTTTTTAAAACTGTATAATAGAGTATTCGTTAAGAGTCTCTGATTCGACTTTTCTTACACGTTCTCTATAATCATATATAGATAACGACCTCAAGAAATATATACTCTCAAATAACTTAAAAATAAGATGATAATGTATCTGTATAAAGGAATCATATAACCAAACTTTATCCTTTAATTTAGCTGAGGTTGAAATCTTGAAATATGTTTGACCCTTTCTTTAGACTACATTTTTTGATTCAAGAAACTCACAAAGAGCGACTATGTGTTATGAAAAACCAAAAGCTATATATTGAATGTCATAATCCTCCAAACTACTCCCTTCGTTCTTATTTAACTATTGTAGTTGTCAAAAGTAAAAATTTGTTTTACTTGACAAACAGAATGTTGGATAATGTTTTTAGATAATGCATTCAGTCTCCAAGGTTTGTTACATATAGGATTTAGCTATGACACTTCGCACTCAAACATGATGCCACACATCAACACAAGATCTAGTCTACGATCTGTACTATTATATATTACAAAATAGTCCCTCAGTGTCTCATAATAATAGTATACTCCAGCAGCCCCCCTCAAACTAAATGTGGGTGATTTTCCACATTGAGTTTGGATCTGAAAGGTAGGAAAGATGCAGTTGAGAGAGCCTTGGTGAAGATGTCTGATGGCTGTTCACAGGAAGGTATATATTGCACCACCAGCTCACCATTGACAACTTGATCTCTCACAAAATGGACATCAATCTCTATATGCTTTGTCCTAGCATGGAAAACCGGATTTTGGGCCGGAGAATTAGCACCAACATTATCACAAGATATAGCGGTGTGGACTTCAAGCTGATGCCAAGTTCTTTCAGTAAAGAGGCTAACCACCTGATTTCAGCAGCTGCATTTGCAAGACTTCGATATTCTGATTCAGTGTTTGACCTAGACACCACTTGATTATTTTTTGAGCTCTATGTTACAAGAGAATCACCAATGTACATGCAGTGACCTGCAATTGATCTTCTGTCATGCTTGCAACATCCCCAGTCAGCATCACTATAACCATTAAAGGTCAGAGCTACATCAGTGTAGGCTGTAAGTTTGAGTTTCCCCTGAGCCTTGAAGTGCGATCCATAGTCTGTGGTGCCCTTTAGATACCTCAACACCCTTTTTAGAGCTTGCCAAGAAACATCTTTGGGTGAATGCATGAATCGACCGAGGTATTGATGACAGAAAAGCCACATCAGTCTTGTAAAGTTTATGTATTGAAGTGCCTCTATGACACTTTACATAGAGAGAGGGTTCTACAAGAAAAAGGATTTTCCGGCTACCATGGGGTATGACAAGGCTTGACTGATTCAAGGCCAAGTTTATGCAACATCTGTTTCAAATAATGTTTCTATGTGAGGAGCAATCCAGCCTTATCCCTCTTTGCTTCTACACCAAGAAAATGGCTCAGCTGTCCCAAATCTTTGAGGGGAAATCTGCTGTTTAGAAGAGTAATGAACTTCTGGATGGAATCTGGGCTGTTGCCTAATAAAAATCATCAACATAGACCAATACATACAAAATAGTGGTGTTGTGTTTCATAATGAACATAGAAGTGTCTGACACTGATTGTGTGAATCTCCACTGAAGGAGTTGATGTCTCAACTCATCAAACGGCCCTAGGTGCCTGTTTAAGGCCATAAAGTGCCTTTTTTAAATGACAAACATGTGCATGTTTGTTGTTGTCAATGAACCCCTCTGGTTGTGGCATAAACACAGACACAGATAACCTTCTATTCAGAAAGGAATTATTGATATCCACTTGTTGAATCCCTCAATTCAGTGAGACAGCTATGTCCATAATCACCCTGATTGTACTAGCTTTGGCAACAGGGATGAAGGTTTCACTGTAGTCTATCCCCCCTTTTAATGGAATCCCTTGGCAACAAGTCTTGCCTTATATTTCAGAACTGTGCCATCTGGTTTGAGTTTAGTTTTAAATATCCATATGTTGCCCACTAAATTCTGAGAAGGATGTGCTGGTACTAATTCTCAAGTTTGATTGTCACAGAGTCCTTGATACTCTTCTTTCATGGCTTTGAGCCACTTTGGATCAACAAGGGCTTGTGTAATCGCTCTCAGTTCCAAACCATCATCGACATTTCTATGTTTAGGATCGAAAATATTATTTGGTTTCACAATGCCACTCTTTAATCTTATGCGCATCGATGTTTTGGTGGTGACATCGGAGAGACCTTGGATGAGCTATCGATTGAGTGTGAGGGAGATAGTTGGTGAATTGATTGGAGGAGGAGAGTGATCTTGATGGTGGTTGGGTGTGGTGGCTAGGTGATATCTGAGAGGCAGCTGCAGATGCAGGACTGGAAGGTTGTACAGGAGTGTCTTGAGGAGAAGTGTCAGGAGGATGCCCTTCTGGAGTGAGTTGTTGCACAGTGGTACTGCAGAAACTCTTGAAACTAGGATGTGGTAGATCATTGAAAGAGACTCCACCAAAGAGATCTGTGAGGATGCATAGATACGTAGGAAATACTAATTCATTAAACTTGACATGTATAGTGGTGTAGACCCTACCATTCTTCGGCGAGGCACTTGTGACCTTTGTGAGGCCCGACTAAGATCCAAATAGACACATTTCTGAGTATGATACTGAACCTTTTGAGTGTGGTGTGGTCTTAAATAGGGATAACAGGTGCAACCAAATGTCTTAATCAGATTGAGGTTAGGTTTCTTGTGGTACAGGACTTCATAGGGTGATTTGTGATCAAGGACTGGTGTAGGAAGGATGTTGATTAAGGAAACAACATGAAGAAAACTATCTACCCAATATTTAAGGGGCAAGGATGCATGTGCAAGAAGTGTGAGGCCAGTTTCCATAATGTGTCTGTGCTTTCTTTCAGCTCTCCTATTTTGTTCATGAACATGAGGGCATGAGTGTCTGAATTTTATACCATTCGTGGCAAGGAATGATTCAAAGCTTCTATATCCCCCCAGTCTGACTGCACTGTCTTAATGCTAGTGGTAAACAAGTTTTCAACAAGTTTTTTGAACTGAATGAAAGTGTCTAATGCATCTGATTTATATTTGAGAGGGTACATCCATGTGAATCTACTGTAATCATCTACAAAATAAATGTAATATGTGTATCCACAGTTAGATTGGACAGGGGTAGGTCCCCATATATCTGTATGCACAATTTCTAACAAAGAAGTAGCATGACTGAAAGAGAGGGCAAGAGGAGTAGCATGTAATTTTCCAAATTGACAGGCATCATAGAAAGACACAGTTCCATTAACATTCAAACCATACTCAGGTATAATTTTATTCAAGATCCTGACACTAGGATGTCCTAGTCTTATATGCCATATATTAGGATTGGTGTCACTAGACATAACAGAAGCAACAAAAACACTTGAACTAGGAGGAGACTTGGATTGAAGGGAACTCTTCTCAACTGATATGGTTTTACTGAAATGAGGCTCCATCTGATACAGACCATTATGCAGAACTCCTTCCAAAAGTACTCTCCCTAACACTTTGTCCTTCACAGAGCATTTTGAATCATGAAATTCAACAAACACATTATTATCAGAAGTCAGTTTAGAAATGCCCAACAATTTTTTTGTGATGTGTGGGACATGAAGTATATTTTTCAGATGCATATTAGGTTTAACAACAGAGTGGCCTGTGTGTGCAATGTGTAATTTACTGCCATTGCCAACTATTAAGGTTTCTTTACCATCATATTCAGTCTTGTTCTGTAGATGATTCAGGTATGAGGTTACATGATTTTTGGATCCATAATCTGCATACCAGTTGGGATCTCCAACCATCTCTGGGGATGCAATGTAAGCAGCTACTTGCCTATTCCCACTTGAACCAGAAGAGTTGTTGGTCCGAGGGCTAAAATTGTTCTCAAACCTGTGCCAACATTCATATGCTATGTGTCCAACCTTAAGGCATATCGGCAGTCGGTTTGAGTCCTGCTTTGTTGGAGTTTTTACCATGCTAGATCTCGCCTCCACCTCTAGATCAACCTCATCTTTCGACCCATATATGTTGTCCTCTACCTCTACCATTACTAGGGGTGCAGGTCCTCTATTCCCTCCTTGGTACATCTGAGCAACATGAGCACTTGTCTGTGACAAATCCAGAGCAGGAGTGGGATTGGATCGAGCAATTAATCGTTCATGAGTCAACAACTGAGATTGAACTTCTTTCCAGGAAAGAGATCCATCTTTGGATGTGATGTTCACAATCACAGACTCATATTCTTTGGTGAGTCCTCCCAAAGTGGCAAGTATGAGTCGATCGAGATATCGGATATCCTGCAGATGTAAGACCATTGGAATGGCTTTTCATAAGAGCCAGGTAATCTGCCATTGAACGAGCACCCTTCTCTGCTTTGGTCAATGCATATTTGAGTTTAAGAATGATGGATTCAGCCTGGCTATTGAATAAGATCTCAAGGGTATTCCATACTTCTGCAGCAGTAGAGCATCCAACAACTTCAAGTAGAGCTTGTTCAGTCATGGATCCAAGTAACTAGCCTAGAAGTAAGTTGTCAATGGCAATCCATTCATCATATTCCGGATTCTTGATCGAAACAGCAACAGGAGAAGAACCAGAAGATCCTGTGGTAAAAACAAACTCAGGTGGCTTTGGTTTTGTCCCAAACACATGGCCTTCAAATCTGTAACCTTTGATTACTGGCAAGATGGAATAACGCCAGAGCAAATAGTTATGGCGGCTAAGTTTCACTGTAAAGCTCTGTGTAAGATTTTCTCCGAAAGGGGGTGCATGTGAGGTTGCTGGAAATAATGATGGTGGACGGAGGAGAGGTGAAGGTGAGATCAGAGTAGTTGATATATGAGGGGCATTAGGAATGGAAAACATGGATGAGTAGCTCCCCAAGCTGATTTGTGGAGTTGGGGTTGAGCTGGGAGTTGCAGGAGCTGGCTGTGAGCTTTTTGCCGGAGCTGTGCTCCCGGTGGCGGCCATGGCCGGAGAAGAAGGAGTGGCTCTGATACCAACTTGACAAACAGAATGTTGGATAATGTTTTTAGATAATGCATTCAGTCTCCAAGGTTTGTTACATATAGGATTTAGCTAGGACACTTGGCACTCAAACATGATGCCACACATCAACACAAGATCTAGTCTAGGATCTATACTATTAGATGTTATAAAGCAGTTCCTCAATGTCTCATAATAATAGTATACTCCAACAGTTTTTTTCTCTCGTAGTTATATTTCCAAAAATTATTTATTGTATTTTTCTATATCAATTTTTATTTATTAAGAGGTGGAAAATTAAAAACAACATTGCATTAATTATATTCAATGACTGTTATTGTCATTTTCATGTTAAGCCAAAACATTAACTGCTCTCCTTAATATGTGTTTTTTGGCAACTGCGACAGTTAAATAAGAACGGATGAACTACTTTGTGCATACATAGAAAAAATGTTGTTAAAATTACTTGTCTCAATAAAATTAGGAGTAATGATACAGATTCATCGAATGACACAACGAATGTCACAACGTGTATCTACATCGTTTATAATGATGAAAATAATATTGATCAATTTGTTTACATTTAAAAATAACGGTGTAGATACACGTTGTTTCACTCGTTGTGTCACAACGGTTATATCGGTATTATTACTCTAAAATTAGAGTTATTACTTCATAAGCAAGGTCTTTATTAAAAACAAACTTGGAGATCTTTCCTTTTAACGATGTTGATGGAAAATAAATGAGAGGAGAAAAAATGAAATGAGACGACACATCAAATTTATTTGATTCAATCAACCTTTCTTAAATGGTTAAGCTAACCACTTAGTGAAGTCCCTATTCCCTCGCTGTCGCGGGATGAATGGAGAATGTTAATCGAGGATCCCCAAAGAATTTCAGAATCGTTGTGCTTTGTCTTTTTATTAAGCATATCATTAACATATCATTATAAAATAGTACAAAAAATCTTTTGAAGCTTAATTCCCAAAAGCTCAAACATTAAGCGTTCGGGATCGAAATACGAATTATAACCCTTAACGATGATAGCGTAAAAGAGTATAAGAAGAGAAAAAAATAAACCGTGATAAGGGCACATATATTTATACGGTTCGGTCAATTAACGTATATCCACGGATAAAGGGAACATTAGGAACTAAAATAATCATCTCAAATTCTAGCCGGTCACCCCCTTGAAAATGTATACAAATAGGAAAACTATAAACGTTTACTACACTGTATAAGTAAAAATGTAAATTTAAATGTTGATGTAAGATGCAAAGAATTAAATACGAAAATTATATCAAAATTTATTGTAAATTGATAATGCTTTCAATCGGTGAAGTATGATTAGCTTCCTATAGAAGCTAGTGTTGAGCAGTGTCGGGTTGCGATGGGTTGGTTTGGATTTTACATATAGTCGGTTTAGGTTTAAGAAATGCTAGTCCAAACCAAATAACTAGAAAATCCAATAATTTGGTTTGGGATGGTTTCAGGTTGGTCTGAGTTAGGTTTCGGATCGTAATCAAAATGTTCACATCTAATAACAAATAGGGTAGTGTCAATATACTGAACCAATTTAAGTTAGGGAGAAGTTGGATAAAGAGCCTGAAAACTTTAGTATTTATTCAAAAGGGTGTAAATATTTTAATTTTTGTAAAAAAGGCGTAAAAAACTTTAAAAATTATCATAAAGTGCATAACACCCTTAATGGTAAATCTATAAATAGTAGATTAAATACTATATAACTACAATATTTACTACGAGTTTGTATTGTTGTGCGTGTATAGATTTTCTACATTAGGATTTATTTTTGCACTGTCACGTATCTTGTATCGAATGTTTTGATGATAGTCATTTTATAGGGGCCATAGGCCAAAATGATAAGATAAGATACAAAATGGTTGAGAATGACAAAATGTAGTAACACATGTACAAAAATGTAGTAACACATATAGTAACTTTCATTCTCAACCATTTTAGATTAAAACTGTCATTCACAACCTCTAACCTCATTTTTGTTATAATGCACGTAGAAAAAAATTATTTTAAAGATAAAAAATAGTATTACTTTTGTCAGAAAAAAAAGTAAAAAAAAAAAAGCCACCTTCTGGGTTGAGGGGAGATTGGGGCTGAGGGAGGTGATAGGGGAGGAGATGTCCTCCCTTTTTAAGAGTGTTATGGCCTTCATAATAGTTTCTAAAGTTTCTTGGGCCCTTTTTACAAAATTTAAAATATCCACACCTCTTTAATAAATATTTAACATCAACAAATTTTCCCTATTTGTGGTACTAGCAGATTTTATACAAGAATCAAAAGATTGTGTTCTACTTGTTTATGATCTTCACTATATATCTACACAAAAAATTTAACAAACAAAGATATTTAACTGTGGAATTCATCAAACTAGAAGATTTGGTGAATTCAATAAAAAGAAAACGCAGAAATGTTGAAGAACAATGACATTCTTCACAAGAACAGTGACACTAGTTTTGAAGAAATAAAATTCAATCGTATTATGAATTGTATCAGTTTACAACTTGATAATCATCCTTCTATGACTTCATGCTACTTATATAGGAGTGTAACTGGTAACCGCTAATAACCGCCTAACAAACTGTCAACTAACATTCTGGAAAGGTGTTTGATGAAATGTCAATAAGAGTGAATTTGATCATCCTCAACTTTAGTGATGCAGTGTATTCCTCAATACCCCCCCCCCCTCAATCTGAAAGTACTTGAAGCTTGAACGTGATCATCTTCAACTTTAGTGATGCAGTGTTCAACTCTTAGTTGGTGTAAAGACTGAGTAGACTCCCAAATTTGATAAAAGATAGTTGAACAGATGAGCATCCAGTGGTTTTGTTAGGATATAAGCTAGTTGATTTGTTGTTCTGACAGGCATTAGCTTTAAGAAACCTGACTGAACCTTGGCCCTTGTGATATGACGGTCAAGCTCAATATGCTTGGTTCTCTCATGAAAAATTGGATTCTTTGCTATGTGATGGCACTGGCATTATCACAAAAAGTAGAATAGGTAGTGAAACAGGTATGTGCAGATCCTTCATGATGTAAACCAGCCACTGTAACTCACAAGTAACATTGGCCATAGCCCTGTATCCAGCCTCAGAAGAGCTCTTAGTTATTGTACTTTGCTTTTTAGACTTCCATGATATAGATGTTGTACCAAGAAACATAATATAACATGTGATAGATTTCCTAGAATCCTCACATCCTGCCCTGACTGAGTGTGTGTAGCCTTTGAGTACCAAGTCATTATTAGCTTCAAAAAAGATGCCTTGTCCAGGATTGCTTTTTAAGTACCTTAATACTCTGTGTGTTGCTTGCATGTGGTTTACTGTTGGATGAGATAAAAACTGACTAAGCTGTTGTACAACATAGGCTTTATTACTGGTGAAGGATAGGTAGATTAACTTCCCAACAATGGTTCTGTAGAGAGTATTGTTTGGTAAATGTTCAGAATCTCCAATGGATAGTTTCTGCTTGGAATGCATTGGTGTGCTGATAGGTTTGGCTTCTGAAAAACCATATTCTTCTAGTAGATTCATGTGTATTTCCTGTGATTGATGTAAATACCTTTGTCAGATCTTGCAACTTCAACTCCTAGAAAATATCTAGATAGCCAATGTCCTTAATTTGGAATTTCTTAGGTAATACTTGTTTAACCTCATCAACAGGTGACGTGGATGAGCTGGATGCTATTATATCATCCACATATACAAGGAGTGCTATAAAATTTTGACCTATACCCCTTGTGAACAAGCTGTGATCATGTGCTGATTGAGTAAAACCAATTGTTGTCAAGGCTTCAGTTAGTTTGTAGTTCCATTGTCTACTATCTTGTTTCAATCCATATAAAGACTTGGTAAGCCTGCAAACTTGATTTGGTCTATCTGTTTGGAAACCAAGAGGTAGATCCATGTAAACTTCATCATCTAATTCTCCATGAAGAAAAGCATTATTGACATCCATTTGGTGGATGTGCCATTTTTGAGAAGCTGCCAAAGCTAGTAATGTCTTAATAGTTGTAACATTTTCCACAGGAGAATAGGTTTCCTGGTAATCAATCCCATAAGTCTGTGTATACCCTTTTGCTAATAGTTTAGCCTTATACCTTTCTATAGAGCCATCAGCATGATACTTGACTATATATACCCACTTACACCTAATGGTGGACTTTCCAGGTGGTAGGGTGACAATTTCCCATGTTTTGGTTGCTTGTAAAGTTGAAATAGTGTCCTAAACCCAATCGGGTTGGACCGGATCCGACCGGTCGGATCATTTCTACTATTTCTTTGTGTTTATACATATATTAAATGGCTTTTCTGTTGTCATATATTTATTCTTTTAAAGAACCAATTGTGAAATGTTATATGATAACGTCATTGGTATTAAACTGTGATAGAGAAACCATGATGGGCGATTATGGTTGATGAGATCTCTAATCATTTTAATAAGTTTGATACTAAAATGTCTCTAGGCTGATGTACTATTAAACAGGACATTGATAGTACGAACAGGCTAGCACGTATTAGATGTCTTCTGTCTTCAAGGGCAGGGATAGATCTCGTCTATCGAAGTGTAAAGACACTTGGACTGTACGTGGACGTGTATTAGAGAATGCATATGTTAGACTGACCCACTTATACGGATAAGTGTCACACTATGTGACGGTTGTGTAATTATCCTTAAGACCGGAGTCTTCATGGCATCACGGTGTTGATTGTCATGATTTGACACTATTGAGGTTTCCCCTAGCCACGGGGCGATCATGCGGTAGTGATTGGGTATGATATTGAAGCATGCGGAGTATATATGGTTGGTCGTCCAGGAATCGCGTATCCTATGATTGGGATCGAATATCCGAAATGGCCTTCTTATAAGGAATGTCTTACTCTCGTGAATCTTTGCAAAGTGGAGGTAAATGAGTTACTTCGAGAGAGCTTGATATCCAGATTAAAAGATACGGTCGTTGATGTTTTGACACTCGACTAACGACTGTATAGATATTATTACAGCGATAGGATTGTAAATTACACGGTAACTGTTTCACATGAAAGGTAGTAGTCATTGCATTTGACTCTTCCGATGATTGTGGGTTACGGTGTGTTGCTAGACGCTATCCCATGATCGTTAGGCATGAATGGCATTTTCATAATTTGCACTTTGTGTTTACGGCCAACATATTCGGAAGTCTATCGGGTCACACACATATGAACATCTAGCCGGATTAAAATGTGGTTATAGTTGATGACCAAATAAGGAAAATTTATCTCGAGACTATAAAGGTTATAGTGGTAAATTAATATGGTGGTATTTATTTATTATGAATAAATTAAATACAAGATATTAATTAGGTTGATTAATTAAATATACATATATTAGATATGTATGTCGAAAATTATGTGTATAATGATACACATGTATTTTGCAAATTAATTAATCATAGTATTATATTAATTGATTAAACATATATATATTTGATATGTATGTTAGGCGCCACTTTCCAAGTACATTAGATGTATTTGGATTGTGCACATTGATTGATAAAAAAAAATAATATTATCATATATTAATATTAGATATTAATGACTATAGATTTGCACACATGTGTAAATTTATTTATGGTAATAAGATAAATATAGTCAATATAAGATATTGATAATATATTGGAAATATTTAATATATGATATTAAATCAAATGAGATAAATCAATCTAGAAGATTTTCCTTATTTTATTGGGAAAAGGTTTTCTTCCTCTCCACTCTTGTCTGGGGCGCCACTTTCCCTATAAATAGAAAGTGGGTGTCAAGCTCTTTTGTACATCATAATTGCAAGTGCTTATAGTTCTTATGTAAAATAGAGAGCATCCTATAGAGAGTTGGAGAGAGGGGAAAAGGCCGGTCTAGCAACCGGAGTTTTCCAATAGCAATCCATGACGGGATTCCGGTGGGCTGTTCGTGTGGACTAGCGGTAGAGGCCGAACACTTGGGCGGCTCTATGCAGAACTACTCTCCTTAGACGGTCAAAGCGTCGATCTTTTAGATCAAGCAAGGTAACACCGTCTATTACTTATTTGTTTATTGCTTAAACGAAGTCGATCCTGGTTAAAAGGAAATAAAATTTTAAATTCCGTTGCGTTCCTGCGTAGATTTCCTAACAGTGGTATCAGAGTGAGCTTCGAGCTTAAACAATAAGCATGTTAATTTGCGTACTTAATTTTATCGTTTAAATTACGTAATTAAAAGATGAAATATTTTTTATTCGCAAAACGGTACACGAAAAGGGAAAAAAAAAAAGGAGATCTGGTGGTGCTCGGTCGGCGGCGGCGGCGCAGGCAAGGCGGCGGCGAGCAACTTCTTTGCGGCGTCGGTTGACCGATCAATGCTGACAGATCTCCAAATTTTTGTTTTGTGTATTTTATGATTCAATATGGTTTATAGTTGTGATTGATAATTCATCTTATGTTTAGTTATGTCATGTGGTTAATCAATGGTTCAAATAGTTTGGGCCATTGGGATGCCACATGGCATTAAAATAATAATGGATTTTCCAAACATTGTTTGGAATAGGCCTGTGCCCTTTCCAAATATTTGATTTGGAAAAAGACCTAGGTCACTTCCATAATTTTGATTTTGAAATGTGTCCAGGCATATTAACCAAAATATTGGTTTTTCCAAATTTTGCTTGGAATAGGCCTAGGAACTTTTCAAAATATTTAATTTTGGAAAAGGCCTAGGCCTAGGAATCGAAAGGAAAGAAACAAAAGAGACATAATTTTAATTTTGATTTATTTTTGGAATAGTTCCATTTAATTAAAATTAAAATTGAAATCGGTTTAAAATTAATCGTTAATTTTATTTCGATTAAAATCATTTAATTAATTAAATGCTAATTAGTTAATTTATTGGATAAAATTATTTAATTGATTAAATGTTAATTGATTAATTAAGACGCAAGTAGTTAAATTTTAATTTTATCTTTTTCATAAGATGTTATTGTATGGATTAGATATAGCAGATATAATATGATTACATGGACCCCGATTGATCATGGACTCAACCGATAGGATAGATGTGAATGATTTTATTTTTATGTTGATTTAAAAATTGTCCTAGACCGTTATGAAGAACGTGACCTGGTTTATTTTCTGCATTTATCTCATTCCCGTTAGCTCCCCTCCGTTTGTGGCGGGTGTATTTATTCTATTAGATAGAATAAATGTAACAAGAATGGAGTAGAAGATGCAGACCAAAGAAAGAAGAATAAAGATACCATTGGAGATGGTGCATTAAAGATCCTATTGGCGGTTGCAGCTACCCTTACATTGTGACCCGCGGTTTCGTCAGTTTGTATTCGAAACCGCACCTAGGAAAAGTCAATGATCATACCGGTTACTTTACGCATTTATTTATTTTGTGCTTGTATTTATTTTATATGATACGATAGATGCATGACTAGGCGCGATCTAGATAAATGTGTAGGATGTATGTCTATAGAGATAGATATATTTGATGAGACCGTAATTAAATTAATTAAGTGAATTAATTTACGTAAATACTTCCACAACAAAAATCAAGTCGAAATATTGTCTCCCAATATTATAGCGACGGTGAAGAGCCTTTGTTTGGATCCAACTGATCGGCCCTCGTCGGGAGTTGACCTACCACGGATATGTCGTCGTTATTGAGATATGATCATATGTGATCTCGCAAATATCGGGTTATGACTTGACTAGAGTATTGCGGTGATTGGCCCTCGTCAGGACCGTCTTATTCTAGAGGCAAGGGGTCGACTACCACATAAAGATGTGTATTGTCATAGAGTTGACTAGTCAACCACCAAGAGTCACATAGAGATGTGATCGGTAAATGTTACATACCTTTCGAATTATTCCGGTTGATCGGCCCTCGTCGGGAATCGGGGTAACCAGATGGGATCTTGGCCACTAAAGAATTTTGAAAAGATTCTTGAAAGTCAATTGGGAGTAGTTGACTAGTGGGAGCAAAATCATAAAACAAAAGACCATTTTTGATTTTGCGTGTATAAACAACAACACTCTTTTATCTTTATTTTATGTTATAGTTTTTAGCATACTTTTATATTTATGTTTTTAATTCTCGATTAGTAAAACCAAATTATGACTGTTACCTTTTGAGAAACGTTCTCAATTATGGTTAAGTAATTTTAATCCTTTTAAAATAAGCAATGACACGAGCAATCCCGTTATAATAGTTGGAGACAAGGAGACTACATATTTTATGAGTACTCCAAGACTTTAATTATTAATGAAAACGGACGCTCATGATATGATTAAATCATTTGAAATATGTTTCAACGAATTAATCATATATTGGATACGATCCAAGATGATCATTTTGTCATATGATGATAATTAATTCAAACGTTGGATAAGAATGACCACATCTAATTTTGGAAAGGTTGTTTTTCAAAATTGTAAGATTTAAGTATCGACTTATTTCTTTAATCATTGCTTAAAGGTTAATTAAATAGTCAATGTCTTGAATACGATTCAAAAGGTTAAATAAACTATTTAATAAACTTTAGATTTTCTTTATAAAAGGAAATCAAAGACATAGCTCTTGTGATCTTTCTTAAGTCTTATAAAGATTACACTAAGAAATATTCACAAGTGCTTGAAGGATTGAAAAGGAAAGTTAGGGCATGTGCTTAAATAGAGAACTTATTGAAGTTTCTGTTCTAGGCAAGTGAGTTGAGATAAATCTATCTAAGTTCAAAGTCGACTCTAAGATATATGATATCTTACCAGTGAGATTAAATTAGAAAGATTAAATACAGATATGGAAGGTGAAGCAAACGTTGTAGCACTTACCATATTCTGGATTTAGTAAACTGATAAGGGAACTAAATAAATGTTATCATGTTCGGTTCTTATGAAGAACATACTTTCAGATTATTTGTTAGGATTTAGTAGGCGTATTCAATTGTAAAGAATAAATGTTATTCCGATAAAGTTGGAAGGTCACTTTGAATCTAACATACTAGATTGATGTCACTATATAGTTGATATATGTGATGAGATCTTAACTAAATATTTGTGTTTGTTATCCTTAATATTTGTGGTTGTTACAGACATAGTCTCTCCGGAAGGAAGCGTGTAACTAAAGCGTCATTCGATGATGTTGAACCATATGATTATGAATCATGTGGGTAATACGTATCTTATCTAAAGATGACTGAAATACCCTTTTACGAAAAGGTTGTAGAATCTAGAAAAATTGTCTAAAGCCTAAACATACTGATGTTTGTAGGGTTGTGACAATTAATGCCATAAATAAATGTTTATTAATCTCTACGACTTGTTATCCAGGAACTTGTTCAGAAATACCGTAATGAAAGGAACATATGAGTTTGCCGCTAGGTGCAATCTTTTTCGTCCGTGAAGATCCCACCGAGCGCTTTACTACTTAATAGGCCATGAACTAGATCCGAATATTTTTAGAAATAGTCAAGTGTACTCAGTGAAGTGCATAATTCGGAAAGCCCGAAAAGTTCGAGCTAGTACGAATATGAGATTGATGATCTACCTAGGAATTAATCTTCAATTGGATTGAAGCAATTAATACATGAAGGGTGTTTTGAAGTAAATGCGAAAGGAAAAGATTCTTCCTTGAAGGATACCTTCTTTGGGATACATAATTAGATTGTGTTCCCAAAATGGAAACAACACTTTATATGATAAAGGTGTGACGCAAGCCATGGGAAGTATCCCATACCCGTTTCGGGATAGTGCCCTTATACTTAACCGAGTTCCAAAGAATAAAGGTTGAATAAATTCCATATTAGATATGGAAGGGGATAATGTCGAATCTATCTTAACCGATGATTTGAAGTTTTCATAGGCAAAGTCAGAATGGTTTGGTGCCTAGTACGACATATGCAACTTTGTGGAATATCTTAGCAAGTACGCTAGATATTATTTACCTGTCCGTGGAGCAAAATGTTTGTTTCCAAACATCTTTGTCTTCTTAGAGGAAGTGTTTCTTCCAAAAGAGGCGGTGGGAGTAAATAAAATCTCAAAAGAGTTTGAGAACCACAAAGATATATTTAACCATTGAAACATGAGCAGACGCCTTGCATAGCGATGAGGTGTAGAACAACGCTCAAAGTGCACACAAAAGTTTTGTAAGTCTGTGGATAACCTCAAGCCTGAAAAAGTGCTGCTAGGATGTTCATCTTGAAGAATGAATATCTCATGACTTATGAAAGAATGTTTGAAAGGCAAGATTGAGAGATATGGCCAGAGAGCCATAATATCCGAATTAGATTCCATCAAGTGACAACCAAGTTGTGAACCTAGTATGTCTTACACAGAGGAATGTCCCTGAAAGGCTGACATGGAAAGTAATATGATTACCATAAGGCTATAGTGACGGCTGAAGGGTATGGGATGTAAACCTTGTAATTATCTTTATGCTGTCAGTTGTGCCTAGTTCTATTCAGATAATGCTTGTTGCCTGTAAACGAGCCGAACCCTACCGAACCCTGGCAGGGTTCGGCTCGGCTCGGTGTGTTCGAACCTTAGGCTCGGCTCGGCTCGAAATGGCCGAGCCTTATATTTTCATTATTCGGCTCGGGTTCGGTCTGGTATTTGGGGAAAAAAGCTCGGCTCGGTTCGGCTCGTACATGTCGAACCGTTCGAACATGTTCGGCTCGGCTGGTTTTAAAAAAAAATCGAACATGTTCGGCTCGGTTTTAAAAAACATGTTCGGCTCGAACTGTATATGAATTTATGATATCCGAGCCGAACATGTTCGGCTCGACCACCGAATATCTAATTTGTAAGGTTCGGATCGAAGTTCGAACCCACGAAACGAGCCCGAATCGAGCTTTTTCGAGCCGAATACTCCGGATCGAATCGAATACTTAGATTCATTTACAGCCCTACTTGTTATAGCTTCACATCATGACTATATGATAGTGTTGAAGACGTTGGGCAAACAACCCGATGTTCATAGATGATAACATGATATGTGAGCCCACGAGATCCATTTATGGACTCGATCAAGTTTCTCTAGACGATTTCTTTGTTTGATAATCAAAAGAGTTTGATTTATTCAAAAGAAGGAATATGCCCAATGTGCAAGATGGATAGTGGGAGTGTGTTATGATTTTTGATCAAGGTATTAGATATCTCTCTCGAGATTTAATACCCCATGTCACAGTCAATTAATGTTTGGTAGTTCAAGGTCTTTACGAAAACACTTGGATTAGCAGTTCTTATTTTAGAAATAAGAATCTATAGTGATAGATTTAACTGCTGTTAGATTATGGTTTACTTATATAGATGTGATGCTAAAAGATTTTAGCATAGATCGCGACGGGGATACTGCTAGCCAGTGTTCTCAAGATCTATCTATGTTAGGACGTCCGTCCTAAAGATAAGGTGAAAGATGATGGTTATGGAAGGTTTCCTTCGCTACTGCGATAGGAACCATCATAAAGGTAATGCCGGATGTTCATAGTGTTAGGTGTGATGCCCGAAAGACAATTTTGTAATTGTTTTATTTAATAAATGAAATGATATTATTATTCATATTTATTATTCTCATATTCACCGATGTGACAATAGTATTTACACTCTGTAAAACCCTAAAGTATATCGTTTATGTAATCACTTAACTCGGTGTATGGGATATACACGGGAGGATTGAGTTAGTGAAGATGTACTTAAAATACAATTAGCCCGTAGTGAAGTTAATCGAGAGTATCGGGTCTCTCCTTTAACGTGCTATTAATGCGCCTGAACACAATAGGTGTGATAGTCCTATCCGGACTTTCGGTTAAGAGAACCTAATGGGGCATTTATATATGATAGATATATCATATAGTATTTGGACCGATTTGATTAGAGTTCACGATATAATTCCGTAATCGAGAAGTCTTATCGAATCAATGGATGATCATATTTATGGATATATCTTAATCTCCGAGGTGATCACGATCAAGCGCTTGAATCGAGTATGAAGTTTGACTTGACGGTTAAGGATTACACCGAGTGTCGTGGTCCGAATTACCCCATCTTGGCATTGTATCTTGGATTGAGTGAGTAGTACGTGTTATCACAGATACGGAATCCATTCCTTCCATTTATGGAAGTAGAAAGACGATTCCCTTATTTGTTAATCCTAGAAAGCGATCGATCGCGCGAGTTCATATTACATCGATTAGCTACCGGTGAGTTGTATGAATTAATTGATCACTAGGGGTTAATGGTAAATAAGGATAAGAGGTTCTAAAAAGGTTAACGGTAACTTCCCGATTTAGAATGAGCGATCTATATAGAGGATTAATCCATATGTAATGATTATATCAATGGACGCTTATTATTATTCTCGTGAGGAGATAAATATAATCTCATAATCGGAGGAGTGCGATCACGGGATTATGGTGGCATATTCTGTGATTGATTTATCGAATATAATTATTACATTCGTAAGATAATTATTTATTTGATTTATCGGAGCCGCTGATTATTAGTCCATGGTCCCCGACGTGCCTCCTAATATAGCATAGCTATTCTCGGACGTCGAATCCTAATAATATTAATTTAGTTCTTGTTGGACTTTATTAAAACGATATGTGAATTAATTGTTTAGTGGACTATTAAATTAGTTGGGCTAAATAATTAAATATGTGGAAAAGGCATTTTCCATAATCTTGGCCCAATTTAGTGTGTTAGTCGAAATTATTGTGACTAGGTCACAAGCTACAAATTTCGCCCCATAGCCTTGTTTTTGGAACAAGAAATTAATTTCTTGTGATTAATAAGACATGTGCACAAAATATTTATTGGATAAATATTTATGGTAAGAAATAAAGATAAATATTATTCTAGATTTGTTCTAGAATATTATGGGATTATCTTTTATTTAATGGGATTATTATAATTGATTTTGTATTAATTATTAAATCCTTGGAGGCTAAGTTTTACTCTCCTATATGAAGAGAGTTCTCCCAAGCCTTAGACACACATAAATTTCGACTTCACCTCTTAGAGAGGGATGGAATAAATTTCGGCCAAGAGGGTTTAAGGGAAAATCTTGGAGATTTTTCCGGGTAGCATATCAGAAGGATTCGAGACGAGAATTTCCTTCCACCGGGAGTTGCTTGGATCACACGTACGGAAGATCGTGGTGCTCTTCACGCCTTTGTTCGTTCTTTCTTTTGCGGTTCTTCAACTTGGATTTTGAGATCCAAGAGGTATGATCTACAACCCCCTTGTAGATATAGATCTAGTTATTTTATTACGTGTATTTTATAGATCTAGATCCTTAAAATCGCTTCCGCTGCGGATGATATTACTAACACATAGTCCATGAAGAGTCATGAGCAAGTTTGTAAGTAAATATGGTGAATGTCGAGAATATCCTTAAACAAGTTAAGGAAGGTTTCCTAGTTTATCGAAACTTGGAATCAGATAAACTTACATATACAGACGTATATCCCGAGTCTTATAAAGGCGAGTGGAAGCTACAGTCTGGGTTTGCAGTCACTTTGATTAAGTGATACAGTGAGCTGGAAATGTTCTTGGCTATGGGTCACTGTAAATTCTACAACAAGGCCAAAACACAGTAGTGCTTTGGAGGCGCAGCGGGAGCAGTACAAGGATCTAGAAGGTTCATTCTTGAACCTTATACGGTTCTTCCACCTTTTCTATATAGCTGATATAGTAAGTGGATTCATTGCTTAAAGCAAGGTCTCGTCAGAGATTCGTGTGTGTGTTGAGGCGGTTCCTTTGACTTGGTCATTTGGAACATGATATGAAGATAGTCTGAGTCCCCACGGATAGCGATCCGTTCATGGCTAGGGCTAGTTGCGAGTATTCCATGAGATTCTTGTGTTTTAACTTGGTCTTGTGTGTGCGAGTGATTGGTTTTAGGCCAAATGGGAGATTGTTGAAATAGTGTCCTAAACCCAATCGGGTTGGACCGGATCCGACCGGGTCGGATCATTTCTACTATTTATTTGTGTTTATACATATATTAAATGGCTTTTTTATTGTCATATATTTGTTCTTTTAAAGAACCAATTGTGAATTGTTATATGATAACGCCCTTAGTATTAAATCGTGATAGAGAAACCGTGATAGCGATTATGGTTGATGAGATCTCTAATCACTTTAATAAGTTTGATACTTAAATGTCTCTCAGTCGATGTACTATTAAACATAACATTGATAGTACGAACAGGCTAGTACGTATTAGATGTCTTCTATCTTCAAGGGCAGGGATAGATCTCGTCTATCGAAGTGTAGAGACACTTGGACTGTACGTGGACGCGTATTAGTGAATGCATACATTAGACTGACCCACTTACACGGATAAGTGTCACAATATGTGACAGTTGTGTAGTTATCCTTAAGACTAGAGTCTTCATGGCATCACGGTGTGGATTGTCATGCTTTGACACTATTGAGGTTTCCCCTAGCCACGGGGCGATAATGCGGTAGTGATTGGGTATGATATTGAAGCATGCGGAGTATACATGATTGGTCGTCCGAGAATCGCGTATCCTATGATTGGGATCGAATATCCGAAATGGCCTTCTTATAATGAATGTCTTACTCTCATGAATCTTTGCAAAGTGGAGGTAAACGAGTTACTTCGAGAGAGCTTGATATGCAGATTATAAGATACGGTCGTTGATGTTTTGACACTCGACTAACGACTGTATGGATATTATTACAGCGATAGGATTGTAAGTTACACGGTAACTGTTTCACATGAAAGGTAGTAGTCATTTCATTTGACTCTTCCGATGATTGGGGGTCACGGTGTGTTGCTAGACGCTATCCCGTGATCGTTGGGCATGAATGGCATTTTCGTAATTTGCACTTTGTGTCTACGGCCAACATATTCGGAAGCCTTTCGGGTCACACACATATGAACATCTAGCCGGATTAAAATGTGGTTATAGTTGATGACCAAATAAGGAAAGTTTATCTCAAGACTATAACGGTTATAGTGGTAAATTAATATGGTGGTATTTATTTATTATGAATAAATTAAATACAAGATATTAATTAGGTTGATTAATTACATATACATATATTAGATATGTATGTCGAAAATTATGTGTATAATGGTACACATGTGTTTTGCAAATTAATTAAACATAGTATTATATTAATTGATTAAACATATATATATATTTGATATGTATGTTAGGCGCCACTTTCCAAGTACATTAGATGTATTTGGATTGTGCACATTGATTGCTAAAATAAATAATATTATCATATATTAATATTAGATATTAATGACTATAGATTTGCACACATGTGTAAATTGATTTATGGTAATAAGATAAATATAGTCAATATAAGATATTGACAATATATTGTAAATATTTAATATATGATATTCAATCAAATGAGATAAATCAATCTAGGAGATTTTCCTTATTTTATTGGAAAAATGCCGGTCTTGCAACCGGAGTTTTCCAATAGCAATCCATGTTAGGATTCTGGCGGGCTGTTCGTGTGGACTAGCGGTAGAGGCCGAACACTTGGGTGGCTCTATGCAGAACTACTCTCCTTAGACGGTCAAAGCGTCGATCTTTTAGATCAAGCAAGGTAACACCGTCTATTACTTATTTGTTTATTGCTTAAACGAAGTCGATCCTGGTTAAAAGGAAATAAAATTTTAAATTCCGCTGCGTTCCCGCGTAGATTTCCTAACATGTAAAGCATCCAATTATTTTTGCATGGCCTCTTTCCAACAATCATGCTTAATATATAGCTTGATTGTATGTCTTAGGTTCTTGAATATTAGCTGTTGCACATACAAACTTATGATAGTTGCTAGTTACGTTGTCATATGTAACCACATTGTTTATGGTGTGTGGTGATCTTCTGTTAGGAACAACATACTCTTTAAGATAAGTTTGTGCATGTCTTAGTCTATTTGATCTCCTTGTTTCAATAGGAGGAGGTGGAGCTGGAATAGTTTGAACTTCAGGTTGTACTGTGTGTTCTGGTATATGGACTGGTACTGCACCTGTTTCACCATCAAAAGGAACTCTCAGGGGAACTGGATTTTGCTGTGTATCTGTATGCCTATTATGTAAAGGAAACAAAGTTTCCTAAAATCTCACATCTCTAGACACAAAGATGTCCCTAGTCTGTGTGCCTAACAGAATGTAACCGTTGGTGAATTTAGGTACCCCAAGCTAGACACACTTTTTAGCTCTAGGTTCAAACTTTGATCTATTATGTGCTGGTGTACATGCATAAACAAGAGATCCAAACCCTCTAAGCTGGATATAATCAAACTGTGTACCATATAATAAGAAATAAGGTGTGTTATTCCTAATTACAGGTGAAGGAGTAAGAATGATCAAAAACACAACATGCATCACACAATAACCCCAATAAGATAAATGCATGTTAGATTGAAATTTTAAAGCCCTAGCCACATTCATTATATGCTGGTGTTTCCTCTCCACTATACCATTTTATTGTGGAGTGTCCACACAAGATGTTTGATGTATTATTCCCTTTTCAGCATAATATTCAGGCATGTCAAACTCAGCCCCATTATTTGATCTTATGATCTTAACACGTACATTTATTAAATTGAACAAAAGCATACTGAACAAAAGATAGCACAAGCTGCCTAACTTCAAATTTAGCTTTTAACAAGTGAACCCAAGTAATCTAGTACAATCATCAACTATAGTAATAAAGTAGGAATGACCATGTACAGTTTTCTGTTTGTATGGACCCCATATATCAAAATGAACAAGATCAAAAGAATTATGTACAGAATATGTACTTAAAGGAAATGGATTCCTCTTTTGTTTGGCTATTTGACATATATGACATACTGTTTGACTAAGTATGCAACTAGAATCAATACAACTCAAATCAGAAAATATTTTATTGGACAAATGTCCAAGTCTGTAGTTCCAGACTTGTTCATTTTCAATACTAGACTGAACATCTATAAGAGCAGCATTATTGACCAAAGGCTTCTGAGCATCCAACACATACAGTCCTCTAGATTTTCTAGCTGATCCAGTCTGAGTCCCAAGCTTCTTGTCCTGATCAGACAAGAACTATGATCAAATGTGACAGATAAGTCAGGATTATCAGTCAACTTAGCTAGAGAAATTAGATTGAAGTTAAAAGCTGGTATATACAAGGCATCTATAAGGATTAGCTTATCATTAATGCAAACAATACCTACATGTGTAACCTGCACATTGGCACCATTAGGTAAACCTACAAACATGTCAGAAACTGGTCTTCTAGATTGTAGATTATGGATATTACGTACTGACTATATGATCAGTGGCACCAGAACCTATAATCCAGTTAGAAAAATTATTAAGTTAGAAGAACCTGAGGTATCAACAGTAGGAGTGAAGTTAGCTGTTAAAGCAGTGGCCTGATTTTCCATATGATCATACGAAGTTGCCTGATGTCCATCTAGTAACTTCATCAATTGCTGAAATTTAGCTTTATTCAAAGTATACCCTTACGTTTTCGAGTTACGAGGCACGAGAACTCCCAGAGTTTGTATCTTGATCCTCTGAAACAGATTCAACCATATTGGATCTACTCTTAGGCTTTCAACACCCGGTGAAAAACCATGTTTCTTGTAACATTTATCCATTGTATGGCCTGTAAATCCACAAAAGGTACACTGCACTTTCTTGCCTGTTGCAGTATTTTCAAAATTCTTCTTGAAATTAGATGTTCACTTGTTGTTTTAGTCATGGTTTGTTGATAGCCAGTATTCTGTGGATTTATTGAACTAACATTGGATGAATTAGGATTAAAAGCCCTATTATAAAGAACTGTATCTTCTGGATATCTTGCATCAGATTCCTTCTGATCTTTCAGTTTCAAGGCCATAGCAAAAACATTATCAAGATCGGAAACAGGGACCATAAGTTGTGCTTGTGTTGACACTTGAGCATATTCAGAATTCACACACCTCAGAAATTTTACAACCTTTTATGTCTCAGCATATCCATTGAAGGTCTTAATCACATCACAATGGCATCTAGGGACATAAGAACAAACATGTTCTTGCTGGATATACAGAAACCCGAATCCGGATCCGATCCATAAATGGATCGTCAAATATGATTCACAGCACCGATCGAGACACTCGATCTAGAACAGCGGAAGCTACAAATTAATTCGCATGCAATAATACCACGATTTGATTCGCATAAACAATTAATCTAACTATAAGAAGGTTAAAGATTTACCTTATTCAAGAGGAATAATAAATCAACAAAAATAGAAGCCACAATCTTCCGGATTGTATCTCTGACGACTGGTGGACGTCGATCCTCGCCTCAGAACCTCCTTGAATATACCCAAGAAAAACCTTAGGTTTTTCTTCTTTTAATGACTAAGGCAAGAAACTAATTTTTCTTCCTTTTTATTATGATGGTGGCGCCAATTTGTGATGTTAAATTGTGTTGGGAGAAACTCTCTTTATATAGAAAAATAACTAGTCAAGAGAGAGTTATCATTTTCACACCACAATTACAAATTCCCACAAGGAAAAGATATTCGCCAAGAGATAAGAGATAATTCCCAAAAAATCAATCTCTTTATCTCTTTTCCATTAATTATCCAACAAATAGATAATTAATTAATTACACATATGAGATAATCTAGGAAAATTTCTTCTCCTAATTTATCCATAATGTGGCGCCAACTTCATCATTAATTTGATAGAAAATGTCTTTTCTATTTTACATATTATTTACCAAATAAATAATATTGCATATTCATTCTCGAGGTTCCATAAAACGAGAAAACACTCGCGTGTTAGGAGCCAACCCGGGGACCATGGACCTATAACCAGTAGCTACAATAAATTGAATAAAATATTCATCGAACAAAATATTTCTACTCAACTTATTAATTCCGGAATTACGCCACCATAAATCCGAAACTGGACTCTATCGATTATAGATATAACTTATTCTCAAAACGTCGAGTCGAGTTGATAAGTGTCCATTGATATAATCATTACATATAAACTAACCCTCCATAGACTATCCGTAATAAAGCGGGATTATTTCCGTAAACCTTCTTCATTACCTCTTATCCTTATTTACCATTAACCCACTAGTGATCAATTAGTTCATAACCAATAGGAACTCCGTGGATCGATCAGTTTCTAGGATTAACAAATAAGGGGATCGTCTTTCTACTTCCCGTAGGAAGGAAAGGATTCCATATCTATGAGACACACACTTCTCACTCATTCCAGAATAGTGCCAATGTGAAAGTGATTCGGACCGCGCCTCTTGGCTATCCTTAACGAACACATCAAACCTTATCCTGAAACCAGTAGGAGTATGCAATCACTTCAGGATTAAGGTTAATCCATATATGATCATCTTGTGATTTAATAATATTTCTCAATCAGGGAATTATATGAGAAATGCAGATTAAATCGGTCCAGTCCTATATGACTACATCATATATAAATGTCTCACTTAGACAACCAATGTCGACGGTCCAGATAAGACGGTAACACCATAAAGTGTTCTGGACGCATTAATGGTGGTTTAATCAATAGACCCCATAATTTTATTAACTTCACCACGGACTAACATTTCAAGTGTATCACCATAAACTTAATCCTCGCGTGCATCACACACTAAGTTATATGGCTACATATGATACGACTTAGGGTTTTCAGTAGTGTATTACTTACAAGCACGAAGCAAGTAATAAGATGAGAATAAATCTGTCATTTATTAATTCTAAAAACAATTACAGAAATTGTCTTTCGGGTGCTACTTCCAACAGTTCTGGCTTCATAATAGAAATTTCATCCCATAGGGTCTTGAGTTTAGTGAAATAACTAGTTATGTCTAAATCTCCCTGTTTAAGAGCATGGACTTGCTCTAACAGGTCTCCCAACCGAAAAACATCTAATCTAGAGAATCTTGATTGTAAATCCAACCAAATTTGACTAGTTGTTTCCCTATACATTACACTTTGAGCAATGGTAGGGACAACATAATTCAATATCCAAGTTTTCACAAAGGTATTACATTGTAACCAAACTTGGAATTCTGGAGAATTTACTGGGGGTGGAGTAATCGTACCATCTATGAATCCCATTTTGTTCTTAGTGATCAATGCCATTTTCATGGAATGGCTCCAATGGTGATAATTATTTATTGAGCGGAGAGGTTGAACCAAGAATAACATAGGATTTTCATTTGGATGCAAATAAAGAGGATTGCCTGGCAAAATACCTTGATTTTGGGCTCCCAAATCCATGATGTACCATCGAACGCAGAAATACAAGCAAACAAGCAAAGATTCCTCCAAGAAACAGCCAAGAACTCTGCTAAGAACCAGAAACAAAGCGAAAATAACTCTAGGAAGTGTTCAGAAAGTGATGCCATGTGGAATTCATCAAACTAGAAGATTTGGTGAATTCAATAGAAAGAAAGCGCAGAAATGTAATGTTGAAGAACAGTGACATTCTTCACAGGAACAGTGACACTAGTTTTGAAGAAATAAAATTCCATCGTATTATGAATTGTATCAGTTTACAACTTGATAATCATCCTTCTATGACTTCATGCTACTTATATAGGAGTGTAACTAGCCTGGTAACTGACGGACCTTTTCTATGCTATCAATCCTTACCGGCAGTGTACCGGGTCAAATTGTAGTGATAGTACAGTGAGTCAGGTGTCGATCCTCAGGGAAAACTTGGTAATTCACCGTGTGATTAAACACCGAGAAACTATTATTATCTCAATCTAAGTCGCAATTTTATTATCCAACCAAACTCTAAACTAACAAACAAAGCATAAAACTAAAACAGATATATATATATAAGTATATAAATATATATATATAAATATATAGCAATACATATATATATATATAGATATAAATATATATAGGTACCAAAACAATATCTAGGGGAGGGAGATATATATTATAATTAGAGACTAGCCAAGAATATGTTATTGATATTATATCTTTTTAGTAGAAATTAGATAAGACAGATCTTCCTTTTTTCAAGGTCCAATCAATTATACGAAACGGTATACTCCTAAGCTAGGCAATTTCTCCTCACACGAGCGTATGAAATTGTCATATGTCTTAATCCTCATGTCAATGTCATCCTCAAGCATGGGTCACTCCCGTTTTGTCATACGGCCAATTTTAAAAGATGTCAATTAAACAGGCGAATTTAACGTGATAATCTCTCGAGTATAAATTTCAATAAGAGTTTGTTTCTCCCGAAACAAATCTACCCCGGTTTAGAAATCGGATTCGTTGTCACGCTTTCACTCGACCAATTTTACCCTCCGGTCTTTCTATTAACGAGTTCATAAACTAACTACGAGGCGTCAATTCATAATTAGATTATGAATTCTTTCAAATCAATTATTTCGCTTCAATTTAAACATAGAAAGAGATTCATTATAACCGATTTTAATCAATTTTAACATAGTCGTTATCCATTTCCTAAAAGATAAAACTAATCCAATTTCATATCTTGGCTAGATATTAAGTTAGCCTAATATCATTATAATTAATATATAGATACTAATAACAACATAAATACATTAGAAAAGTTACAGATTACAATCGAAGCTTCAGAGTTGTACCTCGGAAATAGCAACTCTTTTACATCAATGAGCCTTGATACATCTTCTAAGTATTATAACGATACTTTATACTACAAAGATTATTCGGCAGAGTGCCGTTTGACTTTTATTTAACTAAAAACAACAAAAGAGACTATAGATAGATATAGAAGAGAGATATATGCATTGGTACACTTCAAAATGGTTGCACTTGAGCTCTATTTATAGGCCACATAACTTGACCGGGCGCGTGTGCGAGCACCACCGGGCGCGTGCGGCTACGATAGATATTCCCTTGTCGAGATTTGTGGGCCCAATGTCGAGATTTTCCGCAAGATCCGGCCTTCTCCGGCGCGTGCCGCCATGCAACATATCCTATGTTCAGAAAAACCGATCTCGAGTTTGTAGACCTCAGATTGACATGATTGAATATTCGTTGGAAAGCTCTCTTGAAGGTCTACAACTTTCATCAAGGATTTTTCTCTGAAAATGCCTCTAAGTTAGGTCAAATGTCCGTTGAAGATGAGTTACGGTAGAAATATTAAGGACAGTTGATTCATTCAAAGTTGTTAGATTTTGGCATAATCTTTTATCCCACAAAACTCATGATTTATACTTCAAAGTATGTCATATTTTGGGGTCTCGTAAACATCTCGATCCTCGCAATAAAATCAACGAAACACCAAACGTAAATCGACAAAAACCATCATTTTTATTGTTTTTATAACTTATGCATCTAACTATAACTAACTATGATTTTTATAAGTTTTCAATGCATTTATATGAAATTATACTAAAATATCATAAAATAATAATAAAAGGTCTTATAATATAATGATATATTTTTCATACATCACAACTCCCCACTTAGCTTTTGATCGTCCCTAAAGCAAAATAAAGC
Source organism: Gentiana macrophylla (assembly GCA_026214975.1). Classification (NCBI taxonomy): domain Eukaryota; kingdom Viridiplantae; phylum Streptophyta; class Magnoliopsida; order Gentianales; family Gentianaceae; genus Gentiana; species Gentiana macrophylla. The sequence continues at coordinate 95,132,778 of CM047812.1, forward strand.
GATAATATATACAAATTATAAAAATATAATATAATTCTTCTAGATTAAATTCCTAACTTAGTAACGTATGTTGTCAACATTATAATTATATTAATTTCATCTATCTAAGATAAAAAAGATAAGAAGTGTATATAACGTAATAAATTAGTTATAAAATATTATTTAAATGAAATTTTACATGAATTACTTTATAAGTATAAATAAAATATTTAGAACAACTTTTTAATCTCCACTATATGATTTATCGGAATCAAAGACTAAGTCAAGTAGTTGGCAAATTGGCTTGTAACGTTCAGGCTTAGGATAGTTGGCTAATCGAAAAGGATAACAAAGGAAAATCAAAAGAGGTAGAAGCAAGTCGTACGTACTTACACTTTCATCTTCTGATCAAAAATTTCTCAATCAGTAACACTCCTGGCACTGTTTTCCTTGATAATTTCCAAAATATGGTTTTTGTGTTTTTGTGTTTTTTTTTTTTTTAAGAACTTAAGAACATAGGCATTGCTTTATCAAGATCGATCGGAGTACTACTCTTTCGATCGAAAATCACGAATCCGGTTTCCTTAAACTCGTGATAATTCTTGATAGTTTTGATTCGACTTTTTCTTTTTCACCAGATTTGTAGCATATACCTTCATTCCCAGCAATAGGACATTTCGTGATAATACCCTAGCTGGACTACTATCATCAGGCAGCTATATCTGATATTTTATTTTTGGTTTGTCGATCAAAAACTGAAAAGATACCTATAATACTCTGTTCTTATATATATATATATATTTTTTTTTAATTTTTTTTTAGAGAATAACCATATTTGATAACAAACTGCCTTCCGAATAACATTCATTTCAATCTCAGCATATATCAAATTTCGATGTCGTCACCGCTATTCATAAATACATACTAAACTTGCGGGATTTTCAAAGAAATGTAGACCATTATTAAGTTAGGGTTAGTAATTTCTAGTTAATAATAATGGCTATTTGAGTGAAGTCTTGATCACTCTACTGGTGAGGTGGGGACAAAATTAGAAATCATGTTCGGGTAGGCTTATTTGGCTCGGTTTATCAAAGTTATGCCAAAAATCTCATCATCCCTAATCCGATTCCAGATTTCATACTTTGTCTTGAAAAGAAAATTATTCTAAAATTTCATTATAATTATAAGTAACTTTTGTCTAATTTCATAAAAAAATTATTTCATAATATTTATCAAGATATATATACTAAAAATCTTATTAAAAATCTAAAATAGACATAATTAATATAGAAATAATATATCAAGATTACTTTACTTAATTAAAATTTTATTCTATCCAAATATATCATTTTTATCATAATAATTATATATTATTCACTTATTCCCTTAAGAAAAATTAAACTAAGTGTGTAAGTATTTGATGTATTAAATTCAATTTATTTACTAACCAATCCCTACTCCCCACCTACGAATTGGCATCGTCTCGATGGTTAATGAGTAGTAAAAATTTGGATTAGAAAATAAAATTAATTTTATCATGGTTAGATTATTTTAGGTGTCAAATAGACGAGCGTTTATATAATATAAAAGAAAAACATCATAAATTAAAAACATGCAAATATATTACAATACTTAAAATGCAAATTAAAACTACTAGAAACGTTAAACTAGAAAACCATAAATTAAGTTAAACTAATTTAAACTAATTTATTAAACTAAGTTATTTTAATTTATTGTGACTTATACTAACGTACCGTACTACTTTTATGATTTTTATTCCTTCCTGACTACCAACACAATTATCTAATTTTCACCACTTGACGATCCTCTTAGGATTGCTTCGAGATGATGAGGCCATCTACGATAGTGGTATGACAATACAACAACACAAACAAACAACACCAACAACAAGAACCAACAATTACTTAGGCTATAAAATCAAAATAAATTCAAAATAATTTCAGAAATTTAACTAAAATTTGAAATATTTGATATATATATATATATATATATATATATATATATATATATATATTACCTTAATATGCTAGAAAGAAAAGCTAGGTCGCCGGAATTAATGGTGGGTCGCCGGAATGAGAGAAAAGAGAGCTTTGAGCTTGCCAAGCTTCAACTTTTTTCAATGTTGATCCTCTTAGATGTTTTAGATGAAGAGAAGATGATGGATTGTTGAATTTGTGATGAAAAAGTGATGAAATTTGATATATTTTTGGATGGAAATGGGGTGGAGTCGGGTCTGCTCTTCTAAAATTTTGAGGAATGGGGAAATGAGGCTAACATTCGAGATTAGGGTTAATGTATAGGTTTGGCGCGTGCGGTCACATGGCCCCAAAAATCGAAATTTTTATCATCTTTTGTGTAATGAGCTCTAATTATACTACATAAAGATCATTTGATGTTAATCAAATGATTTATGTTATATAATCTAAGTTCAATACGATTTTTCTATATAAAACTTGATAAAATACATAAAAAGCTAATATAATATTGGAATCACATATTTTTGATATAATATACCTATTTAAAATCACATGAGATGAAAATAGGTTTATTATAAATTTTTCATAAAAATATTTTCTTTTAATTTTTAGAATTAACATAACTTTAAAAACAATTAAAAGACTAAAAGCACACACTATAATTTTTAGGATTTTTTGCTAACTCCCTCAATCTCAGATCCTCAAGATTGTTATCATAACGATCCCTTAACCTTTCTCCTAGGAGTGATGCGTTTGAATTATCTCTTTGTATTCCCTCGGGATTTTCGGATAACCACCTAATCGTTCCCTTCTTAATAACATTCAAACACTCATCCTGGGATATGGTTGTATTTCTTCCACATTGTCCATCATGTTCACTTTTTCCTGATTCTACATCTCATTAGAAACCTTGCTCTTCTTTTTTATTGCACTCCTTGAATTTCCATTACAAAGTTCTCTTCTCTCGACTTTGATTAGCAATTCCTTATTTAATTTGAAACTAAGGCTTCTATCTTAAACGCGACATCCTTATTCAGACCTAATCTTAAAAGTAAAATAAAAACTCTTATTCTATCTATGAAAGGCATCCAGTTCTTTTACGTCTATCCGGTAAAAGACGAAACTACTTTAAAATGCATATTAAAAGGTGAATTAGAAAGATAGTACCCGTAATCGGCTGAGTTTAAAATTCCTGCTTCCTTAATTTGTTGGAGGGTCGATAAGTAATAATACTTCTTCTGGTTGAGGTATTCCTTCAGCTTCCACGAACAATTTCACCCTGTGTCCATTGGCTATAAAAGTTGTTTTTCCATCAGTTAGTTCAACAGCTCCAGACTTATAGATTTTTGTTACGTCATATGGACCTGTCCATCTAGATTTAAGCTTTCCTGGAAACAGTTTCAAACGTGAATTGTATAAAAGTACTCGATCACCTACCTGGAACTCACGACTATAGATTCTCTTATCATGAAAAGCTTTCGTGCGTTCCTTGTAGATTCGAGCATTTTCATAAGAATCGAGTCGAAATTCTTCTAGTTACATTAATCAAGTAATCTATGATCACCGGTGACTTTAGGATCAAAGTTTAGAAATTTAATAGCCCATAAAGCTCGGTGTTCTAATTCAACAGGGAGATGACAAGATTTACCAAATACTAATTTGTAAGGAGAACAGCCAATCGGTGTTTTAAAGGCTGTTCTGTATGCCCATAATGCATCATCAAGTCTTTTCGCTTGAGTTTTTACGATTCGAGTCCCTTTGCCTTTCCACGATTCTTTTAATTTCTCTATTAGACACCTCTACCGCCCACTAGTTTGTGGATGATAGGGTGTTCCAAGTTTATGAGTTACACCATATTTCTCAATTACCTTAGTGAATGGTCGGTTACAAAAATGTGAACCTCTATCACTAATGATAGCCTCGGAATGCCATATCGTGTGAATATATTCTTTTAAGGAACCTTAGCACTACTCTGGTATCATTAGTAGGGAGAGCTTGACTTTCTACCCATTTAGAAACATAATCAACCATTACTAGAATAAATCTTTTTCCAAAAGATATAGGGAAAGGTCCCATGAAATCTATGCCCCATACATCAAATAGCTCACATTCTAAAATCGGTTGCATAGGCATTTCATGTTTTTTCGATATATTTCCCCATTTTTGACATGATTCACAAGATTTTGCATATTTATATGCATCTCTACATATAGTGTAGGCCAATAGAAACCACATTGTAAAACTTTGAAAGCAGTTTTCCATCCTCCATGATGACCTCCTGCCTCACGATCATGACAAAATGATAATACACTTAAAATTTCACTATCAGGAATACATTTCCTAATTATTCCATCTGAGCATCTTCGGAAAAGATCCGGTTTATCCCAATAATAAAACTTTAAATCATAAAAGAACTTCTTTTTCATTTGCCAAGTCCAATGAGGTGGGATGTACTTACAGTAATGTAGTTAACAATATCCCCAAACCATGGCGAATCTTCCTTTGATGGTATTCTATTTTTAATAATCGCATGGTTGAGGAGTATCTATCTTAAGCATTTCTCATCGGAAATGAATCACGAATTTCTTTTCCTTTTCCTTCATCATTATCCATCCCGCTTAGATGATCCGCTACTACATTTTCACTTCCTTTTTATCCTTAATTTCAATATCGAATTCACAAGTAAATGAGAATCCACCTAAGAAGACGCGGTTTGGCATCTTTCTTACTTAAAAGATACTTCAGAGTGAATGGTCCGTGTAGATTATTACCTTAGAACCAACAATATATGATCGAAACTTATCTAAGGCAAATATTACATTATGCAGTTCTTTCTCGGTAGTTGCATAATTAAGCCGAAATTGCGTTTAATGTGTGAGAAGCATAGTAGATAGCTTTGAGAATTTTGTTATACCGTTGACCTAAAACAGCTCCTCCTAAACTAAATCACTTGCATCACACATAATTTCAAACGGCAAATCCCAACTGGTGCTACTAATCTTGGTGCGATGAGTTAATTTTGCTTTTAGGGTCTTAAAGGCTTCCATACATTTATCATCAAAGTTAAAAGGTACTTCTTTTCTAGCAAATGACTCGTGGGCTTTGCTATTTTTGAGAAATGCAATAAACCTTCTATAAAATCCTGCATGTCCAAGAAATCCTCTTAACGTTTTCAAATTAATTGGTGGAGGTAATTTTTCAATTACTTGACTTTAGCTTTATCAACTTCAATTCCTACTTCAGAGATTCTATGACCTAGTACAATTCCTTCGAGATACCATCAAATGACATTTTTCCCGATTTAGTACCAAGTTGGTATCTTCACGGCGTTGTAAAACGCGTTCTAAGTGTGATAAACATTTATCAAAAGAATCTCCATAAACACTAAAGTCATCCATAAAGATTTCTAAGAATTTTCGACCATATCGGAAAATATTGCCATCATACATCATTTGAAATGTAGCAGTGCATTACATAATCCAAATGGCATTCTTTTATAAGCAAAAGTTCCATAGGGACAAGTGAAAGTAGTTTTTTCTCTATCTCCTGCTGCAATGAATATCTGTAAATAACCTGAATAACCATCTAAGAAGCAGTAATACTTATGTCCACTCAATCTTTCCAACATCTGCAGACGATGAATGGAAGTGGATGATGATCCTTTTAGTATGATCATTCGGTTTCGAAAGTCAATACACATTCGATATCCCTGTAATTTCCTTGTCGGAATCCATTCATTTTTATCATTTTCTTTTACCGTGAAACCTCCTTTCTTTGGAACTACTTGAGTTGGACTCACCCATTCACTATCTGATATGGGAAAGATTATTCCCATTTCTAATAGCTTAATGACCTCTTTCTTAACGATTGTTTGCAAATTCGGGTTGAGGCGGCGTTGTGGCTGAATACAAGGTTTAGCTCCTTCATTCAAAATAATCTTGTGAACACAAATCTCAGGGCTAATACCTTTGATATCTGCCACTGTCCATCCAAAAGCTTTCTTATGTTGTCTTAACATTCTTAATAATTGATCCTCTTGTTCATTTGTTAAGGTTGATGAAATAATAATTGGTAACAGATTATCATTTTCAAGAAAAGCATATTTCAAATTCGAAGGAAGTGGTTTCAACTCAGATTCCTTGGTGGATCTTCTATTGATGGTTTTAAAGCTGGTCCTTCCATTTCCAATTTCAAATTTTGATGCCATGGATGTTTAACAAACCCTCCTTTATCTAAATAAAGGATTACTTCTTTCATTTCAAAGATCATTTTCATCTTCTTTATAGATAGAAAATGCCAAACATTCTTCTAATTTATTTTCATAACCTTTAAATTTGGCATCCCAGATAGTAGAATATTCATCTATAAAAGAACATGATTCTGGTTCTTTGTATGGATGGTTTATAGCTTTGAAGATATTGAACGAAACTTTATCCTCATTAACTCTCAGTATTAGTTCACCTTTTTGAACATCTATCAAAGTCCTTCCTGTAGCTAGAAATGGTCGACCTAGAATAATTGGCGCTGAATATCCTTCTTCCATTTCCATTATTACAAAGTCTACTGGGAAGTAAAATTTATCAATTTTAACCAACACGTCCTCGATTATTCCCTTAGGATGTTTAATTGATCTATCCGCCATCCGAAGGGTCATTTTCGGATTCGTAAGCTCTCCTATTCCTAGTTTCTTATAATCCTCATAAGACATGAGATTGATACTTGCTCCTAGATCACACAATACTTTCTAAAAGTAAATCCTCCAATTTCACATGGAATAGTGAAACTACCGGGATCTTTAAGTTTAGGAGGTAGTCGATCTTTGGAGTATTGCGAGAACATTCTTCATTAAGGCATATATTCTCATATTCTTCTAATCGTTTTTGTTAGATAGGATATCTTTAAGAAACTTTCCACAAAAGGCATGTTGACTAAAGCTTCTATAATGGGGATATTGACATGAATATGACGAAAGTGTCAAGGAAACGAGCATATTTCTTATCGTTTTATCTTTTTAATTTGATCTTTCGTGGATAAGGCAAAAATTCTAAATCTATAACCTTTGGTTCTCAAGTCATTTTCTTTCCTTTTCCTTGAATCTTTGAGCATTACTTGATCGCCAAGTTTCATTATCTTGAGATTTTTCCTTTAAAACATCCCCTCGTATCAACTTTATCCTTCTCGATTACTTTTAAATCTTCCCGATTTTTTCTCGACATGTTCCTTAAATAGGGTTCTCGTGTTCTTATCCATAGGATCTTTGAATTCTAGGGACTTTTACCCATTTTTCACCTTCAATTTCGAGTTCAACATTATTATTCTGTTTTAAGAATTCTTGATAATTTCTTCCTCTTCATTGATAAATTCAAGTTCGTCCTTTTCCTTTACGATATTATCATTTAAATCATTTTCTACCTCATTGTTTCTGCGTTTTCGCTTTCAGTATCTTCACAATATTTCCTACTTCTCGTAATCCACAGGCATTCACCTCTCTCGGGTTTCTTTCAAGATTACTTGGTAATCCTCCCGGAGGTCTCTTTGTTGTTACGTTCTCCCTCTCTACTCAAATGATCTTCCATATTCCTTAATGATGCTTCTATAGTTCTCATTCTCGTGTCATGTCCACCCATAGATGTTTTCAACATAGTCATATCCTTAGAGACTGAACCTATAGAAGTTATCATAGTTTCCATATTCTGAGCTTGAGTAGATACTACACCCATCATATTTTCCATTAATTTATCCCATTTATCGACTCCTTTGAGGTTGGGTTGAACTTTGGGTGACTGGTATAGTTTGAGTAGTATGTTGTGGATAAGATTTAGGTAACGATTGTAGGTTCTGATTTGATGTATTTCCTTGATTACTATATGGATTCTTATACTGAACTGGATATGGCGGTTGTCCTGGCTTATTAGGGTTTTCAGACCATCTAAAAGTTGGGTGCTCTCTTCTAATAGCATTAAAGGAGTTTGAATACGCGTTGTTCAAATTCCTATCTTTGTTGTAAAAACTCACCTCTTTCCTTGAGTATCCTTCGGTTCTTCTATCCCTAATGACACATTATCATGACTTGAGTAGTCATTTGGTATGATAGTTTACGGTTTCTGATCCTACTAGCCTGCAGAGGTGTCAAACTTCCTACTCAAATTCTCCAAGTGTGCTAGAACTTCCGTATTCGATGTGCATTCTCCTGCAAATGCTACTTTCTGGTGCTAGAACCGGTTTCCCACATTCTATTATTTTTGGAAATCTTTTTCTATAGCATCGTAAACTATTTGGGCTTCACTCATCATTAATGAACCACCACATGCATGATCTACATCCGCCGTGAATCTTTCCTTAATTTACTTAATGAGAAAAGTTGGATTTGCATATCTAAGGAATAACCATGATCGGGACAAGATCTTAACAACTTTTAAATCTCTCCCACGCATTCCCAAGCGTTTCTTCCAGATCCTTGTCTAAAGTTGGCAATTTCGACCTTTAATTCCAAATTTCTACCCGGAGTAAAATACTGCTTTAAAAACTCGGTTTGAATCTCCTCCCAACTAGTCAATGAATGATGTGGGAGTGACATAAACCAATCTCGTGCTCTTCCTTTTAAAGAAAAAGGAAACATAGACATCCTTGTTAATTCACGATGAGCACCTTGACTTTTACATGTATTGCACAATTCTTCGAAAAGATAGAGATGGTGATGTGGATCCTCATCATCCTCTCCTAGAAATTGGGCTCTTGCGTCAATTAGACCAAAAAGATGAGATTTTATTTCAAAATTATTTGCTCCTTCATTGGGTAAACGAATTGGATTATTAGGACTGGTTTATTCTTAAGGTCCGATCACAAATAGGTCTCGGATTTGGTGGGTTATTATTACGATTGTTTCGGTTCCGATTTTGATTATTTCTATTACGGTTATTTGGTATTGGTAGATCTCGATTAAGATTTTGGCCATGACTTGAGCATGATCTAGCCCTTGTTCAGTGTTTCATCTTTGGTTTTGACCATTTTCGTATTTTGATTTGATGATGATTCCCCGCCGATTTCACGACTAGTATGACCTTGTTTTCTTTTCGCTTAATCGCCTTTCGTAAGTATCTATGTCAGCTTATAGGAGTAAGTGGGGCCTTACTCTTTTCGGTCATCAACTAACGAAAACCGAAAATAGTTGAAATCGATAAAAGTAAAGATTGGTAACTTACTTATAAGGTAAGTACCAACGAAAAAAGAAAATAGAAATGGGGTAAGAAGAGTGTTGACTTATCCTCGAGACTTTTGAGTTAATATAAGTAGAAATCATTCGAACACAATGAATTAGCGTCGTTCCCCGGCAACGGCGCCAAAATAGCTGACGGACCTTTTCTATGCTATCAATCCTTACCGGCGATGTACCGGGTCAAATTGTAGTGATAGTACAAGTGAGTCGTGTCGATCCTCAGGGAAAACTTGGTAATTCACCGTGTGATTAAACACCAAGAAACTATTATTATCTCAATCTAAGTCGCAATTTTATTATCCAACCAAACTCTAAACTAACAAACAAAGCATAAAACTAAAACAGATATATATAAGTATATAAATATATATATATAAATATATAGCAATACATATATATATATATATATATATATATATATATATATATATATATATATATATATAAGTACCAAAACAATATCTAGGGAGGAGATATATATTATAATTAGAGACTAGCCAAGAATATGTTATTGAATTATTATATCTTTTAGTAGAAATTAGATAAGACAGATCTTCCTTTTTCAAGGTCCAATCAATTATACTAAACGGTATACTCTAAGCTAGGCAATTTCTCCTCACACGAGCGTGTATGAAATTGTCATATGTCTTGTCCTCTGTCCAATGTCATCCTCAAGCATGGGTCACTCCCGTTTTGTCATACGGCCAATTTTAAAAGATGTCAATTAAACAGGCGAATTTAACGTGATAATCTCTCGAGTATAAATTTCAATAAGAGTTTGTTTCTCCCGAAACAAATCTACCCCCGGTTTAGGAAATCGGATTCCGTTGTCACGTTTTCACTCGGCCAATTTTACCCTCCGGTCTTTCTATTAACGAGTTCATAAACTAACTACGAGGCGTCAATTCATAATTAGATTATGAATTCTTTCAAATCAATTAGCTACTTCAATTTAAACATAGAAAGAGATTCATTATAACCGATTTTAATCAATTTTAACATAGTCGTTATCCATTTCCTAAAAGATAAAACTAATCCAATTTCATATCTTGGCTAGATATTAAGTTAGCCTAATATCATTATAATTAATATATAGATACTAATAACAACATAAATACATTAGAAAAGTTACAGATTACAATCGAAGCTTGAGTTGTACCCTCCGAAATAGCAACTCTTTTACATCAATGAGCCTTGATACATCTTCTAAGTATTATAACGATACTTTATACTACAACATTATTCCGGCAGAGTGCCGTTTATAAACTTTTATTTAACTAAAAACAACAAAAGAGACTATAGAGATAGATAGAAGAGAGATATATGCATTGGTACACTTCAAAATGGTTGCACTTGAGCTCTATTTATAGGCCACATAACTTGACCGGCGTGCGCCGAGCACCACCGGGCGCGTGCGGCTACACAGTAGATATTCCCTTGTCAGAGATTTGTGGGCCCAATGTCAGAGATTTTCCTGCAAGATCCGGCCTTCTCCGGCGCGTGCCGGCCATGCAACATATCCTATGTTCGTAAAAACCGATCTCGAGCTGTAGACCTCAGATTGACATGATTGAATATTCGTTGGAAAGCTCTCTTGAAGGTCTACAACTTTCATCAAGGATTTTTTCTCTGAAAATACCTCTAAGTTAGGTCAAATGTCCGTTGAAGATGAGTTACGGTAGAAACATTAAGGACAGTTGATCTGTTCAAAGTTGTTAGATTTTGGCATAATCTTTTATCCCACAAAAACTCATGATTTATACTTCAAAGTATGTCATATTTTGGGGTCTCGTAAACATCCGATCTCGCAATAAAATCAACGAAACACCAAACGTAAATCGACAAAAAACCATCATTTTTATCGTTTTTATAACTTATGCATCTAACTATAACTAACTATGATTTTTATAAGTTTTCAATGCATTTATATGAAATTATACTAAAATATCATAAAATAATAATAAAAAGTCTTATAATATAATGATATATTTTTCATACATCAGTAACCGCTAATAACCGCCTAACAAACTGTCAACTAACTTTTTGGAAAGGTGTTTGATGAAATGCCAGTAAGAGTGAACTTGATCATCTTCAACTTTAGTGATGCAGTGTACTCCTCAATATTAACTTCCATCAACGTCTTGAAACATAACTTGTTGAAATTTCTCAACACTATGTGTAAAGTTTGATGAATACCGACATATTCACTACTTATTTTACCATAACATCCTACACAACACAGTCAACATCATTAATTTTATCCGGACCCATCCAAATAAATAATTCTTCACTTTAATCAATACTAATAAAGCATGTAGTGGTATGTACATTACATAAATGTGTAGTGCGCATATCATTTCCCAAAGTTTGATAACAGAGTAATGGTCGTGAAGAACACGCATCACAATCTTTGACTAGAATGCAATTAATCATTAAGCAAATGTCAAATCACCAATCTTATGCACATCTTTTAAAGTCGGGAGATTGGACGGGAGAAACATGTTACCAAGTTCAAAGTCGATTTTTTTATTCGGTAGTGCTACATACACTACATTTACCTCCACTACATCATCCACACCACACATTTAGTCAGGACCCACAAAAAAAAATATTTCTCTCTCCAATCTGTGGACAGGATCATCCACTACATCATCCACTACACATTTGTGTAGTGGACATAGCATTTTCCTTTTTTATTTTAAGGAAAGTCAAATTTTCTTGCATTCGAGTTTGAGCAAATCATCAAAAGAACTAACATTTAATTTTTGCAAAGGACGGATTTATAGAAATTAAATTATGATTATAAATGAAGAATTTGTGTTAGAGATTGATTCTGCTTTGCATCTTGAAATTAATGTTCTCCCGTCTTCAACTATCACCGTCACAAAGAAAGTCGAACGAAAACCGAAGTAAATAGCTATAGCCGATTGTAATGGCACCCGGTATGGGCAGCACACGTTTCTTTCTCACAGGGCAACTTTTTGATCTTTTTTCTTTATTCCCTTTTTAACCATCATGAGTCTTAACTTTTATGAACACTTATTGATTGCTATACGGCTAACTTGTGACTTATATATACTCAATAAGTCAACCATGATTCAAGACAAAAACCCCGAATCACAAAGCCTCAATATTACAAACTTAATAAAACCCTGAATCCAAAAGTCATGATTTTGAAAACTCGGTCTATAATCCAATATTACATACATCCCTAAAAAAAATATACTAAACATCATCAATCACAAGAAATGCTATTCGGGTGACCACCAACAAGGCTCATTAAGGCAACTATCATCTGTATACCAATCACTGGTCATCATTTGAAAAATATAAGAAATGGAATGATGAGCTCGAAAGCCCCGTAAGAAAATAGACTATTAAAATGGAACTAAAGATGCCACTGGCAGGCTATCTAGAGTTCCTGGTTAAATAATTCATAAACTGATACTTAAAGTAAAATATTATAAAATAAATATCATAAATAAAATACTTAAATGAAAAGATAATATTAACTAAAAATCTAACATGCTGAAGTAATTATGCTAATATTATAAATAAGACCATCTCCAAAATAAGGAGCTTGAACTAATGTACGGTTCTCATGTCACAACTGAAATAACTGAACTAGATGCAGACCGGATATCCATTATTCTTGCCCATGGACGGGGACTAACTGGCTCCAACCATAATCTCACATATGTTAGTAATACCATCCGCAACGGAAACGATTTAAGGATCTAGATCTATAAATTACACGTAATAAAATAACTAGATCTATATCTACAAGGGGGTTGTAGAACATACCTCTTGGATCTCAAAATCCAAGTTGGAGAACCGCAATAGAAAGAACGAACGAATGTGTGAAGAGCACCATGATCTTCCGTACGTGTGATCCAAGCAACTCCCGGTGGAAGGAAATTCTCGTCTCGAATCCTTCCGATATGCTACCCGGAAAAATCTCCAAGATTTTTCCCCAACCCTCTTGGCCGAAATTTCTTCCTCCTCTCTAAGAGGTGGAACTCGAAAATATTGTGTGTATCTAAGGCTTGGGAGAACTCTCTTTATATAGGAGAGTAAAACTTAGCATCCAAGGATTTAATAATTAATACAAAATCAATTATAATAATCCTATTAAATAAAAGATAATCCCATAATATTCTAGAACAAATCTAGAATAATATTTATCTTTATTTCTTTCCATAAATATTTATCCAATAAATATTTTATACACATGTCTTATTAATACACAAGAAAATAATTTCTTGTTCCAAAAATAAGGCTATGGCCGAAAAATTGTATTGTGACCTAGTCACTTATGATTTTCGCCAAACACACTAATTGGGCCAAGATTATGAAAAATGTCTTTTCCACATATTTAATTATTTAGCCCAACTAATTTAATAGTCCACTAAATAATTAATTCACATATCGTTTTAATAAAGTCCAACAAGAACTAAATTAATATTATTAGGATTCGACGTCCGAGAATAGCTATGCTATATAGGAGGCACGTCGGGACCATGGACTAATAATCAGTGGCTCGATAAATCAAATAAATAATTATCTTACGAACGTAATAATTATATTTGATAAATCAATCACAGAATATGCCACCATAATCCCGTGATCGCACTCCTCCGATTATGAGATTATATTTATCTCCTCACGAGAACAATAATAAGCGCCCATTGATATAATCATTACATATGGATTAATCCTCCATGATCTATTCATTCTAAATCGGAAGTTACCGATAACCCTTTCTAGAACCTCTTATCCTTATTTACCATTAACCCCTAGTGATCAATTAATTCATACAACTCTTTGGTAGCTAATCGGTGTAATATGAACTCCATGGATCGATTAGTTTCTAGGATTAACAAATAAGGAACTATCTATCTACTTCCATAAATGGAAGGAATGGATTCCGTGATCCGTGATAACACGGACTACTCACTCAATCCAAAGACAATGCCAAGATGGGGTAATTCGGACCATTGGACTCGGTGTAATCCTTAACCGTCAAGTCAAACTTCATACCGATTCAAGCGGTTGATCGTGATCACCTCAGATTAAGATATATCCATAAATATGATCATCCATTGATTCGATAAGAATTCTCGATTACGGAATTATATCGTGAACTCTAATCAAATCGGTCCAAATCTATATGATATATATCATCATATATAAATGCCCCATTAGGTTCTCTTAACCGAAAGTCCGGATAAGACAATCACACCTATTGTGTGTTCGGGCGCATTAATAGCACGTTAAAGGAGAGACCCGATACTCGATTAACTTCACTACGGGCTAATTGTATTTTAAGTACATCTTCACTAACTCAATCCTCCCGTGTATATCTCATACCTTCGAGTTAAGTGATTACATAAACGATATACTTTAGGGTTTTCTGTAGTGTAAATACTATTGTCACATCGGTGAATATGAGAATAATAAATATGAATAATAATATCATTTTATTTATTAAATAAAACAATTACAAAATTGTCTTTCGGGCATCACACCTAACAATCTCCCACTTGCACGAAAGCATGTGATTAATTGTTTTAGAGCACACCCTATTATTTAAAATACAACAAACTACATCTCCCACTTGCTCTAAAGCAATGGAGACTCATCCCGTATTCTAGTACCCACTAAGCATATCATAACCATTTCAGATTCCAAAATACACTCCGAGTATGCCGTCGTAGGATAGGTCAGTGACTCGGGGAGTACCTACATCTAAATATCATGGGACTTAATGATTAGTCAGGTTGTCGGCTCGAGACGATCCGTAGAATCGAAACGTTACCGGTCCATCTAATCATGTGGTACTTTCCCAATATGCTTTTGTCCTCTAGTGATTTCGAAAATCCTTATAAGCTACCCCTTCATTGTTCGCACAATGATGTGGTATCGGCTTCCAAATCTAGAATCACTCCCAGATATGAAAAGGAAATCCTTAAGCTATATCGCCTCTATAGCTACTACAAAAGCCGCTAATCACCCAACTAGTTAAAGTCGAGTTGGCGTTGCTGGATTCCTCCAGGCAATAGCTTCAACATAAGAGTAAACATTGAGCCCGAGATCGACGCAACGATCATCCTCAATCTGAATTAAAGTCAAAATCAGTGTATCACGCATATTATTCCTCGTTCTCTCAAGATACTAAAGGACATACTAAACTTGCTTTGTTAACCGCCGAATCTAAGATTCGATCAAAGTTGACGTTCAACAACCTGACCATCTCTTACTAGAAAGAGAATCTATCCCATTTCTCTTGATCTGAAGATTTAGAGAGTCATTCCTGAGGCATAGGGTAGAACTTCCTCGTTGAATGTTGCATACACAAATGCATCATCTTAACCAATAAGATGGATGGGAAACCAGTAACTGATTCTAATGAATTCGACCGAGTCAAGCTCTTCAGAATGTTGTCCAAATCTCTGTTGCAGAGAATTGTGGCATTGTCAGATTCTGACTTCAGATAATACACCCATGTTGATTCCAACTGGTGCAATGTTATCCTTCACAAACACTAATATATATTTATATATTCACTACTGTACTAAATTGATATCCAGTCTAGAACAGACTTATCAATATTTTGGTCAACTACACATATTGTAGAAATATATGACTTCTAGTGACCGGGAGGTTTGATTTTTATCCACAAAGGACATAAGCCTTGACAGTCATCCTGTCATAAGTTCATAAGGCAATACCATTTTGTTCCGAATGAATCCAGACTCTGTTTGTTTGGCAAGAAAGTCTCAGGGAATCACCCTTATTTTCTGCTTATGAACGAAATCATGCAATACTAAGTGGTAAGAGAGTTCAAGGTCTGATTAACTCTCTACTTCTTAAGGAATACCCCTAGACCACTCAATCTTTGCTCTGAAAGATAAACTTTCCTATTCATTCTACTCTTTTCCGTGTAGATCCAATTACTCTCACTGGGCCTAAGACGCTCAGGTGGTTCTACAAGAGTATGAACAGATTGGAGTACCAAACTCCATTCACAGGGTTATGGCTATTAAACCAACCTCTATTATCAGAATCCTATACTGCTCACAAAAGAGCCATAGGTCATCAATCGATCCTCAGACTACAAAGTCTGCAGAACCCGTAATGGGTAATGGATAAACCATACTCCCACTACATTATGGGTGGATCGAAATTCTGATCTGGTTCAGTAGTATTTTAGTGTCACCACCAACAACCAATGTTGGATGTGGTCTGATTTTAATCAGTTAGTAACTACCTTTAGTAAATGTACTTCAAGGTTTAAGGTTTTGCTGTTCATGGACTCTATCAGAAAGGATGCAACAGTATAACTGTCCCTTACCGATAACAAGAATCTTATAACGAAGGTGTGAAGAGCACCACGATCTTCCGTACGTGTGATCCAAGCAACTCCCGGTGGAAGGAAATCCTCGTCTCGAATCCTTCCGACTCTCCAAGATTTTTCCCCAACCCTCTTGGCCGAAATTTCTTCCTCCTCTCTAAGAGGTGGAACTCGAAAATATTGTGTGTATCTAAGGCTTGGGAGAACTCTCTTTATATAGGAGAGTAAAATTTAGCCTCCAAGGATTTAATAATTAATACAAAATCAATTATAATAATCCTATTAAATAAAAGATAATCCCATAATATTCTAGAACAAATCTAGAATAATATTTATCTTTATTTCTTTCCATAAATATTTATCCAATAAATATTTTATGCACATGTCTTATTAATACACAAGAAAATAATTTCTTGTTCCAAAAATAAGGCTATGGCCGAAAATTGTATTGTGACCTAGTCACTTATGATTTTCGGCCAAACACACTAATTGGGCCAAGATTATGAAAAATGTCTTTTCCACATATTTAATTATTTAGCCCAACTAATTTAATAGTCCACTAAACAATTAATTCACATATCGTTTTAATAAAGTCCAACAAGAACTAAATTAATATTATTAGGATTCGACGTCCGAGAATAGCTATGCTATATAGGAGGCACGCGTCGGGGACCATGGACTAATAATCAGTGGCTCCGATAAATCAAATAAATAATTATCTTACGAACGTAAGAATAATTATATTCGATAAATCAATCACAGAATATGCCACCATAATCCCGTGATCGCACTCCTCCGATTATGAGATTATATTTATCTCTCACAAGAACAATAATAAGCGTCATTGATATAATCATTACATATGGATTAATCTTCCATAGATGTTCATTCTAAATCGGGAAGTTACCGATAACCCTTTCTAGAACCTCTTATCCTTATTTACCATTAACCCCTAGTGATCAATTAATTCATACAACTCACCGGGTAGCTAATCGGTGTAATATGAACTCCATGGATCGATCGGTTTCTAGGATTAACAAATAAAGGAACTATCTATCTACTTCCATAAATGGAAGGAATGGACTCAGATATCGTGATAACACGGACTACTCACTCAATCCAAGACAATGCCAAGATGGGGTAATTCGGACCACAGACTCGGTGTAATCTTAACCGTCAAGTCAAACTTCATATCGATTCAAGCAAGCTTGATCGTGATCACCTCAGATTAAGATATATCCATAAATATGATCATCCATTGATTCGATAAGAATTCTCGATTATGGAATTATATCGTGAACTCTAATCAAATCGGTCCAAATTTCTATATATGATATATCTCATCATATATAAATGCCCCATTAGGTTCTCTTAACCGAAAGTCCGGATAAGACAATCACACCTATTGTGTTCTGGGCGCATTAATAGCACGTTAAAGGAGAGACCCGATACTCGATTAACTTCACTACGGGCTAATTGTATTTTAAGTACATCTTCACTAACTCAATCCTCCCGTGTATATCTCATACACTGAGTTAAGTGATTACATAAACGATATACTTTAGGGTTTTCTGTAGTGTAAATACTATTGTCACATCGGTGAATATGAGAATAATAAATATGAATAATAATATCATTTTATTTATTAAATAAAACAATTACAAAATTGTCTTTCGGGCATCACACCTAACAATCTCCCACTTGCACGAAAGCATGTGATTAATTGTTTTAGAGCACACCCTATTATTTAAAATACAACAAACTACATCTCCCACTTGCTCTAAAGCAATGGAGACTCATCCCGTATTCTAGTACCCACTAAGCATATCATAACCATTTTGATTCCAAAATACACTCCGAGTATGCCGTCGTAGGATAGGTCAGTGACTCGGGGAGTACCTACATCTAAATATCATGGGACTTAATGATTAGTCAGGTTGTCGGCTCGAGACGATCCGTAGAATCGAAACGTTACCGGTCCATCTAATCATGTGGTACTTTCCCAATATGCTTTTGTCCTCTAGTGATTTGAAAATCCTTATAAGCTACCCCCCTTCATTGTTCGCACAATGATGTGGTATCGGCTTCCAAATCTAGAATCACTCCCGGATATGAAAAGGAAATCCTTAAGCTATATCGCCTCATAGCTACTACAAAAGCCGCTAATCACCCAACTAGTTAAAGTCGAGTTGGCGTTCTTTCGATTCCTCCGTGCAATAGCTTCAACATAAGAGTAAACATTGAGCCCGAGATCGACGCAACGATCATCCTCAATCTGAATTAAAGTCAAAATCAGTGTATCACGCATATTATTCCTCGTTCTCTCAAGATACTAATGGACATACTAAACTTGCTTTGTTAACCTTGAATCTAAGATTCGATCAAAGTTGACGTTCAACAACCTGACCATCTCTTACTAGAAAGAGAATCTATCCCATTTCTCTTGATCCGAAGATTTAGAGAGTCATTCCTGAGGCATAGGGTAGAACTTCCTCGTTGAATGTTGCATACACAAATGCATCATCTTAACCAATAAGATGGATGGGAAACCAGTAACTGATTCTAATGAATTCGACCGAGTCAAGCTCTTCAGAATGTTGTCCAAATCTCTGTTGCAGAGAATTGTGGCATTGTCAGATTCTGACTTCAGATAATACACCCATGTTGATTCCAACTGGTGCAATGTTATCCTTCACAAACACTAATATATATTTATATATTCACTCATCAGATTAAATTGATATCCAGTCTAGAACAGACTTATCAATATTTTGGTCAACTACACATATTGTAGAAATATATGACTTCTAAAGTGACCGAGAGGTTTGATTTTTATCCACAAAGGACATAAGCCTTGATGGTCATCCGTCATAAGTTCATAAGGCAATACCATTTTGTTCCGAATGAATCCAGACTCTGTTTGTTTGGCAAGAAAGTCTCAGGGAATCACCCTTATTTTCTGCTTATGAACGAAATCATGCAATACTAAGTGGTAAGAGAGTTCAAGGTCTGATTAACTCTCTACTTCTTAAGGAATACCCCTAGACCACTCAATCTTTGCTCTGAAGATAAACTTTCCTATTCATTCTACTCTTTTCCGTGTAGATCCAATTACTCTCACTGGGCCTAAGACGCTCAGGAGGTTCTACAAGAGTATGAACAGATTGGAGTACCAAACTCCATTCACAGGGTTATGGCTATTAAACCAACCTCTATTATCAGAATCCTATACTGCTCACAAAAGAGCCATAGGTCATCAATCGATCCTCAGACTACAAAGTCTGCAGAACCCGTAATGGGTAATGGATAAACCATACTCCCACTACATTATGGGTGGATCGAAATTCTGATCTGGTTCAGTAGTATTTTAGTGTCACCACCAACAACCAATGTTGGATGTGGTCTGATTTTAATCAGTTAGTAACTACCTTTAGTAAATGTACTTCAAGGTTTAAGGTTTTGCTGTTCATGGACTCTATCAGAAAGGATGCAACAGTATAACTGTCCCTTACCGATAACAAGAATCTTATAACGAAGGTGTGAAGAGCACCACGATCTTCCGTACGTGTGATCCAAGCAACTCCCGGTGGAAGGAAATCCTCGTCTCGAATCCTTCCGACTCTCCAAGATTTTTCCCCAACCCTCTTGGTCGAAATTTCTTCCTCCTCTCTAAGAGGTGGAACTCAAAATATTGTGTGTATCTAAGGCTTGGGAGAACTCTCTTTATATAGAGAGTAAAATTTAGCCTCCAAGGATTAAATAATTAATACAAAATCAATTATAATAATCCTATTAAATAAAAGATAATCCCATAATATTCTAGAACAAATCTAGAATAATATTTATCTTTATTTCTTTCCATAAATATTTATCCAATAAATATTTTATGCACATGTCTTATTAATACACAAGAAAATAATTTCTTGTTCCAAAAATAAGGCTATGGCCGAAAATTGTATTGTGACCTAGTCACTTATGATTTTCGGCCAAACACACTAATTGGGCCAAGATTATGAAAAATGTCTTTTCCACATATTTAATTATTTAGCCCAACTAATTTAATAGTCCACTAAACAATTAATTCACATATCGTTTTAATAAAGTCCAACAAGAACTAAATTAATATTATTAGGATTCGACGTCCGAGAATAGCTATGCTATATAGGAGGCACGTCGGGGACCATGGACTAATAATCAGCGGCTCCGATAAATCAAATAAATAATTATCTTACGAACAGAATAATTATATTCGATAAATCAATCACAGGAATATGCCACCATAATCCCGTGACTGCACTCCTCCGATTATGAGATTATATTTATCTCCTCACAAGAACAATAATAAGCGTCCATTGATATAATCATTACATATGGATTAATCTTCCATAGACTGTTCATTCTAAATCGGGAAGTTACCGATAACCCTTTCTAGAACCTCTTATCCTTATTTACCATTAACCCCCTAGTGATCAATTAATTCATACAACTCACTGGTAGCTAATCAGTGTAATATGAACTCCATGGATCGATCAGTTTCTAGGATTAACAAATAAGGGAACTATCTATCTACTTCCATAAATGGAAGGAATGGACTCGTATCCGTGATAACACGGACTACTCACTCAATCCAAGACAATGCCAAGATGGGGTAATTCGGACCACGTGACTCGGTGTAATCCTTAACCGTCAAGTCAAACTTCATATCGATTCAAGCGGTTGATCGTGATCACCTCGAGATTAAGATATATCCATAAATATGATCATCCATTGATTCGATAAGAATTCTCGATTATGGAATTATATCGTGAACTCTAATCAAATCGGTCCATTTCTATATGATATATACGTCATATATAAATGCCCATTAGGTTCTCTTAACCGAAAGTCCGGATAAGACAATCACACCTATTGTGTTTCAGGCGCATTAATAGCACGTTAAAGGAGAGACCCGATACTTCGATTAACTTCACTACGGGCTAATTGTATTTTAAGTACATCTTCACTAACTCAATCCTCCCGTGTATATCTCATACACTGAGTTAAGTGATTACATAAACGATATACTCTAGGGTTTTCTGTAGTGTAAATACTATTGTCACATCGGAGAATATGAGAATAATAAATATGAATAATAATATCATTTCATTTATTAAATAAAACAATTACAAAATTATCTTTCGGACATCACACCTAACAATATCTACTACCTGTGAGTAGGGTCTAGTGTTGGGGACCCTCGAGGATTCACGGCGAACTGAAAATAAATAAATATGGTGACATGAACCGTAGCATTTTTCTGATTGTCTGTTGTTGCATATTCATATTTTTATACTCTAAATGACTCATCATATCCTATAAAATATAATATTTATATACTATCTTCATGGTTCAAACATATACTAAATCTAGTAAAAGAAACTTTCCTCAAAATACATACTTTCTTATAATTATAACGTTTATAAGTATATATTTTATTTACAATAAAATCATATATTTACTATTTTATTATAGGTATTCAAAATTCATATATCAAATTTGAATCATAAACTCATAATTCAAAATTCCTTCCTTATAGCTATTTAATGCCTAAAAATAAATCTAATATTCCACAACCCTTTTATAATTGAAATGTATATATTTCTTCAAAAATCATTATCATGATATTATTTTAAATATCATAACTTATAATCATTCTAACAATATATAATATAATTCGTATTGCTTATAAAATAACATTTTTAAAGGAAAACATATTCATGGTAGGAAAATTATAAACTTAGGAATAATCTATAATAAAAAAAACAATTGCATGAGCGATCTAAAATTTCTAGCATTATTTATATTTTATATCATAAATATATATATGTCATAAGGCCCAATGTAAAAAAATCATGAAATCTATATTCTAACTATAATATCAAAACGTTTACTGGAACATAACGTACTTACTAAACATAAAATTAAAATAGCAATTGATAGTATTTCCTTACATTTTTTGATTTATGGAATAATCAGCATTTCCTCCCTCCAAGAAATCTCATGAATCATCCCTCCTAGCATGGCAAGAAAACCTTTGGGCTTGCTAAGAAATTTTCTTCAAAATGCCTTATAGATTGCTAGTATTTCCAAGTGTGGGACTGTTGGAATAGGATTTTGCTAGAGAACGGAAGATTAAATGGAGAAAGTGGAAGATAAAAGAACGTGGTTTAATGGTGAATTAATAGAGACTTAAATTCTCAAGAAAACGTTTCTTTCAAAACAACAGGCTATCGTGCGGTATTCCACGGTTTGCGATAAATAGCCGATTAGTTTAATTTCAATGATAATTATTCTATTAAATTACCTAAATAAATTTATTTTTAAGGTATGGGCTAAAAGTGATACGGGTCGTGACAATATATAAATAGTTAAAAAATTATTATAACAGTTTGATAAAATGTTCTTAAAAAAAAACAGTTTGATAAAAATAAATCTATTATGTGCGGTCTATGCAATTCAGCAACAAAATTTTATGTTAATAATAATAGATAACTAGTGGAGGCAACGTGCTATGCACGTTTTTGCCCTCCAGTTTGACTGAATCTTCAGTCAGTGTGATCACCCTACAACTTCATTTTCTTTAGGGTGTTGCCGGTGGTTCTGGGTTGGTCGTCAGACCTGCCTTTGTTGTTCTTGGTGTGGGGATTTCGTGACCGTTGGCGGTCGTCTCGAGGCACTGCAGACTTCTTTGGTTCCATCCTTGTGTTGGCGGAGCTGCCCTCCTGCAATTTAAAGGAAATGGACGTTATGTGCCTGTGCTTGATTGGAATTGTATGGAGTAAAGGGGGGAGAGTAGAGGAATGTTATATGAGGCATGAGGTACTGCACCTGATAAAATAGTAAGAAAAAATCGATCCCATCTAATACTCACAATACACATTAGACAATGATGTACTTAACAAAACCCTTGCTACCAAGAACAATGAAGTAATAATACCTTAAACGAACCCTTCCTATCAAGATCAAAGGATGTCGTTTTTGGTTTACAAAACATTCATGATACTGGTCTTTCATGCCTTATAGATGTTGTGCAATCTTAGTCCTCATGAGCTGTTGTCGGCTTTACGACCCTTCTCTGCCCGAAGATAGTAAAGTCTCGTTACTTATTGATCCGAACACTCGCGCTGGAATTCAAATCGCACGTAGTCTCTTTCACCCTCTCATTGCTTCAAAGATCCTCGATATACCTCTCTCGATGCAGCCTCGGGGAGATAAATTATTATGGCATTCCCCATCATCATCGTCATACTATATAAGCATATAAATATTTTTAAACATCAAAGTTATACCACGAAATTATAGTAATTATAAGGTTGTTTTTGTTCGAGGCTCAAAGATAAGTTGAGAAGGTTGCCTTTGATCATCGCCTAGACCAATCCTCGCATAACCCAGTAAACAAGCTCATCCAAACTCTCCTTCCCCAAAGAACCAGAGTCAAACACAAACCAATGGATCTCAAACATAGGAATGAGAGCAATGTGTTGTCACGGATTTTATTAATACAAAACAAACAAGTAATAAAACCGGTTAACCTCAAGTGCAAGGATCGTAGTACAGAGGCTATGCCGGGTCGATCTTACGGGGAACTAGACGAATGTTAACCCTAGCTTTTGTTTTTAACTAATTATTGTCACGATTACTAACCTAACGAATAACTAACTAAGCAAATATGCAGAAAATAACTAGACAGAGGAGATTAATCCAATGCTAGGAGAGATTTGAAAGCGATAAAATAAACTAAAAGTGCAGGAAAATAGATTAACTAATCTAAACTAAGCTATGAGGATTGTAAATCAAGTTTATAAAAGACAAACGAGGATTGATCCACCTATCAACATGCATTGATCTCCTATCTCGATTTTACGTGGTATTTACTGAGGTTGTGATTCACCTTCTCTAAACATGAAATCCTAATTCCTTAGGTATTTCATCTATTAACCTAGTATCTTCCAATGCTAGATTAACGCGTTTAAAAGACCAAAGATGTCAACTTTTATGTTTAACCTAGTGATCGAACCTATTAACTTCCGTTACTATAGATTCAAAGACTATTCCTATTCATGGTGATCTACAGGTTTAACATGACTCCCGTCAAGCATAAACACAATCAAAACATGCAATCTTCCGATATAGTGCACTAAAAACATGAGTAAAGCATGAATAAGAAACAACCATACATAAATACTCAAGAATAATCGAGATAAACAGATCAATTCACGTTGATGGCTTCACAATTCTCGTTTGATGGAGGTTCTAGCCTCTGAACATCCTCAAGAACTTCAAAGAATGTATAAAAACAAGATAAAACTAGCCTACTTTGATTCAATTTAAAGTTGCATAAAGCTGGAAAATAAAAGTGTAAAATCGCAACCAAAGCCGCCCTTAGGGTTTAGGGTTTTAAGATTGTAAAAACTCGTGTCTCAATGTGTGAAAATAGGCAAGTATTTATAGGGATTTGAGGCGGTTTCACTAAGTCGGCATTCGACGACGCTCGTTCGGTTGAGTGGGCCTTCGTTCGGTATTTCGAACTCCCTCACCGCTGCTCAAACTCCGTTCGAGACTCTCTGTATCAAGATTGTTTCCATGGACGCCCGTTCGGTATTTCAGACGTTCGTTCGATATGGACGCTGCATGGACGAACGTTCATAATGACTTGAATGCGATTTTTGCATCTTTATCTCTTTTCTTCTCTCCACTCGATCATTATCTCTTCCTTAAACCTTTGTAGCTCGAAATTTATCTCTTTTGATCATCATTTGAGCACAATAATCATACCTATAACACATGGTAAACATCGCAAACTGTAATAAAGTCCAATTAATTATAATTCATGATGAAAACACATAATTTATTCAATATTGCGAATAAGTCCTTAAAAACCTAGTATGCTCAATATTTCCATACGAGGGCTATTTATCATGCAATCAATCCAATTAAGAGGGAAAATATCGTAAAATATATCATAATAAAACATAGATTTTCACCCTTAACAACTCCCCCACACTTAAACTTTGCTCGTCCCGAGCAAAACAAAACGAAAATTAGGCTCGAGAAAGGAAAGCATGCATCTAAACAAATATAACATACATCCAATAACTTAGATGTCCACCGGTGTGTGAGTGCATAGCCATAGGGAACTTCCACTAGATCCAAACTTGAACAACTCAAGCAAAACTAGCTATTACCCCCTCGCAGAATAGTAATAAATGACACTCATAAGGTGCACCCTACAAACGTGACATATCCCGAAAAGGATGATCGAATATATCTAGGGCCTTTCTGAAATACTCAGAGGAAAATCCTACATCATATCCATCGGTTTATCTTTGGGGATAAGATTAACGAGAACTAGGCCTTATTCATTTCGTAACCATTTCCTTAGTTGATTTAACTATTTCACTTTAAACACACATTAGAAGAAGCTATTGCCCTCATAGCGTAATAGGACATTTCGAGATAATCCCTACCTTACTCCAATCATAAGGCAGCTTTTTCTAGCGTGCCGTGAGCTTTTAGTCATCATAGTGGTATAGGACATACGTGGTATACCCTACCTCACTCAAATCATCGACTAGCTTCCGACACACCCATATTAACCAACTATTAACTTGTCTTTTTAATTGACATTAGTCCCGTGTTACTTATCACATTCAAACGTCTAGATATTCACAGTATAACGTACTACGGAACTAAATACAAACTATCATAAATCTCACGATATGCACGTAGCACTAAGCACATGACTTAAAAGATAATCAAAAATTACTGATCCACAACGGGGTATAACTTAATAAAAATAGCTCATCATTCACTATGGCTCGTGAAATGTAAATCTTGGTGAAACAACTAACTTATCAAACATATGAAATATCGCATAGATGATTGCAAAAACAACGAACTTCACGTTGAATTGCCTACTCGGGACAAAACAAAAACACAAGTATAGGAAAATTTTGTGAAAATTGAGCATATTTTTGCATAATAAACAAACTAACGTAGTACTTAAACGTATACGCATTCGAACTATCCCCTCCCCCACACTTAAAAACTCAACATGTCCTCATGTTGTGCAGAAAGGAAAATGAGAAGAAACTTAGCTGTATTTGCGTAGAAAAATCGAGATGATGGTCAGGCTGGAGCATGAAAAGGCCAACGCTCGCAAAAAGCGTGGAAAAAACGTCCAAACGTAACTCAACGAGTACTCGACAAAAACCACCTCTGCAACACGCGAGAAAACAGAAAACTCGGGGGAAACGGGGTATAATATGGCAGTAGAGATAATAATTCAAACGGATGAAAAAGATAGGACCATCAAATAAATATGTCAACACAAGTCAAAGAACGAGAAACCAGAAAGTACAAGAACCATGAAAAGTAACCAAAAGGAAAGTAACAAAATGTATAGGTACAGCCAAATCGAATGAAATGTATCAAAAAGTGCAACAACCAGAAAGATGTAAAGCAAATAAAAACTCAAGGTAGCCCCGAGTCGCCTCTCGAACAGGAACATCAACATGAGGAGGATCCGGGTAGGTACAAAGAAGTGGGCGGCGCCGGTGTAGGCTCGGCTGCGTAGTAGACGCGAGAGCGAGCCTCTACCAGGGGCTCATCCTCCTCATCGACTCGGGCTTCTCCTCCATCTTGACCACCTCGGCCTATCACCCTCTCTATCCGCTGCGAGAAGACATAATCCATAGTACTCGCATTGAATACCCTCCGATCTCTCGGTTGCCTTCCATCAACTAGACACTCCAAAACCGATAAGATATTATCTCCGCCATCCCGGATATCACTCAACATCGCCTCAAACTATGAGCCATACTATGCCGAGTAATCTCGGAAGAAGATAATCCAGAAAGAATCGAGGCTTCGAGGCGGTGCCGATGTGGAACCAGGCTCAAAGCGGAACGACCTTCTCTACGAATAGGGGTAACTCTTAGTCACGTGGTCCGATGTATACTCAAGAACCCCAAAGATCTAAACATAAGCGATGTATCAAATGGGCACTATCAAACTCCGGGTAGATACCTTACGGTTTGCCAAAACATCATCAAACAAAGCTTGCCCAACATCAACATTCAACCCGAAAACCAACGATACAACATCCCAAGATCAACGATATAAAAATGTGTGAGATTATTCTTAGGAATCAACCGACTACGGATAAACCGGCGATAGACTCGCCAATCCTCGGCCCAAGTCGTGGTGATTAACTCCTTCCTATCACCATTCGGTCTCAACACCCATGCCACATCCGACAAACTTTCAATCGCAGCTCCTCCATCGGATCCTTACCTCCTCATTTTGCCGTCTAGCGATCTCCTCCTTGTAATCCAAGCCGCTAAACGCCGGCAACTTATATTTTTGGTTGATCACCTTGGCGGAAAAAGGCACTTTGACACCTCGAACCATCACAAAACCGCCATCCAAATCCGTCTCGTAACAATTCGCATAGAACTCTCTCACTATAGAATCATTGACCGGGTTAGGAGGAATTTTCGATAACTCATCCCATTTCCGAGCCTTTAGCATCTTCACGGGCTAGGCGGGATCCACTTGTTGTGTCTTGACCTCTCTCACAAAAATCATACTCCGAGTCACATAATCCTTAGTGTAGGCACTATGAGCTCGTGGATTGACGAATCGACGGGCATAGCAAGAGGGCAACATTCTTAGCTTTCTTCTTAGGGGTGCATGTGTAGCTTGGTTTGTCACTGCTCCCCAACGACATCCTCGCACCAACCTCACTTCTAGAAGATTCACCACCCCGAGTGCCTCGAGACATCCTAACGAGAGGGACCTCATCATCTTCCTCGGTTCGAATCGGAAGGGAATCATCTCAGTAAATTGGTTCTTGTTTGTTGAGATGTTCTAGGCGGTTGATCTCGAAAGACTACTCCTCTGTTAGGGTCCAATTCGATGGATCAAACTCGGGACGTTGCCGTTTACCTCTCTCCCGCCAAACCTTTACCATAACGCTCACAATTTCCTTCTTACGCACCATTGTCCACTTATAACTAAACTAAACCATTCACACAAATGGTTACCCGTTTATCGTCCAAATCGGGATTTCAATTCAACAATACCAACCCATCCACCACAACCAACATCACCACACCATCACAACACCAAAACAAGAAGAAAACAAAGAACAAAATGAGAGAAATTTCAAGAAAATGAGCCGACCAAGATCGAACCCACAAAAACGTGAAAGGAATCAAGAAAAGTTGCTATAGACTTACCAAATGCTATGTAAGGATGATGATCGAATGGATTTGAAGCCCGAAACACTAAGATCGGCACCCAAAATTGGAAATTTTGTCCAAATGGGCGCGATTGAAAAATCTCGATTCTCCAAATTCGTTGATTGTTGGAGGAAATGGACTAGAAAAATGAAAAGAAGGTGCAAGGACCTTCTTTTGCAACAAGAATCGTTGAATTTGGTTCGTAAACTAAGATTTGAGGTTTGGAGGAGGGAAAAGTCGGGTTCTCCTTTTGAAAATCACGTAAAATGAGGGTTCACGCCAGAGCAGGTATATATAGGCTCGAATGGACGCCGTCCATTCTACGGACGGGCGCTCACTTGTAATCGATGAACCGGACGGGCGCCCATAAATTTAGACGCTCGTCCACGGGGCATTTTTACATACAGATAGGAGGGATTTTTTGCAGACGGGCATTCACCATGTTGGACTAACGCCCATAAAAACGAGCAACCGGACGGGGCGCCCATTGTTATGAACGGGCGCCCACCGAGAGAGAGTGATAAAAATTAAACTTGTTCACACATAAGCTAATTAAAATTGAAGTGCAATTTTATTAATGTCAAACAAAATTCAAAAGTACAATGATGAAATATTAAAGACCTAAAATAGCTTAGAAGTAACTAAAAACATAACTAAAACAAGGTTGCCTCCCACAAGCGCTTGCTTTTACGTCGGGCTCGATTTAAAACCAAACTAACTAAGAACTCACTAGTTCTGCGTAGATTTCGCCCCAATCCACTACGCGAATGAGACGTCGAAGCATGTCGACATATGGAGGAAAGTCGCACTCATCTTGCAAACACCAATCCTCACCGCTACCTCAACACCTCTCGAAATGCTCACCGCAAAGACTAGTGCCAAATCCGTCAAGATAGGATCATTAAGGATCGTGTAGGGGACGCCCTATGGCCTCCTGCAACTCCTCGGCCGTGAAATCGCCGCCTCCCGAACAAGGTGGAACTATGATAACGCACGTGATGGTCTTAACTGAGTGCTAATGTCAAAATCTACATGAAGGACTATAGTGCCTCCCGGTCCATCATCTACCGTGATCGGGATCCGACTAATGAGGGGAACTCTCAGGAAGAACTCCGTAATCCATACCTAAAAGCACACTAACCTGATGTGATAACAATAGAACAACTTAGTTAGCTAAAACTTAATCAAACTAAAACTTAAATAAATAAAACACTAATAGCGTGAAATGTAACCCAGCTAATATAATAAGGGATATCTAGGATGCCTCCAAGAGCGCTTTTGGTTAATGTCGTTAGCTCGACACAGTCTAAGCTCACTGGATCGAGGCCATTTGACTTTTCTCGCCACCATTACCTCGTACGCGGCTTTGATCAAAGCAGTGGTGGCTGCAGAAATAACATCGCACACATGGGGAAAAGTTTTAATAGCCCTCCACATACGCTGAACCTCCCTATGGGTGACCTCTTCATACTCGAGTCCTCTCGATGACGCTTCACTGTCGCTCCTTTCAAACTCTTCCATATCAAGACTACCAACTAGAACTTCTTCGTGACGGGTCACTACCGTCATCCTCGGAGAACAAGTCGGGTGATAACTCGTTAAATTCTTCGACTCGAGTAACACCACATCCGAGGATATCGAAATTTAACAATCAAAGATGTCTCTTTAGTTCACCGATATAGTGTTTGCACCTTTGACCGTTGACTCAAACGGGTCACCACTATAACCACGAAGTTCTAGAACGCCCAGAATGATTTGGAGAATCTCAAAGGCCGGACCAACGAGTCCTCAACTTTCCAGAAACAAATGTAACCTAGAATTGTAGAGGAGAACTTGTTCGCCGACTCAATTCTCGCTTTAATTTTCGTGATCATGGAGTAGTTTCATCTTATCTTTCTTGATCCTGGCACTTTCATAGGCTGGAGTCCGAATCGCCCACTCATTATGGAATCTGGCCGTAGTCGATGTTTCCCACAAGCTTGGGAATCAAAGTTCGTAAACTTTGTAGCCCAATACGCCTATGCTCTAACTCGACAGTGATGACATGGTTTCCCGTAGACCATTTGATATGGAGATGTACCCATAGGAGTTTTATAGGCGGTCCTATAAGCCCATAAGACATCATCCAACTTCAGACTCCGACCCTTGCGATGACTGTTCACAGTTTTCTCCAGGATCTTTTTAATGCTTTGGTTGCTTCGCTCAACTCGACCGCTAGTCATCGGATGGTATGGGGTGCCGGTCTTATGGCGTACACCATACTTTTCGAGAACTTTTTCTAGAGGTCGGTTGCAAAAATGCGTTGCCTTCATCACCGATCAAGGCTCGAGGACACCCAAATCTCACAAAGATATTCTTTTTAGGAACTTCATGACCGCTTTATGATCATTGTGAGGAGTGGCTACCGCCTCCACCCATTTCGAAACATAGTCGACGCAGACTAAGATGTATTTGTTACCGCAGGATGATGGGAAAGGTCCCATAAAATCGATACCCCATACATCAAAGACTTCGCACTCTAGGATGGGTTTCAACGGCATGTCAAAACGCCTTGTCAGAGTTCCGGTTCTTTGACACCTATCGCAAGCTTTACAGAAGGCTTCTGTGTCCTTAAAGATCGTAGGCCAATAGAAACCGGACTGGAAGATCTTCGCAACCCGTTTTCCAAGGACCAAAGTGACCACCTGTGGGTCCACTATGGCATTGCTCGATAATCTCTCGTTGCTCGATTCAGGAACGCATCTCCTAAGCAAACCATCTTTGCAGATCTTGAACAAATAAGGTTCATCCCAAACGAAATATTTCATTATCAGAGAAGAACTTCTTCTTCCCGATACGACATCTCGGGTCAAGGTAGCGGGCATGAAGGTAATTCACAATGGACGAATACCATGGAACATCGGGAGAGCGCCATCGATCAACATGATGTTTTCCAGAGGAAAGTAAAGATCTATATCTTCAGATCACCCTTTTCCTCACTTATCATCCTAGAGACATGATCCGCCACTACGTTCTCACCGCTTCTTCTTATCTTTGATTTGAACGTCAAATTCTTGGAGGGTCGTGATCCAACGCAAAGAAGCGGTTTAGCTTCCTTTTGGTCATGAGATAACGCAAGGCGGCGTGATCACCCACACGATCACTTGAGCACCTAACAAGTAACTACGGAACTTGTCCATAGCAAACACTACGGCCAATAATTCCTTTTCGGTAGTCGTATAGTTAACTTGCGAAGGATTCAACGTGTGGTCGGGCGTAGTAGATAGGTCGAACTTTCCTTCGATGCATTGTTCTAAGATCGCACTAACAAAGATAGTTGGATGCATCGCATATAAGCTCAAAGCGGCAAGTTCGATCTGGCGATATAAGAATTGGAGCAGAGATCACCTACTCTTAAGCTCTTCAAACGCGCTTGCAATTCTCATCAAAATCAAAGGTAACGCTTCTTTGAGTAAAGTAGACAGGGCTTGGCAATCTTTGAAAAGTCCTGGATGAACCTCCTATAGAAGCCGACATGTCCGAGAAAACCTCGGACTTCCCGAACATTCTTAGGATAACTCATCTTCTCAATAGCTTCAACCTTGGCTCTGTCTACTTCTATACCTTTGGCTGACACTTTGTGGCCGAGGACTATGCCTTCATCTACCATGAAATGGCATTTTTCCCAATTAAGCACTAAGTCCTTTTCCATACATCTAGACAACACATGATCAAGATTATCGAGGCAATCATCGAAGGATTGACCAAAGACCGAGAAATCATCCATAAAAATCTCCATGCACTTTTCAACTAGCCGTCAAAGATTGCCATCATACACCTTTGAAAGGTGGCTGGGCATTACAGAGACCAAATGGCATCCGCTCAGTGGGCGAATGTACCATGGGGGGGCAAGTGAAAGTGGTTTCTCTGGTCAACAGGATCGATGGGTATCTGGAAATATCCCGAATATCCATCCAGAAGCAGTTAGAATGCGTGCCCCGCCAGCACGCTCAAGCATCCTGGTCAATGAATGGAAGGGAAAATGATCTTTCAGTGTGACCTCATTGAGTTTTCTATAGTCAATACAGCACTGATAGCCTGTGGACGAGCCTCAATGCTATCTCCTCTCCCTTCTCATTTTTCTCAATCGTAATTCCACCTTTTTTGGGAACCACTTGAGTTGGGGACACCCACTCACTGCCTATGCAATGGCGTATATGATACCCATATCTAAGCTCGATAATTTCTTCTTGACTACCTCTTGCATGTGAGGGTTGAGTCTTCTCTCGAGGTCTGTCTTACCCGCTTTGCACCCTCCTCGCCTTGATCTTGTGCATACAGATGTCGGGAGATATCCCACGGATATCTCCCACCGCCATCCAAAGGCTTTTCATTTTTGCGCAAGACGTTAAATGCTTTTAGCTCTTCTATACGAGATAGCTTGGCAGAGATGATCAAGGGAAGCTTGTCACCCTCTCTTAAAAACACATACTTAAGATGTTTGTGTAACGGCTTCAGCACCAAATCTATGGGAGGATCCTCTCAGACTTGATTTAAGATC